>WWET01000449.1:217220-252184 GCA_011038615.1 Limnodynastes dumerilii | reverse complement strand
GAAGACAGGACTGTCCCGATTCGTGGCCCAAAAGGGGGTGGAGCTTACAGCACCATTAAGTCCCGCCCCTTTTGGGCCCAATAATCGGGACAGTCCCACCACAGGGGAAGGGGGACTAATTTGGTATCTATATCTTCCCTCCGGAAGATATTAGAGGGAAGAAATAGATGCTGAATGGCCCCCCCTTCCCCTGTCAACCCAGGGTGCAGGATGCATGCCACAGGGCCCCCTGTTCTGAGGGGCCCGTGTGCACTGCACACCCTGCGCCCATTATAGATACGCCTATGGTTGAACTTTATACCTGGGCAAAATGTTGAATTGCAGGGCAAACTAATTTTATCTGTTACAGACAGTTTTAGAGTAGAGGGGTCATGTTTCCTAGCCTAAGTCTAAATAACAGTAAAAGTAATGCTGGTCAGTCTCTATGTGCAATAAGTAAAAAATACAAGGTTTTTGCCTAGATGTAAATATCCACCTCTTTTTCTGTTCTTTTCTATCTTTTTTTCTGATCTTCACTCCCTGCTAACTGTCCACTCGATTCTTTAACCTCATAAGTCAGTTGATGTGTATATTCCAGTCTTTATTCAAGCACTAATCACTTTTTTCTGAAAAAAACAAAAAATTCAGACCCCACCTCCTCCAAATTATCGCCCATTTGTTAGCTCCCAAGCCCATCAAAGCTGCTTGAGAGTCTTGCCTACACTTGCCTCACTCACTTTCTTTTATAACACCAGGGGGCCGCACCGCTATCAGGTGTTTTATCTGTGGGCTGGGAAGTTATGTTGCTGCTCTCCGCACACAAGTAGAGTCCCACAGCTGTGAAGATATTCAGAGCAGGGTCGGCAGTCAGCACTCCTCCCCCTATATCCCTGCATAAGAGATCTCTCCTATAGAGAAGTGAGAAGAAGCTGGCAATACTGAGAGTTCTGCATTTGTGAGCATTGACTGGTCCAGGGTCGGACTGGAGCATGAAGGGCCCACCAGGGAATACTGTGATGGGGACCCACCACATAGTCAATGGGTGTTGTCAAAGCGTCATGGCCGGAGGATGGTTGTATTTGTGAAACTTGCAAATAAACTATGTATCATCTGTTACACCTACAGACTGCTTCAACAGCTAAGTGTGAAAAGCATGTTATACTATTAGGACCGTATTCACAGATCAGCATTTTAAGGATTCTTATAGCACTTAAGAGTGCCATAGAGCTTCCTTAAGCAAGCGTAGTATGTAATTTCTTAAAAAGATGTTCTTAAGAAGCCAGAGCTTCTTAAGCTTGAATACGGTCCTTAATGCTCAGTTACAGTGACCCATATAATTACAGTGAGTATCCTACTGACATATATACAAGGCATAGAACATACTACAGATCAGCATACAATAAAGACCACTTAAGACATTGTACCTCCATGCAATACACACTGCACCCTGGTTATCGCCACACAATACACATTGTATTTTAGTGACTGCCATACAACAGTAGTTTTATTTTGTCATTAGCAATGTGGTCTACATATAAATGTTGTTTGTTAAAGAAAGGGACATGGACTATTTCTATTCATATTCAGGAAAAAACATATAATATAAAAGTAATAGTCTCAATGTAGCCATGGGATATATAGAATAGAAAAAAATATTTTACTGGGCTACATTCTGTTAAAGGAATCTACCCATATTAAATAGGCCTCCATCCAGCCTTTATGCCCCCTCCCTCTGTGCGTTTCTTTACAGCCATCCAATATCCTCCTCCATGTGTGTCTCTACAGCCATCCAATCTTCCCCTCCATGTATATGTCTCTACAGCCATCCAATCTCTCCCCTCTTTGTGTGTATGTTTATCTACAGTCATCCTTTCCTGCCCTCTTGTGTGTCCCTAAAGCCTTCCAATCCCCCCTTCATGCATGTGTCTCTACAGCCATCCAATCTCCCACCTCTTTATGTGTACACCCAGCCTTATTGCCTGCTGCTTCTGTGTCCAGCCAGCCTTATTGCCTCTCCTCTTTATTTCTGTACAGTCAACCTTATTGCACCTTTCTTTTGGTATCCAACCAGCCTTATTGCCCCTTCCTTCTGTGTGTCCAACCAGTCTTCTTTCCCCCTCTTTGTGTCCAGCCAGTCTTATTGCCACCTCTTTATGTGAGTCCATCCAGCCTTATTGCCCCCTCCTTTTGTGTCCGTTCAGCCTTATGCCCCTCCTTTGTCCAGCCAGCCTTATTGCCCCCTCTTTATTTGTCCAGTCAGCCTTATTGCACCTTCCTTTTGTGTATCCAACCAGCCTTTTTCACCCCTTTTTATGTGTCTACCCAGCATATTTGCTCCCTCCTTCTGTGTCCATTTAGCTTTAAAGACCGCATATATACAATCTATGTAACTAAGTGATACATAGATTACGTAAAATAGTTACTACGTATGTGTAGTAGCTACTATCTGTATTTTAAGACCTTATGTGCAATACGTACGGTGTTGTGATCCCGGGCCATTATCTCTTCTATTTCTCCTGAATTTTGCTGCTGCTTTTGACACTGTTGACCACTCTCTTCTTGTAAAAATGTTACTATACTTAGGTATTCAGGAAACGTCTCTTTCCTGGTTCACATCCTACTTACCGCTCTTTCTGTGTTCGCTTTTCTTGATCCACCTTGTCTGCTCTTCCTCTATCTGTTGAAGTGCCACAAGGCTCAGTGTTAGCTCCATTGATCTTCTCTATCTGTACCACTTCCCTTGGAAGGCTAATAAAACCATTTGGCTTTTACAAATCTACTTGTCCACTCCTGATATCTCACCAACTGTGTTGGCGCATGTAACTGAATGTCTCCCTGCCATTTCATCTTGGATGTCCTCCCTTCATCTCAAACTTAATCTTTTTAAAACAAAACTAACAATAATTCTAACTACCAATAAAAGCTACCCACCTGGTCTCTATATTTTTATTGACAACACTGAAATAATCCCTACTCTAAAGTTTCTAAATCCTGTTACATACATCTAAAAAACATTTCCAAAATATGCAACTATCTCACACAAGACACCGACTCATTCTTGCACTAATCGTCGTCTGCATTGTTTATTTCAATGCTCTCCTTATTGGACTCCAAAATTATAAAATTATCACGCCTACAATCTATAATCAATGCAGCAGCTAGACTGACTTTCCTTGCTAAACATCTCTATATTGGTTTCAAATACAAAATCCTTTTTCTAACCTACAAAGCCATCAACAAGACTGCACCCACATACATATCCCCACTCATCTCAAGATATATCCCAGCTCACTCCCTCAGAACTTCACAGAACATACAGCTCTCCTCTACGCTAAACAAATGCTCTGATTTAGGGCTACAGGACTTCTCCCCAGCTACACCCACTCATGTTTAAGTAAATAATCAAAAACACTAAACTTAATTCTCAAGCACCCCACTCTAACACCATCTCTGTATATATGTATTAGACAGACAACTTGTTACTACACTGTGTGCAAATATCTCATATGCTTGGTGGGTGGCCCAGTCTACCTGAATTCTGCACAGAACACTTTGGGTGGCTGTGTGCCATTGAGGAAATATAGGTACCATGCACGTGTAGTACCTATTCAGATTTAAATTACGTGTGTAGCAAACATAAGTCAGTGGCGTTTATTAGTTCTAGATCAGACCCAGAGATATTGCAAATAGAAATTTGTAGCATTAAGTTATGCTGGGGACACACTAGAGGGTTTTCTGACGATTATTAAGCTAATCACATGATAAGTGTCAGTTAGCCCCAACATCTTACCAGTGTGTACTGTATCACGATGCTGCAGAATAGTATAAAACTGAATCGTATAATGGGATTTGATTTTTTGAGAGTTCCCAAATTTCAAAATCAACCATGCCTGAAGTCTGCTCTTTCTTTTATTCAGAGTACTGTTAACTACTGAACGATCCATTGTGGAATTGTTTCAGCGTGGACAGTACAAAGATCTGGTGCAGAATCTTGACTAATTACAGCAACAATTTAAGATTGTTACAAAAATCGCAGTGTGTACCCAGTTTTAATCTGTTTAACAACAACCAAATTGAAATTATCATCAAAAAAAGAGTGTATTTAATTCTTAACATTAGCTTTTTCAGAAAGAAAGAAATTAAATAATAATGAAAACTTTTTGTGTAACAATGTTGAATAAACACAAATGTTATTATATTACATTTTTTCAATTGACATCTATTAACAAAGCCAATGCCAAAATTATAAAAACAACATACAACAAAAAGTTTTACATTGTTTTAATAAATACGAATAACTAATAAAAGAATAAATCTAAAATATAAACAATCTTATTTAGTTCCCAACTGTGGTACAGATGACAATAAACCAATTCTTGTAATTATACCAAATATATGCCTGTTATAGTCTGAATATGATGAATTTTTGTTCTGTTATTTTATCTTAACAATAATTTGCAGATGCTTATAAATCAAAAACTATATGAAAATAACATTATTTTGGATTCTGGATTATCTCTTGGTTGGAGAGAATAAAGAAAAGTGATTGCCAGTATGAACAGACAGTAATAAATATAGAAAAATAATTTTATTTGCAAAAATAGGGATATTTCCAGGAACAAATTTTTAAGCATGTAATTCTCATGGGAAATTTAGTATGGTTGATAATAAGCTCACTCCTTTTACATGACACTTAAGTACTACTTACTGCTCATCTCATATAAAAAGCAAGCATAGATATTCTATCATTATACCTGTGTTGGTCAACCTGGTACACTTCAGGGACCGCATAATATCAAAGAAACGGACTTCTCTATCTAATAACAAACAAGCAAGCATCTTAAACAGCTGTTTTAAGGTATAACATCCTAATGTGACATCAAAGCAGAAAGTAGCCGATGGCTACAGATGACTACGAGGGCCTCCTTCTGTCCATCACTGTTGTTAAATCCTTCAACCATGAGCTTTCAGTCCCCCACCTGACTACTGTACTTTATGTCTTATGAATTGTTGCCCGATCCTTAATGCTTGTCGCTCAGTAGTGTCCATGCCCTTTTTCTATGTATTCTCATTTCTCTTCCATTGGATCCTTCACCTTTTCTCCTTAAATTTTCTCCTAAATCTACAGCAACTAAAGCGGCGCCTTTTATATCTTTTCCCAACTGCAATATGTAATTCGACATTATTCTTCCCCCCTCCTCTTATTTTTTTTCTTCCTTTTTTCTTTCTTCTCTGTAGCAAACCCTCCCTCCTTCTCATCCAGTGTTCTGTCCGTCTAACAGCAGCAGCAGTCTCAGCAGTGCGCATGTGCCGCAGCTCTGCCAGCCACAGTGCTCACTGTAATGAGACAAGGGGAGACAGATAGGGGAAGAAGATAGAGCAATGCTTACTGCCATCTCCCCGCTGCCCTCCACCTCCTACTGATCCTCCCTCCCCGTTGGTGAGGGCAGCACAAATAAAACTTAAAGGAGGAGGAATAAGAGGCTGCCCCAACCCCTAGGCATGGCCAGCTCGGTGAGTACAGGGGGTGGAACAAACCCTTTTCCTTAATGCAGCACTCTGCAGACCGGCTCTGCCTGCAGCTACAGCACTGCCATCTATGTATTACCAAGACTAACACCAACCTGGATTCACCACAGCTTTGCTAGCTTATTCTTGTAGTCTTTTTTCCATTCTCCCTTTGCACTTGCTGCTAAGCGATTTAAGCGGGGCATGCACTGGTGGCAATGGAATCCGATGGGAAAGTAGATGGGTATATGGACCGGCATCATAAAGTCCAACAGAGCCTGGATTAAGGAAATCTTGTCGAACAGAGCCCATAGGAGGGGCATCATGATGTGTATTGGCATGATCTGAGAGTTTGAATTGCAAAGGATACGAACCCAAGTCTGGAGCACTAGCACCTGGGGATGGTGTATTTTGTGAAAGCATGGATCTGGATTAAAGCAACCCTATAACGTGGATCAATACCAAGAACTGGATCTTGAGCATTAGTTTTACTTGTTATGTTAGAGGAAATCCCGCACCTGGATTATCATAGTAAAGGAAGTCTTGTGGTGGGAAGGAGGAGGTTGCAGAGTGGCTTTTAATCAAGCACCTGCAGGAGGTCAATCGAGACCCGCATCATTCGGATTTGGCTCCTTGGATCAACAGAGGAAAGGTGGATCTACAAAGTGGTTTATCTGAGCCCTCATAATAAAGGCAGCCCTGAGTCCCAGTAGCTGCTGCAGCTGCAGGAGGCGCCGCTAGCATGGTGCGTTCACACTCTCTGTCTGCTGTAATGTGCCACAAGGGGTTAAACCTTGCCAGTGACAGCATTTCCCCTCACCCCAACACCCCCTCCTCCTCATTACCATTGCTGTGTGCACCTAGCTGTTTTATGCCCATGACACCTACATACACCCCTGTTCTACAACGCTTTCATCTCTGCAGCATCCATAGCATTCCTTATTTTCTTGTTGTAGCACAGAACTTATATAGTATATAGGTATAGAGTGATGTGTTAAGGGCTGGGGCAATCTGGCTACTCTTATTTTATGGATTTTATGCGTGTGCTTTACTTCCATATGGAGGCGAGACGTGCAGATTCCTTTATCCAATGCTCCATTACTTTTCTAGATCTCGTGTGCAAACCATCAGTGCCATCGTCATTAACTGAAGCACAGGCTTCCTGATTTTATTACATTTCTATTGTAATAGTGTTTGTTTCACGTTTTATCTGTTTGATATCAATTAAAATGTCATACTTCTGCTATTCTTGTAGCAAAAGCCACAGCCACCCACTTTATTACTAGACTAGAGAAGAAAACAATGAAGTCATCCTATAGCTTTAAAAATGAGAAACTTAAATTATCTTGTAAGATTAAGTGAGCTAGCAAATGAAAACATTATATTTTAATTGATACTTGATTGTTTACTTAGTATTTTATAAATGCATTTGCAGCAAATATGGAATTTTAAGGTTTCTTCAAAATCAGTATACTTCTGAAAATGCATACAAACACAATAAGATAAAATTGACGCCCACATCAGTTGCAGACCATGACTGGAACAATTCTGCTAAAAAAATACTTCAGAAAAGATGTAATGAGGTTTCCTGTCAGTATTTCTTGTGAATGAAATAAGCAGTACACATATAAACTTCCTGTTAATAATGCAGTTGCACTTAAAAAGATGGGAACCTCTATTGTATAGTGTATAAACCTGGACAAAATAGTTAAATACATCCAGATCTATGGATGCTCCATATGAAGAGATTGGATAGCTGAATCTTCTATTCTGGCATTGACCTCACCTACCCTTCTTTATTTCCCTCTGTGTTCTTCAATTAGTTTTTTTTTTCTGTAAGGCCTCTTTCCAGGGCTGAAATTTGAGCTCTAGATGTTCACAGGTAACATTCCACTGAATTATCCACCTTCCAGCCATGTGCCTTGTTTGTTTGTGTATTAATGACTTGTTTGCTTTTGGGTTGCCAGTGCTTGTCAAGCAACATTTAGTTTGCATATTAAGCTTGTAACTGAGGCTCTCTTTTGTTTTTGTTAGGTGTTCACTTAACTCCAAAGACCTTTCAGTGTAGAAAGTGATCATAATAGGGAAAATACACATTTGGTTAATGCACAGCTAATGCATTAACCTTTTTGAATACATTAACCATGGCCTTATGTTCTTGCCTGATCCACTGTAAAAACAAATTACATCTATTCTCAATGTTTATTAAATTTGATAATAGTTTGAAAAACAAAACCTGATACCTGTATATGACCTCATTCAATATATTTCACTTTCTTTGTTTTGCATGATTTTAAGAGCGTATATTTTCTGTGTATCTTGAAAATTACTAACAAAGATGGCTCTCGTTTAAGCTGTATAATGTTATTAATGGATTTATTTTTAGTTAATTAAGATTTATTTTCCTTTTTTGCAATTGTAAATACTTTAACATTATAGCATAAATTCAATATGCTATATAATATATACTTGAATAGATTATAAAACCTGAGTCAATGATAACTAGTGTTTCAGACTTCAGCTTCAGATGAAACCCAAAATAAGAGCATTAGTCTTACTATAGTCGTACTATTGGCTGTTTTGAATTGATCTTCTAGACACAATCTATTCCAAATGACTGATTCAATCAGTGGGAATGTCCTTATTTGTGTACCAATTATGGAGGTTCCATTTATATGGATAATGCATAATTAACTATTTCCTTATAGTAATCCTTTAATAGCTCACTAACAAGAAGATTAAATTCAAGTTTTCCAATTTCAATTTATTTTTATCAATACTTCATTTTATATTTTGATGTTTGTTCTTTTCTAATTAATAGTACAGTAATCACTGCTACATAAAATTCTGACTTCATCGTTGTCACCAATTTTTCTACAGAACAATTGTCCAGATATGCGGTTATTGCTAGTCTTGTATTGTCTGTTGTGATTTTGGGGCTGATTTAGAGTTTGGGAGTAAGGGTAAAAAAAGGTGCAAGTTTAGAGCTCGGCTAAACCATTTTTCAAAGTAAGGGGTGTTAAATAATTTAAAATCTTTTGCATGAAGGGAAAATATTTTTAAACATAGAACTCAAATACTGCATAGCTTTGTTTATTCTATTACATGGAGGTCAGCTAAGAAACTTCACCTCTTAATTAAAGTTCTGGTTTCACAGTTTAAAATTGCCTCCCCTAGCAGTTCAACATGGTATTACCCAGGTCTACCCTTGCACCTAAAAAAAAACCTTCACCCAAAAAAAAAAAAAAAAAAAAGGCGTAAGTGCAATTCTAAATCAGCCCCTTTATCTCTTAGTATAACTGACATATTCCAAAGATGAAAAGGTTAATGATTTTGGAGATAATACAAAACAGTCTGAAATAAATAGAATCAAATTTGAAATACTTATTTTTGGTAGCAGAACATTTATTAAAATTATTCATGGTTACAAATGTCTAATAAACCCATAATGGAAGGGGGGCGGTGGGTAATAATTGTGTATCTTAAGTAAACAGATAACACATTTAAATCCTAATGAAGGGAAATTAAAACCTCTCTCAGCCATTGTAAGTAAGCCAAGACTAAGAAAGAACTGAGACGTGCTAGTTCTGAGTTGAATTAGTTGTTTTCTGATGCATGTTTGTATATCAAATTTATTAAAACTTCATTGGCAAGTTAATTAACACAATTTTTATTGTACAGAATCAGTCTACCTGTGGGAATTAGCACATTCTAATTCTGTCACCTTGATCAGTTACATTAAGTTGCCTCCATAATTTGTGGAGTGAATTTGTAAAGCAATAGTTAGAAATGGTAGGGCTTATATAAATAAATCCAGAATTAAAATGACAACATTTGCATAATTAAATATGTTGTTCAGAATTGTTTTGATATTCCACTGCATGGGTTTAAAGAGCAAGATATTACCTCCACATTCCATTACTGAGAGAGCTGAAGTGCTTCTCACGGCACTGGCTCCCAATATTTTGATATTGATTTGCTATAACATCACTGGCCCTGCCCAGGCTTCTGAATCAGCCAATTCATACTATTAAAACAAGTCTGCCAAGCAGCCAGTAACTTTTCTTGTTATAGAAGTGCCAACCACTCAACATGGACAAGGAGTAAATAGCATTGTGGGCATTCTTATTACACTATAAACTAGTAAGTGTTTTGATGTATTCAGACAATGCATTGGATATATAAACATTTGAAATAGTTTCTTTCCTTGCTTTTTAAAATATAATGACTGTTTCAGTCTTTTATTAGGTATATGTTGATTGTATAAAAAAAGGCTTATAAATAAGAACCTATTGGAACAAAATATTTTTATGTTTTTGGACTCCTACATTGTAGACTATTAGTATCCAAACTGTGATGCTAAATATTTGACATGAATCATAGCATGTCATGTCATCATTTTAATGCATTCATTTTACCCAGAGAATGGGTATGTTACTACTCCTAACACACACACACACACACACACACTCTAATTCCTTTCTCCCTTTTTAAATTTTCTAATTTCCCTAATGAGTAATTCTCACTTGTTACTTTGCAGTGTGCTGTACAAGTGAAGCTAGAACTGGGTCATCGAGCCCAGGTAAGAAAGAAACCAACTCTTGAGGGTTTCACCCATGATTGGATGGTATTCGTCAGAGGACCAGAGCACAGTAACATTCAGCACTTTGTGGAGAAAGTTGTGTTTCACTTACATGAAAGCTTTCCAAAGCCCAAACGAGGTAAGGAAATGCTTGCTGGTTTATATTTAAGGTGCATTTGTGATATTGTACAACACAGGCTAATTTCTTTTCAATGTCAGATTGCGGTTATCTGATATCTAAATTTCTTACTTTATTCAGCTTGGAGGATTTATAATCAATAGATTTTGCAGTATTGGTCTTTTTGTGTTCCTAGTATGGTATGCTAGACTAGATTATGTACTGTGTAAGGGCTTATGCTTTTAATGCTGTGTTAATGGCCTGCACTGCTGCAACCAACATTGGGCCCAATCCAAATTTGAGTGCAATTTGGCATATATTGTGCGTTATCTAGATGCGTTTAAAAATATGTGCGTGTTACATGTGATCCAGAAATGCACACAATGGTGTCCTTTGGATTGTATCCAATTATGGCACATAGCGCACGGTTCCACAGCAAAAATGTCAAAGCAGATACGTGGTCAACTTTGCGCAACAGCAGTGTCGTACATATAAAAATATGTTCTGATCTGGATCTGGTGCACCTGCTTGGGCACGCCCTTATTGTACAGTGATTACGTCCTTTCACCTCTTCCCTCCCTTAACAAACCCCTTAGAGCGCAAGCCACCAACGCTCTGGTTACTTTCAGATCTGAGTTGGACAGGAATGTGTGCTCTTGAGTTAGAAAATGATGCAGAGAAACATCATGACCGCTGGCGTCCGCTTGCCTCTGGATCGGGCCCAACGGCTGTAGAAAGATATACACTTGTGTAGATTTGGTCCATGTATTATCAGTTCATTGAAAATGGCACTGTCCTGTATCCATATTTATGTGCATTAGCCCTAAATCTCTTTCAGCCACTGTCCTGGGTTTCTGTGCTAAAGGATCTCCTGGCAATATTGTATTGCAGATTATAGTGTACATACAGCCAAGTACAATTAGAACAGTGACAAACTATTTTCCCCTCTTATTTTTTATTTATTATTTTTTTTACTTTAAGATGTTCAAAAGCATTTCTAATAGGTATTTTATTTCTCCTACTGTGACATATTTTACAAATCTTATGTCTGTAGTACATTGTGCAAATACCTCCTAAGATGTCTTTATTGATATAATAAATGTGTTTATTTAAGTAATCTAGTTAATGCAAAATATTTCTTGAAAGCTGGTTGTTTTAGTTGGAAGGGAAGTGTACATCTGTGGATGTCTTTAGTGTTGTGTTTTTTATATAAAATAGGATGTATCGATAAAGCATCGTGGAAACATGTTCTCTCTGGCTCTATACCAACTTTTCTCGTATTTCATATTTGTTGAATGATATTGTGGTTGGATACTGTGGCTTACATTGCATGGCTAGCTTTCCAGGGGGAGTCTGATGAAGACATTTACAGCTCACATATGGAACGCTTGAGTGGTAAAATGTTTACTTTACAGACTTTAAAAAGACAGACCTCCTGTCTTGATTTAATGTATACATTGCATATTTCACCCTTTGATTTGAGATTCTGTGTAAATAGATCTCACTAAGCCCCCATTTGTGTGATTCTTCAGGAAGTACATTAGTCTCTCAATGGTTTGTATATGTCTTTGTTACTCTGTTTCAGTCTCTTTGCTGGTGATATATTCTATTGATTCATGTGTTTTATATATGTATATGCTTGTTCTCTTGTATAACTTTAAGTATGTAAAAAATTAGTTCTGTGTATATAACTGTTTGTTGCAGTTACAATAATCATTCTAGCATCACAATGTTACTTCAGTATATTTTTTTTCAATCAATTTGTGCTTAACATTTTAGGGTTTTAAAATGTTGTACTATTTACTTGTACTCAATACATGTACATTTCCAAGTTGTACTTGATGTTAACTTAGTGGCTGAATTATTGGATCTCTTCTGGGATCAGTTAATGTAGTCAGAAGAGGACCAATATTGAGGGTCAAATAGGGTCTGTATAAAAATAAATGGGCAGCCTAAATATGGCAAGTGCTTCTTATCTACTATTAGAGTCTATGGGCCGGATCCATAACTCCGCCACTGCTGTGGTTCTCATTTTTTATGACCACACACACACACACGTCGTCTCATAGCATTCACCAACATGCCCACTGATGTTTTATCACACAATAAACAGACATACTAACTTTCACTTAATCAACATCTAATAGTCTAATAGCGAACAATTGGGTTTATAACCAGATATAAAGTATAAGTTCCAAAGTATAGAAAAGAATGATTAATGCAAGTAAGTAAATGTTAACTTAATCAAATTAATTATGTTCCAATTGTGTATGTACATACACATATACACACACAGACCTTACTACCTTATTTATTTAGTAACAGGTTTTTATATAGCGCAGATTACCTGGCACTTTACAAACAAAATTTCACATGCATACATATCACATACACATCAGTCCCTGCCCCATTGAGGGCAAAATACTAAGGCTCCTAAAACATACATGCACACTCAAACACAAACACACAGTAGGTTTAATTTTATTTTAGCAGCCAATTAACCTATAGCGTGTTTTTGAAGTGTGGGAGTAAACCGGAGCACCCAGGGGAAACACACACAGACATAGGGAGAACATACAAACTCCACACAGATAAAGCCATGTCTAGGAATAGAAATTATGACCTCAGCACTGTGGGACACAAGTGCTACTCACTGAGCCATCATGCTGCCCTATCAGAAAAAACCTTAATGTGATACCTCCCCACTTAGGGAGCACCCGTATTTTCCTATAATGGGGTTTCTGATAAAACAGTTCCACATGTTGGACAGTATTTTAATTGTTAGTAAAGAAAATAGAAGCAGCCTTTTAATATCATTGTAGCTTGTGTACTAGTATAAATAATATCTTAAAACTAAATTGAGTAAGTATATGTGTATGTGCTATATATTTACATACATTAAACTGTATTTGTATCATCAGTATTAGTGTTACACAAAACTGTAAAGCATTGTTTAAGAGCCTGTGCCAAGGTATAATTCTGTGTTTGCTGGAATTACGTTGGCCATGCGATCAATATGTCTGTCTTATTATTTTTTGGCCACAGAGAAAAGTTTTCCTTTGCAGCATTTGGGGGTTTTATGGTTTATAGAAAACATGACAGAGCACTAATGAATAAAAAGGTGCATGCCTTGCAAGTCTTTGCTTCGTTAGATGTATTCAAGCAATCATTGTACTGCCTGGATCAATTATACACAGCACAAGATCATTGACATGCACATCATGAGCTGAATGTTCTCTATGTGTTTAGATAAATGTCATTTCCTATAGTAGCCATTCTGATCTTTGCCTAGGCAGCACATCCTGTTTCATTTGCTCCAGATTTTATAATATTCTCATATTAATAAACAGAAACAATTGTACTCAGTCCAAGTTTGTTTCACCCTCAAAGATCATTTTCATAGGTACACCTCTGAGATCTAGACCCAGTTTGATGGATTGTTTGATTCTTAACTTCTCTCTGGACCGGATCCAGACCCCTGGACGCTTTGCGTGTGTGTGGGAGTGTGTCCGTCCAACAGAGAGGGGAATGCATGTCCCCTGTCACTCCTCTGTCTCTCGTGCGGGCTTACACTGCAATAAGCCTGCCTTAAGTCCATCGTGCTGATCAGTGGTCCGTATGACCGCTGATCCGCACCAGTGTGGGTGCCCCCTCCCACCCACTTTAGCGGGCAAAGTGGAAGCACGGTCCATTTGCTTGCAAATGGGCTTGTACAGAACAGAGTACTATCCTAACCCTAGTGTCAAATCAGGCCACTTATGCACCTTGCGTGCGTAATTGATCTGATGTTATCCGGTCTGGATCCGGCCCTCTGTCTGGTTGTCTATAGTCAATTCACAATGTCTCCTTTTATATATGGCACAAAATGGATTTGCAGATATCCCTTACTTAATCAATAATTTTTATTAGTCTATTAAACTCCGATTGCTCCTTAGACTAGCAGTCTATCTTCCTAATAATTATATGGTAATAATTTACCATTGGAGCAGTCAAAATAATTCTTAGATAGGCCACTTCTAGGATTTAATTTGCTATGTATGTAAACGTTGAAGCTCTGTAGTCTAGTCAACCAGGGTATTTCCCAGCTGTTTTTTTCTTTTTTTGTTTAAGAAATACATTTGCAGAGTTTGTTTAGGAATGTATATAATAGGTATAATTAAGAATGTCTATACCTCACTTATGTATTGCCAGTAGCTGCAGGGCAGTAAGCATTTCAAGTGATGGTTATTCTTTGGGCAACTGGAATAATTCTAAAATGCTAAGAAGACGACTCTTCTGGGATTATCATGTCAAGGATCTATTATGTATTTCGTCTCTACATCTCATACACTAAGTGCCTTATGTTTTTTTATTTTTTATTACTCCTCATTGTGATTTAATAGGACTGACTCTTGACTCTATAATTCCATTAAGGTAAAGCCCCAACTCTTAACTGAATAATAGGTCATGGAAATATCTAGTAGCTTGCTGAGTAATTTTGTGACCTTTCTACATAAAATTCAAACATTCTTTTCATAAGAAATTTGAAAGGTTATCTAAACCCTCCACTACCTAGATTAGTACATGACACCCACAAAGTTGCAGCTTGTTATGTATTCCCATGTTGCATTTTACAGTCTTTTGAGTAGAAAATAAGAATCTTCCATCTGACTCATTTGAGATCAGGAAAAAACATTCATAAAATTTAGTAGCTTCAGTTTGTGTAAGTGAGAAAAAAATATTTTTCATAATGGTCAGAACAATATTTTGATCTACAAAAGAAAAAAAATACAATCTTTCATTGGAGAACTAACTTTTTTCACCTGAACTGATCCTTTTTCATCTCAGTAATATTTTTATTTCAGTCTAATTTTTAATCATTATTAGTATTATTATTAATAACACATTGTATTACAGTAATGCCTAGAAAAAAATCAGGTTATTTTATATATTGTATATCAAAAGTAGTTTATTAGAATAAATTAGAATTTTATTAACTATTATAAATGGAGATTAAATATTAATATATCCTTGATAAAATATTCCTACCCCTTACGTATACTTCCTGGATTTTCAATAAATATTTGATAAGGTTTTTAATATATGTAATGTAACAATATAAACAATTTTCAGTGTGGCCATTAAGCAAGTATGACAATATATGTAAACAAAGAAAACAAGAAGCCATAAATTAAGAGATACCCAAACAGTATTTGATTGGTCTCGATTATAGTATTACATTGTTGCAATTATTATTGCTTGTACAAGTATAACCAATCACAACATAACTAATAAGGGTGATTAAAATAAAGAGAATTTGGATTCTAAGTTGTAATATGACAGGAACAAGTGTAAAGTATTAACATTGTTTTCATAATCTAAGGGTTTTGCTTTCTTTCTGTATTATATATTTGACAGAGGATTTATTATGTATTTATCAGATGTTTTGTATATAAATAATAGTTTATATTCTTCGTTATTACAAAAGTAGTGTTTTTGCTGTTACCCATTGCCATTGCTATATAAAACATTGCCTTGTATCCCTGCCTGGGAAACATTCCCCCAGTGACTTAATTTTTGTGTCATCAGGGGAATAAATTGCCAGTCAGACTTAGATATTGTTGCTAGGTGGGGTGAAGCTATGATGCTTGTTTCACAATTAGAGAAATTGCTTTGCTCATGAGGCAAAATGTAGTCTTTCAATGTCCCATGAGATTCTGCATCTTTTGGAAAATACATTGATACGTTTTTTTTTTTTTCCTCTTGTATGCCATATTATTTGTGGGCTCGAGTTTTTCTCCTTGGTCTGCATGTGTTTTCACGATGTGACAAGTGCTGGGAAATTTGCCAACTTACATGGCCCTGTAGAGACCTTGTCGTATTATAATTACACATGACTCAGAACGTTTTGTATTCACTGGGTACTGTTGCAGACTGCAGTTCAGGCTATACTAAACATGCCACTCTATTCTGATTCATTTCATTCTCCAGAATTTGTAAAATTAAAATAATGATCTGCAGATAGACATCTTAAAATCCACCTAATCAATTTTAGACCCTTAGAATTCATACAAACATAGAAGTGTGTCAGTTTGAACATTTTTTATTACTATTTTTAATGAAATGTTTAGTGTGACTTGAATTTTTAGTTTGTCATGTTATGAGGATGAACAGTAAATGTATCTGCATATTGCAGTTTTAACAAAATGACTTGTCTCTAATATAGTATCTATTACTGCATGGGATGTAAAGCGTGATTGGATCATTTTGTCTGATCATGTCTTGGGGGACGAAAGAAATAGGTTAGAGAAAAAGATTTCTCTGATTCTGCCCCATTATTAAATAAAACATTTTTACTTCAAACTGCTATCATAATAGCATAATTACCTATTGTATATTTGTTTGCACAAATTGTTATAGCTGGGAACATGTAGTGTCACTTTTCTATTACCCTCTGGCACTTGTAGGTGTTATTATGTTGCCCATGTCTCGGCTAAGGCTGTTTAAGCTCCCTTTTAGTCTTTTGTTGTGTGTGCTGGTCCCCTGCTGATAATTGAAACAGTATGACCTGCTCTTAGTTTACTGTTTAAGTTATTTGAACAATTCATTTGTTGCAAAAAATTCCATATAGGATATTTATTATATCTATATGGAGTGTTGTCTTATATTAATGTAGTTCTTACTGTGTTTAGAAACCACTTGCGTTCTATTCCAATAAGCTATTGCTGACTCTGTAACACTTGGTCTGGGCTTACTGTTAAATACATGGATGACATGACTTATGTAGTGATGTATGATGTGGCCGTATCGACATAGACTAGTGTTACATGTGTTTTTTTTCTTATTAACCAAATAGGGTTTTTTTTGGATGTTTGTTTTTAATTCATGACATGGATGTAGAATAGAGACACCTTTACCCAGTTTAGGGCCAAATATGCCAATGTAAAAGTTCCTCCTTAGAATAGCTTCCATTTATGTTTGTCATTTATATCTAGTCATGTCTTAAATATCCATAGAACATGGTTTGGAAGTGAAGGTCCTGTAAGAAGAATAGATGAAAGTATGTGAAACTGAATAAGGCCACATACTGAATGGATTATGGCCAGACATGCCTGGGGAGGTGGACTGGCCTGATCTCTGAAAACAGCAGAGTAAAAATGTTAACTTGTTCAAACACCTCATTCTACGTCTCTGATCCTAGGAAGCCAGATACATTATCTTTTCCTCTCTAAAACCGTTCCCAGATTCCAAGGGAATAATGTTTGTGAATTCTGATTTTTATTTTACTTGGTTACAAAAGGAGAGCGCCATATTTAAATCAGCCTTTTTATGTTTTATAATGTACACAATTAATTGTTTTTGTTATTCTGCATTCGTTTTGGATTTCACGGGTAAGCGTACAACAAGCATACCCTGTGGTGATTGCACAAACTAGTGTTTGTTACCTCTTGGGATTACATACCCGCTTTGAATTTCATCAGTTGCTTAATGCAGAGTGATCACAAAACTTGTAGGTAACTTTAGAGGTTCTAAACACAACTCGTTGTTCTAACCAATGTTAAACCTTAACCTGAAGGTCAGGCATATATGGTGCAGACAACATGCATGCTTAAACCATTAATGAAAGAATAAAACTCTTCTTAAAGGGAAATAAAAGACAATTAAGAGCTAGTGTCTTTTATGTGTTTGTTTGGATGACTTAAACTAACACACTGTATAAGCCAAAAAAAAAAAGAAATACTACTATGATGCTTATATAATCTCATTAGTATCCAATGTATGTAAAAAGGGGGCAAATATATGTATAATGAATGATTTGGTCTGTGTGACCTCTACCCAATTTCCCTGGAAATTGCACCTCCTTTTACTCAATAGTTTGGTAGCATGCTAAAACAAACCATAGCTCGTCACTGCTGTAATTCTATTATTTTAAACATAGGCCTATGTGTGGTTATGGGTGGTAGACTATTTTTAAAGCAGATATTAATTATTATGATATGTAAATTGGATGAAAAAATATTGTTATACGAAAGTTTCACAAACTGAAAATATGTAAAGCTGGGTACACAATGGACTGTTTTTAAATAATTATCGTGCTGATCACAAGATAACCGTCAGCTAGCTCCGGCATTTTACCAGTGTGTACTGTTCCGTATTGCTGCAGAATAGTCTGAAACAGCATTGCATCATGGGATGACTTTTGCAATCGACAATGTTGTGATATCTGCTGAAATTCTTTCATCTGCCTGCATTATGTATATTGTTGTATCAGTGGGTTACAGGAAAAGTTTTAAACAGGTCCAATGGCAGTATTGGTGTCTCTTTAGCTTAATTGGCACTTGAAATCATGACTTCGATCTTCAATACCGTGTAATCAATACCAGTGGCAGCGTGAACCCAGCTTAAGTGTATTAATCATACCAAAATTTTCTTTAATCCATTTCAAGATTGTTCTGATAATTTTGTAATAGGATGCTCTCTGATGTTCATGGAAAGACGAGCCATAGCCACATTTGTAAGTTTAATATAAGATACAATTGTTTGCATGGTTTCCTTTATTGTTACACATGATCATCCATTAAAAATGCTGGAAGTATAGGAGCTGAACCAGGCCTGGATAAACCATGTTGCAATGTGAAGGGTGCAAATATAATGAATTTGTTGCATGCAGGGAAAATACTGGTTGAGTTTGATTACTAAACACATACTGAACATCTTTATTATTAAATTATTATTAAGCTCTAATTTGGAGTGCAGCTAAAAAAACATCACCTCTCAACTCATTCATTTTGCACAATTTGAATTTGCTTAATTGGTACTTCAACTCGATTCTTCCAAATGAGCATATTTGCTCACTTTTTAGCAGTTACTTCCCTCTCTGGATTAGCTCCTTAATGTGTATGTGGTGTGTGTGTGTCCAGTTTTACCACAATAGGAAAGAATGCTTATGGTAGTTCCATAATTGGTCTGATTTCTTGTACGATAGTCAAATCATTGTCACCTACACTCAGAGGTGTAGCATGGATTAATGGCACCCCGAGCAAGTGAATGCTACGGCACCACCCAACCTCGTCCTCCTATAGTGTAGTGAGGCAGGGAGCAGAGTGAGCACATTCCCTGACGTTTGCTGGCTAAAAGGAAGTGTTGTTTTTACTTAAATGAACATTAATTGTTGGGGTCTTCTCTTCCTGCCTGCACTGAAATTCTGTGGAGAAAATGAAGATAGCCGACATAACAC
Organism: Limnodynastes dumerilii; assembly: GCA_011038615.1. Lineage (NCBI taxonomy): Eukaryota > Metazoa > Chordata > Amphibia > Anura > Limnodynastidae > Limnodynastes > Limnodynastes dumerilii. The sequence goes on along the minus strand of WWET01000449.1, from coordinate 232,780 downwards.
AACCTGCCTCCATTACATATTACCCTTCCTCTGTTAAACATCTGCCCTTTGGTCTCTCCCCCCTAATGACATACCTGCTTTCTTGTACCCCATTTCCAATACACTTCCCCCTCCCTGCACCCCCTCCATACATATGGTTCCCACCATGTCCCCCTTACATTTCAGTATCTCTCTACTTGGGAATGGCACTCTATATACATTATCTAGTGTACTGTTCCCAGACCCCTAATATACCTCACATAATATTATATGTGTCATTCTCAGACCCATTATATTCCTCACTTGTCATTATATAGTGTGCCATTCCAGACCCCTAACGTTATCCCACATGTAATTCTAGTTTATTAGAGATCTGGAGATGGCACGTGGCACCTCTTTGGTCTGTCAGCGCCCAGAGCACAAGCACCAGCCTCGCTACTCCCATGTCTACACACATGAAAGCCCTATCTACCTGACTATTTGTACTGTACTTTTAAACGCTTTAAAACAAAAAAAATAATAAAAAATCAAGCCAGAAGATACGAGTACTGCCATCTTCACGTGTGTAAAATCTTCAGAGAAAAATGTATTGCCTGCAGTGTCTGCAATTGTTTACTGTACAGGTCGTTGTGATTCAGCTGCCACAGAGTCTCTCCTCACACACTGCTACATACGCATTGCAAAGGGGCCTGCAATGTTCACATTCTTTCTGAAGGAGAACCCATAAAACAAAATTGAGTCACGGTTGAATGGATGCCTGTGACCCTTTCACACACTCATTTTGTACATGGAATCTTATTCCAGACTCCCGGGACAAAGTTGTTGTTTTTTTTTTTTTTTTTTTTTTTTTTACTCCCCTGTATATTCACAAACCTATCAAAGCTTATGTATTTCTATTCTAACACTTACTTTACTACTTCTATGTCCTGCATAACATAAGTAAGAGATATGTATGGTCTTTTCCCCTTTCAGCTTATGCCAGTGCTGTATAGACATAGGATCTATACTATTCATATTAACAATATTCATATTGGTGGTGGTTGTGATTTTTTTTTATTATTATTTAAATTAAACTATTATTAGAGAAAATGTATCTGGTTTTTAAACAAATAAATATAGATCGATCTTCTACAGAGTTGGATTGTGAATAGTTATATTTTCATTCTCTATTAATAAGTAGGGGTATAAAAAAAAGTATCATAAATGTTCATTTATGCAGCACTTTCCCAAGGACATCATATATTAAATGGTTTAAAAATGATAGTAACCATGATCTTCATGCATTGGAGGTCATACTGTTTTTATTTTTTATTTTTTTTGCAGCTCTCTTTATTATTTGTTCTGACCTTTTTAAGTATTGCCATGCGAGTGTAAATACACATGACAAGTGCTGTAAACTAATCTGTTTACATGGATAAGTAATGGCTGTTTGATCCTTGCTGTCTTCCATTATGCATGTTATGATTGACAGCACCAAAATAAACTGGATATTTATTTATCTGTTTGTATGCATAGCACAAATGGCAATGCTTACACAGTACTTTGTGTGCTTTTTATAAAGATGAAAAACAAGATAGTCACTCTTGCTACCTAAACCGTAGCATTCAGCATCGGTTTGTTTCAGAAAGAAATTATGGCCCATAAGGCTGAGCATAAAAATGTTATTTGTCTCTTTATTTTGCACCTGTAAGAAAAGAATTAAACATTTTTAAGACATATGACCTGATTTAGACTTAAGTCAGGGGACTTGCACAAGTCTTTTGTGTAAGTCTCCTGAGAAAATGTTATGCTGATATAACTTCTAATATATATGGAAATCAGTTCTGTACGTTACAAGTTCTGATAAAGGGTTTGGAGCTTCACTTCCACATGCTCAATTCCCACCATATAGACAGGTATAGGCATGATAACGAAGGGATGGGGACCAACAGTCACACACAGATCTGCTTCCAGACAGAGACGCGGTTCCGTACAGAACTGTGCTTGGAAAGATGCAGATCCATGCAGGGAAGTCAAGGCAGAGTTCTGGACACTTAAGTGTCTAGAACCCCACATGAGAGAGGGGAGTGACAGGAGCGTGCACTCACCTCTTCTGTGCTGACTTTCAGACCCCCGCATGTACAGAAAGAATGCCTATAGAGACACACAACTGTAGTTATGGTCTAATTATTACTTTTTATTTTTATTTTATTCATCTTATTAAATGTAATATTTAAAAAAAATTGTGTTTTAAAGAAGGATAGGGGCAGAAGAAATCAGGACACATTAATAATAAACCCAACTAAAACAATCTGTAAAGCACTGCTGTTCAGTTACCGAACAGTCACACAAATCAGATGTTACAACTTCTACCTTGGAACAACAGCTGTCCAGCACATACATTCCACCCCCTGTACCCTACTGTTCCTTAACCAACATAAAGTGTTAAAACCATCACCTGCATCTGCTGAAAACCATTTGCCACAACGGGGAGAAAGTCCTAGGGCCAGATTTACTAAGCTGCGGGTTTTGAAAATTGGAGATGTTTCCTATACTAACCAATCAGATTCTAGCTATCACTTTCCTATTACATACTTTAGAATGTCCTCTAGAATCTGATTGGTTGCTATGGGCAACATCTCCACTCTTCCAAACCTGCTACTTCGTAAATCTTGGTCCTAGAGAGGGAAAGGAAGGGAGATGAAGAATCCAGAAGAGAAAGAGAAAGAAGGACCGCCTACCAGCCTATATAAGAGTACCCACCCAAAAATAGGCACCTGCTTAGATGATTATCAATCAGACTACCAAGTTGGAATCTTTAACCCTTTCAGTACAGAATTCCTCAATGCTGTGAACTTTGTGATTTCTTTCTAAACCTATTTTGGGTAAAGCCTGAAGCTTGTATATTCGTCATAAGGGTAACTTTGACGTCTGTGTGGTCGGATCATAAATCCATATGGACGTATCTGGTCAACCTTGTCGGGACGCGATCTGCTACATCCAGACTTTTGACTAATGACTGTTTTGACGTGGGAACCACAATTTTTGCTGTCATTTGTCTGTGCAAGTAAGGGGAGTGGCTGGCAAAGCATAGATACAGTGAGGTTATGATAGCTGTAAAATCAGATGTCCATTGTTAACGAGATATATGAATTAATAAAATGAAAGACATGTTGTATATGTTATTTTTAATCTGCTAGTATAGTAATACTTTGTTCTCTTTTTCTGGCCAGTAGATGGGACCGCTAGATTTATTTTTCTTTGCCACAGTATTGTTGCAGTTTTTCAAATAAAAAAAGAAAAACCCAAAAACATTAAACATTAGTGTGACAAATAATCTATATGAAGCCGTTTTCTACCCTAAATTTACTGTGTGTTGTTGACTTAAAGTCCATGTCCTGCACCTTTTTGAATATATATGTTTTTGTTCTCAAGTATCCCTTATTTGTATCTATCAAGTTTATTGTACTTCATAAATACGTTTATGAAAACAAAAAACAACATTGTTAGAGAATAGATGTGTACAATGTAAAGTATTTTACAGTTTTCAAATGATGTGTACTGATGCCATAACATGGTAAGCCAACACATACATCTTAGTACCAGAAAAAGTTCTGTACACCAGCAATGTCAGTATATTTATATTATAAAAAATAATTAATGGATGCCATGAAATTATAGATATATGATTCATGGACCTCTAAATTTGTTTAATCAGTTGTGACACCAATCTGCTGACATCCAATATAATCCCTGTCAGTGTTTTGTAACCTTAAGCAAAATATGGTCATCTTCTCTAGTACTGTTTTAAACTGTATATAAAAAAAAACAAAAAACCTATTCCGTTTCTGTGGAAATTTTATTAATACCATACATCTCTTGTGTATCATGTATATTAAAGAAAAAGCTCTGGAGAAGGGCTTGTGAGTCAGGGCGTTTAATAGTTGCTAACATGGGACCTGACTTGATGGAAGATATCAGGTTACCTACTTGATTTGTTTCTTTGTTGTAATCTCCTGATACTTATGCTTTGGAACATACCTGTCTACAATATACAGTATACTGTACAAATTTTCACAAATATATAAGCCATCATGTTTTTAAATTGAGAGCTAACTCACTTTAGAATGCATCCGTTAAAGCCTCACAATTGGCTAGTGTGGAACAACCCATTGTCAGATGCTAATCACAGACTGGTGTGGGACGCCGCTGAGAAAGGGCCGGCCAGTTGTGAACCGGCTGGGAAATACTCGCCATTCACAGATGGAGCAGTGAATGGTGATTATTAATGTAACCCACAACCTTTAACTTAATCCTTACCCTAAACCTCGCCTTCCATTATTATTATTATTATTATTATTATTATTATTATTATCATTTATTTATAAGGCGCCACAAAGTGTCTGCAGCGCTGTACAAAATACAGCAACAAAATACGGTACAGACATACAGGGAAGGGATGGACAAGTGAAGCAACCACAGACAGCAAGGTAAAATGCGAGGAGTCAAGCTTGGCAATCAGGGAGGAAGGGATAGAGTGCAGTAAGAGGTTGAGAGGGAGCCACCTGGTGGGGATAGGGTAAAGGGTAACACTCCCTTCTCTGCAGGTTAACCCTAAGGCTCCCTTCCCCCAAAGCAGGATTAACAATGCGGTAGATGGGTCTACAGCTCTAGACCTATATCTGATTATAGGCCCATCAAAAAATACAATAAATGTGATGACCGGTCGTCCAGCCGGCAATGTGGCTTCCAACTGTTGCACTCTGCCTGTGTTTACCCATGCACCTCGTTCGCTGCTCTCCTACTGAGCAGATCTGTGGTGTCAATATGTAAAATGGACAATTTTTGAGCAACTGCGAATGCTAAGTTGCAGCAGCTCCTTAAATCAGTTACTGTGCGCTAAGTAAAATTAGTAACCATGAACCAGATTCATAACCCTGTAATTTTTCACATATGTGCCTAATTTTCTGATTCTAGCTACTACGCATGCGTAGTAACTATTTTACGCAACCTACGTAATGAAACGCTACATAGATTGCGTGCGTAGTAGGTAGAATCGGAAAATTAGGCACGTATGTGAAAAATTACGTGGTTGTGAATCCGGCCCCATATGCTCATTGTGCCAATCTGGTCACAATAATGCAGCCCCAGGCACATGTGGCCCTTAATCCAGCCCTGCCTTCTCTGCAACCTAAGCCTAAGACTCTCTTCCCTGCAGCCTTAACCCTAAGACTTCCCTCCCCGCAGCCTAACCCTAAGACTCCCCTCCCCGCAGCCTAACCCTTAAACTCCCCATAGATTCCTCTGTTATACTCACCCATCTGACGGGTCTGTGGCGGTGGTTTCCGAATGAATGGGTAAGTGTGCCGATCGGCATACTTACTCATTCATTAATAAAGAATAATAGCGCTATTTTCAAAGTGGAGACCGACAAAAATTTGCTTTCGGCTGCCTCTATTTCAGAAACGGCATAATCTCGGCGGCAACTGCATCCCTTCAAACTGTTGCACAAAACATTGGTTGCTCTATTCAGTTTATAAGTAAAACAAACAGGTGCATGAAGGGTTGGGGTAATCTACACAGACGCAAGAAAAAGAAAAGAGCGCTCGACTATCTTTCTATTCTGTTTGTAAACTAGAAACATTTTCTGATATATGATGATAACTACCCCTCACTCCTGCATCCAAGACTTCTTGTGGACTGACCCTTTGCATTTTAACAATTTACCACAATCTATCAGGAAATCCACCACCCTCCAATCCTTCAAACGCTCCCTCAAAACTCACTTCAAGCTAGCCTACCTTTCCTCCACCTAACCTTATTTACCTCCCCATCTCCATCACTGTATCTCCTGTTTGTTTACCCCCTCCCACTTAGCATGTTAGCTTTCCTCCTACCTTATTCTCCTTAATTCTCACCTTCTCTCTCTACTGTCTTTCTCTCCCCTTATTCATCTGCTTCTACACTCCTATCCTGCATCAATATTTTCTCTACATATTGTTCTGCTATTTTTGTACTGTACTTTGTTTGTGCTTGTATTGTGTTACTTATTTTTACTAATTTGTACCCTGTCTGTTAATTACTGTATATGTAATTATTGTTTTCCTATTGCATCTATACGGCTACAGTATGTGCCTTCTAAATAAACAATAATAATAATTTTAAAAAAAGTCACTTTCAAGGCTGCATAGTTGCTTATACATCTAAACAGTGAGTATCCCTATAGATCTGGGGTGTGGAACCTCTGGTCCAAGGGCTATTTAAGGCCTGTGAAATCATTTAGTCTGCCCCTCCATAGATGGGAACTGAGCAGAGGTGTGGCTTGGCTTCCAGACGTGCTCTCCAGAGCTCCAGTACACTAGGCCGCAAAAACACTTTCCCTGCTTCCTGCACTCTGGAGGTGAGGGTTGCCCGATGGGGTCCTGCAGGCTCCAAATCCCGAACTGCTCCCGAGTACTCCATATTCCTAAATCCTGATAATTGAGGAGAAGCCTGTACGTGGTCATGGCTGGATCTCCAGGTCGCCACCGCCATTTTCTTCCAAAACGCACATCAGGAGTGAGCTAATAACATTTTTGACCACATATAACAGGCTAATTTTCAAGTTGATAATTTTGTATGGCACAGAATGATGTTCTAAATATCCAAATGGCCCTTGGCAGAAAAGAGGTTCCCCACCCCTGCTATAGAGAGACATATATCATGTATTTTAAAATTGACAGTTAAACACACCTAATGACACTAATGAAATTTACTGCCATAAACCAACACCTGGGTTAATCCACACAGAAACAAAAGAAAGAAAATGTCCTAGTTCACTGTTATTAACCAGTAGCTAAACTGCCTTTCTATCTCCAAGTTAAAAAACAGAATATAGGCTTTCAGTCTGAAATATTAAATTAATACTTTTAATAGTTAAAATCTTGGACTATTGCATCATTGGTGTTATTGCTCACTTATATTTCTACAGTATATTTGTGCCATCTTCTGTGTATGTCTAATGTGAGTGTTACACACACACACACACACACACACACACACACACACACACACACGCAGATTACGTACAATATCTACTACAAATGCGCATTAGCTATTGTTCATTGAATTACGTCCGTCTATGGAAGACGGACGTAGTTCTGGATCTGGCCCTTTATTACACAATATTATGCAGAAAACTATACTTTTTAAGGTCACAAAGAGCTGAAAGACTGTATACCCTGATTTCACATACATAGGGGTTGGTCCACTTTCAGGAATCAGATGATTATGATCTATGATCTGTATTATTACATTGTTTGACAGGTATGATTTTTGTTTAATTTAGAAACAGATTTAACCAAACAAGCAGATTTTAATTAACAGATCATTGGTTTCCTTCAGAGTAACTGCCCTTTAAACGGATGATGAAAGAACATGGCATGCACATCCAGATCTGCTGCAAGGTTTATTCTATTCCTCTGAGTGCACTGGGAAACGATTTTTAAATTGAGCATTATTAATGTGCTGCTGATCTGAGCTGTCATATATCAAAGTGAACGTGAGCTGGAGGAAGAGGGAGTATGATTTGCATGCTGCTTTTGTCACAATTGTCCATTTTCGTTATCTCCATAATGTTCTGACATCCACAGCGTGACTGTACACAAAACGTCATATGATTGGGTGATGTAGGCAGAACATACTGGTCTGCTTTTTTTTGTTATTTTTTTTTTTAAGGTGTCTGAAAAATTCATTTCAGAACTCTTAAAGTTGTCATTATTAAGCTGAAGATTAATTGTCTCTGCCATGGAATTTTCCAGGGATGTCATTTTTGTAATGCAAATGCGCTTAAACACTATCCACCAGCTGCAAAGCTCTTTCATTCCTTTAAATGCTCATTTGGTTAAAATTTCAGCTATTTCATCTTTCTGAATAAATAAGTCAGAGAGCTGCTGTCTTTCTGCCTGCCGTGTTCAGTGAGACAAGGAGGCAGCAGATTAGCATGTACAAATATCCTGTAGAATTTCACTTGGAAAAGGTGTTGGGGTTCAGTGATTTGGGATTTTTTTTCCTCCCCAAAGAAAATGTCTTGATAACCCTTGCTGCTGCTATCAATAGAGAAAATGGAGGGGATACAAGCAAGATGGCAGCCAATCTTCTGGAATGAATGTATTCAGCCTTATCTATGTAGTAGCAACCTGCAGTTTATAGTGGCAGAATCGTTAAGTGTTTTAGAAATAAGTGACCACAGAAATCACTGTTATTACTTGCTCAGGAAGGGATTCTAAGTAAATGTAATAACTTACGTTCAGCTTTCAGAATTCCAAATAGTGCAGAACAATACATCCCATCTGCTGGGTAAAATTAAAGGAAGCTTTTTTTTTTTTTTTTTTTTTACTTTGGCTTTTCAGTTCTTATCCATACAACACATATAATAAAATCCTTTGCCAGAAAAAATGGAATGAACAAGTGATACAATGAAAGAGTAGGACGAGAAGACAAACCGAGAAATCTATTTCTGAGCACATAGCTTTTGTAGACTGCAATTGTAGGCTACAATGCATTGTTCCTAGCTTCTTTCTTTTCCCCATGGTGTAAATGGTTGACATGCTGATAAGTAAATGCTTCCTACACAGTGGGAGTCAATGTACATTGAAATGGAAATCACCAATGAAAGCAAATTGCATTTTGGTTCTCTGTTCTGTTTAATTTTCTTAAGGTCTCAGTAGTACCCCCTTCTTTCAGTTTAAGAATTACTGGTTCTTGTTTTGTTGTTGTGTGTTTATTTTTTTTTTTTAACTCTTTATCTAACTGGCTGTTTTACGCAACAGACAAGGAAGGGGTCATTGACATATATATATATATTTTTTTATATTTTATACCTCATGTTGTCATATGTGCCTACTTTACCGTAAACATGCTGGTGGACTTCCTTTACTTCAGTATACATTTATAACCTGCTTCATCTAATACTGTATGGTCAATATGAAATCTTTAGACTTTTTCAGAAAATGTTGATTTCCAATTTTGAGATGCTTGATATTTCTGTGTATGTTAAAACTCCTCATTGTGGTTCATTTTCCTATTTTTCTCTTTAATTTTTTGTACTTTATAACAATTGGCTTATGTCATTAAAGATTTAACATTATTAAAAATCATGCAAAACAAGATAAGAATCTCTGGATAGAATAATACATGCTCCAGGGTTAATGTGATCAGACTAGCCATAATAACCATTACATTGAGTGGGGGCATTTGACCCCCTGTGTCTTTGACTGACATTATTTTCTCTGTAGTAGCTCGTTTACACAATCTACGTACCATTTTGGTACATAGATTGACTACGTGCGATCTTTAAAGACCACACATAGTTTCCAAATACGAAAGAGGCGTGCATCTGGGAGGTTTTAAGAAGAGTGGGTGGAGGGGGGTGGGGGGGGGGGGGGGGGTTGTAGACTAGCCGGAGAAGGTGGGGATAGCCATTCTCCGTGCGTAGTTTCCTTCCTAAGGAGGAAACTATGCACAGTAAGATAGGGTAGCCCTATGGCACTCTTAGATACCTAAAAACGGGGAGGGTTCGTGGCAGGACGAGTGAGTTAGGTGTGGATCTGTCTGCACCTAACACACTCCTAACTGTGAATATGGTCACATAAATTCATTAGAGACTGTACAGAGAAGAGCAACTAAAATGGTCCATGGCCTGTGTCACAAAACATAGCAAGAAAGGCTAGAGGAACTAAACATGTATAGCTTGGAGCAGAGAAGGCAGAGGGTGGACATGATAGCAGCTTTCACATATATCAAGGGTTGTGACTGGCTAGAGGAGGGTGGAATTTTTTTGAAGAAAGAGGTTTAATAGAACAAGAGGGCATGAATGTAAACTGGAGGGTGGTAGATTCAGAGGAAATGTGCAGAAAAATTACTTCAATAATAAGGGTGATAAGGGGAATATCCTCCCATATGAGGTGGTTGATATATTTAGAATATCCTAAATCTCAAATTAAATTGAGGGTAAATAGGGTCAGTATAGTTTTAAATAAACAACTGGGCAGACTGGAAGGGCCATGTGGTTCTTATCTGCTGTCATTTCAGGATCAGGCCAACTGTCTTCAGAATATAACACCAAATTTGGCAAGATTTCAGCTTTAAAATGTAGTTATAATTATTGTGATTTTATTTACCTGAATATGTAAACTACCCTCGAAAAACTTGACCTATAAATTGATTTTTATCAGTATGACATGCTTTTCAAATAGAACGTACATATATTCTATGCAGCCGTGATACTGAAATAATAACTCAAAGATTATAATCCCTACTCCTAAAGCTCACTGCATAGGTGTTACCCTTGATGGAATCTGTTTCTAAATTATGTTATACATCTAAAAACATTTCCAGAATATGCAAATATCTCACACAATATATAGCAAAACTCTTATTCATGCATTAATCATTTCCCACATTGATTATTGCAAACTATCGAATGCTCTTCAATGCAGGTCTACACTGTCGGTCTCCACATTGGTTTCCAAAACCGTTCCCATATCCCACTGCTGCACCAATATACACACCCACAAAGGCAGGACTAATGAAACAACAGGAATGGTAAATGTTAAATTGAAGATCTGTGCACACCAAGTATTCCCCCAGACATAAAGACATTGCTAATCGCAGGTATTGTCTAAAAATCTGAAATTAGGATGTTCTTAACATCAAATCCCACAATGCAACACTTCTTCAGATGATTCGGCAGCATTGTGGGCAGTGCCCATTGGTAAGATGTCAGAGCTATCTGATGATTATTATGTATGTGATTATCAGTCAAATAACCCTGCAGTGTGTACCTATCTGTGTGGATATGTATGTACATACATATCCACACTTCTCTCAAGGTACATCCCAGCTCCCTTTATGAGATCCTTACAGGATATACAGTTCTCCTCTACACTAAACAATTGCACTGATTCCTGGTTACAGGACTTCTCCCTGGCTGCACCCACTCTCTGGAATAACCTTTCATCCCCATTAAGATTATCCTCTACTCTTACAACTCATCTTGCACCCTTAAAATTCACTTCTTCAAACAAGCTTTACTAGTTAAATTAAATTAAACCAAACTACTTTGCTATCTAGTTTTCTTTTCTATTACATGCTTAACACAAACTTGAACACTTTTTTTCTTTCCATACTTAAATTACCCTAATTTCTGCTACTAACACTGGATAGTTCATTGTGTGATATATAGCAGCTGCTTGTGATCAAGCTACCCCTTATGGACAGTGACAACTTCAGTGTCAGCCATGGCACACTACCTAAAAACAAAACCTTAAAAGACACTCCCCCAAAGCAGAACGTTGTTGGTGCTTATTTAGTTTTCTCCATTACTTTTTAACTTGCACCAACACTTATCACACTTATGGCAATGCTCTGGACAATGCCAGGCTTCTAACCTCAAATGCCCTTTTCATATATTTAACTCCCTGTTGAGCCCTTCTGTGCAAAATCCACCCACTTCCATTAGTGCCCAAGATCTTGTATTGTACTTTAAGGATGTCATTGACGAGATCCCACTGGAATTCTCATCCTCTTCATCTAACATATTGCTTAGCCTTTTTCCTCTACACTCAGGTACCATAATCTCATTCCAACCCTCAAATGGAGAAGAGTCTGCTCTTTGCTGGTTTTCCCACTCTTCTACCTGTCCACTTGATCCTGTACCCTCACATGTTAGTCTGTGCTTAGCTTCTGTGTCTCTTCCAACCTTATCTGCAATTTCTCTCTACTGGCATCTTCTCTAAACACCCTCTAGTCGCAATTCTGAATAAACAAAACTCAAACCCCAACTCTCCCTCAAATTATCAGCCCATTTTCCAGCTTCCATGCCCCTCTATGCTGCTTGGAAAACTTACCTACAGTTGCCTCACACACTCTCCTGAGTCCTCTTCAGTCAAGCTTTTGTTTCCAACACTCCACCAAAACCGCACTGACCAGGGTGGTAAATAATTCAATCACTGCTAAATCTAAAGGTCACTACTCTCTTATTCTGCTGGATGTTTCTGCTGCTTTGGATACCGTTGACCTCTCTCTTCTCATACAAATGTTACAATCCCCAGGTATTCTTGACACCGCTATTTATCTAATCACTCTTTCAGTGTTCGCTTTCTGGATCCACCTCCCCTGCTCATCCCCTATTTGTTGGAACAACACACAACTCAGTCTTAGGTCCATTGCACTTCTCTGTCTATACCATTTACCTTGAACATCTAATTAAATCATTTGAATTTCAGTATAATCTGTATCTAGATGATACACAAACCTACCTATCCACTCCTAGTGCTAGATTTACTAAGCTGCAGGAAAGGAAAATGTTGCTCATAGCAACCTATCAGATTCTAGATCTCACTTTTCTTTTACATACTAGAATATATCAGCTAGAATCTGCTATGGGCACCATCTCCATATCCTCTGATTAAATCAATGTTATTGATGAAACACGTCAGAAGCATTGCCTGGACCAAGAACACAATATAGCATTAATTGCAACAAGCACTTTGAAGATTAATGCTGTTGGAGCAATATATGCACACTGCACTTTATCTTCTTTGATTGATTTGGAACACGGGTGATTAGCAAATACTGTGCAGATCCATTTTAGAGAGGAAGAATATCCTTGCAGCACACGTGGCTGCCGACCCGATACGGAGGTACTCTTTGGAGTCAACTACAACTCAGAGGAGACGGCCAATTAAGATCCCATCTGTGGAGTGGACCATTTGCTGGTCATTTCATTGTTGGGGATTTCTACAGGGAGCATTATTTGAGAGCTGGCATATACCAACAGCTGAAGGCTGTCTATACGTTTCTTCTGAGTGGTGAGACCTCCGGGGCATACACATATTAAAATCAAAAGGTTTTCTTTCTCTCATGTAAATAAGTGTTACAAGCGCTAAATCAGTGACCTATAGTTTTTTGTGTGTACTGTGGAACATGATTGACATTTATTTTGCCATGTTAAAATGATCAATTCCTCTACAAATATAAAAAAGTTCCACAGTATTTATTTATAAACTCAATTTATTACAAGTCTCTATGCTTCTGCAAATTTAAGAAGTGGATGTTATATTGAGGATAATGGACCTGATTCACACTAAAGAAGGCTTTAGGTTACTAATTTTACGCACCCAGGTAGCATCCCGAGTCCCCGACTCCCCTGAAACGCTCTCGGTTTACAGATTCTTAACCGATTTTGAGTGCCATAGTTTCGTAGTTGTGTTGGTATGGAGTGCTTGCTAATTAAGAAAGTTTTTGCCTAACACGCAGTTGATACCAATTTAAATTACTCCCTCTTCTTATCTTCATTCTTAATTTTTTATTGGCACGCCCCTTCATTCTTAAGTTACTACGAACCTAGAAGAAAGGTTTGTAATGGTGATTCACAGCTCTCCCATTCTTAAGTCCAACATACATTGCGTACATTAAGTTACTACATAGACGTAGTATATTTCCCTTCTTAAATTTACCTAAAAAGCTGCAGATTCTTAATTGTGAATCAGGTCCAATATGTCTACTCCTTTATAAGGATTTATTGTGCAATAACAATATATTGTCTATATCTGGTACCAGCACATTTTTTGATCACACCCAGTGATATAGATATCTTTTTTTAAAATTTCTCTCTGTCTGTCTCTTTCTGTCTGCCTCTCTCTCTCTCTCTGTCTGTGTGTGTGTGTGTGTGTGTGTGTGTGTGTGTGTGTCTTTCTCTCTCTCGACCTGATTCACACTTAAGAACGCGATTCCTAAATATACGCAACTAATAGCAATGAAACTCCCTCGGCACACCCCTGATTTTTAGGTTCTTATGTGACTTACGAGTGCCATAGGGCACCCTTAACTGTAGGTTCGCATTTGAATGCATAGGGATAGTACTTAGGAACTTAACTGCATAACCGCACCTTCTTTTGTACATTTAAATGCCTCCCTCCACCCAAATCTGTGTATCTGCCTAGGTACTTATTCATGGAACGGCCTTTCTTGCGTATGTTACTAAGAACCAAGAGACTTTAGGTTCTTAGCGTATAAGCACAGCATTTGCATTCTTAAGTCCTACGTTAATAGCCTAGAAAAGTTACTAAGCATGCTCCATGCATCCGTTCTTAAATATACGCACCTAAAATCATAAGAATTCTTAAGTGTAAATCTGATTTTCCTTGCAAAATGCTGTTCTAGAGCTGGTTTACTTTGTGAATCTCTATACTGGTTGGCCTTATTTTTTCAAATCAAATACAAAATCCTTTTACTAACCCACAAAGCCATCAACATGACTGCACACACATACATGTCCTCACTCATCTCAAAATATATATGATTTTCACAGGATATACAGCTCTCCTAAACAAAGGCTTTGATTCCTGATTACAGATCTTCTCCTGGCCTGCACTTTCTCTCTGGAGTAACCTTCCACTGCCCATCAAAACTATCCTCTACTCTCCAAATTTTCAAGCGCTCCCTTAAAACTCACCTATTCAGACAAGCTAACCAATTTCCTCAACCTACTTTATTTACTAATTTGCTATCCAGATTTATTTTCTGTTACTTGATTCACAAACTTAGAAACTTTTTCTTTTCATTTTAAAAATACCCTCAGTCCTGCTACTAACACTGTTGAGTTACTGAATCATATAGAGAATTTAGCACTATTACCGTACAAGCTGGATGGTCCATTGTAAAGCGCAACGTAATACGATAGAGCTATATAAAAACCTGTTAATAAATATAGCACTTGCTCCTATGTATCAGTCCGCAATCCCCAATGTCCTATAGAGTTTAAGCTTGCAAGCAGGTCCCTCTTACCCACCCAGTCATGTTATAATTATGGTTAAAATTGTAAAGCACTATGTAATCTGATGGCACTATATAAAAACCTGTTAATAAATAAATAATGCTGTGTTTATTGTGAACTTTTGCCATTATAGACAGTATTGAATATCAAATCCTTTTTGTGACTGTGAAATGTGCATAAAATTTAAATCTTACCACAATCTCAAGACTCAAAATTGGGTGGCTTCAATTTACTGCATATGCTTAAATTATAAAATAGTATAATGTGTAAAGTAGTTCAATTTAGCTGGCTACACACCTATGCAATCCCATATAACATGCAATGACTTATTATTTAATTGACAATTGGATGTACTGATAAGGATGCTGATTCATGTGTACACACTATACCAATTTAACAGCATATCTGACATTATCATCTCTGCATCTGCTGAAACAATTGTGACTCCTTACACAATGTACAGATATCTTCCTTTGCTGCACAGATGACTACTGGAAATAGTCATACATGTGCTCACACCACCCACATTTTATTCCATATTTATTCAGTATGATGTTCCAGCAGTTCTTTTTTGTAAACACCAAAACAAAAAACCTTTCAGACCTTTCCTATGCAATATTCAAGATAATAAATTATCATTATCTATATAACTCTGATAAACTATTCTAAAAAAACAGCTAAATGTAAACACGTTCCTTTACTAGAAGATCACAAAATTTTACCACCTGTCTTTCAGTTTTTGTAATGTGATCCATTCTTACTGTGGTACATCTCAGACTCTTTC
>WWET01000449.1:198601-210273 GCA_011038615.1 Limnodynastes dumerilii | reverse complement strand
ACAGGGCTGCCCTTAGTACTGGAGGTGTGGAGGTGCCCGGGGTAAAGCCTTCTCGGGGAACACCATTCTCTTTCCCCCCCCCAACTGGCACACGTGCAGATTGGATGCCACACGCTGACTGGCAACAAGTAATTAGTTGTTTATAAACTCGGCACTCGGTACTTATATACGCCGCTACTAGTTTAGATTCAGAGCATTCCATAGCTCTGTAAATGATGCTTCCAGGGAGGAGTAGTACTACTACTACTCCCCTTGACAGCATTATACACACAGCTGCAACAACCGCAGCTATGTAACCGAAGCTGGTGGAGCCCCCTGCAATAGTATGAGGCGTGTTCCCCTGTTCCAACAGTGATTTAATACTGTAGATTGGGAGGTTAGGAATAATCTGTAGTACATCATGCGATCATAATTATTTTCTGCAGCTGTTTAATGAAACTGTTTAATGTATATTGATAAGAGCATGTAAAAGATAGTTTTTTATTTGATTTCATCTGGAATGATGCAGAAGCATGTAAATCTCTTTGGTGCTGTGTCCTGTTTACTTTCACAAAATAAACTCACTTTGATGTTTTGTGACTTGTATAATTATTAAAGTCAAAGGACCGGATTTACTTAGTTGCGGGTTTGGAACAGTGGTGATGTTGCCCATAGCACCCAATCAGAGTTTAGCTGAAATTCTCTAGCATGTAAAAAGAAAGTGAGTGTTAGAATTTGATTGGTTGCTATAGGCAACATCTTCATTTTTCCAAACCTGCAGCTTAGTAAATCTGGCCCAAAGAGAGTGATTTGTACCCTAACAGAAGACCATTTTTAGGCATGCTGGGCAAATACTGGATGACTTTGCTTGTTGCACACATTCAGGATAGCTTTATTTTTAAACTCTACTTTAGAGTGGAGCTACAAAACAGCCCCTTTCAACTCATTGTTTGCACATATTTGACTTGTCTGCCACTGTAGTTAAACATGGTTTTGCCAAGGTTCAGATTTGTACGCCTCTAAACAGCTCAGTGCAAAACACGCGTCAGTAGCTCCCAGTCCAGGTGATCTCCCTCTGTTATCTCTCCACCCCCCAGTCTGCACCATCCAGTAAGACCGTTCTCACTGTTTTTGGTATAGGGTGGTTCAGGGCACCAATCAGAGCGAAGTGCCGCCGTGATACAGTTTTATTGTTTTTTTTTGTTTCGTTTTTTTTTTTAGACTATAGGGCTGGATAGGGCTTCCCTTGCCTCGACTCTCCCACTTAAAGGCAATTAAGCAGATGGTGCTTTTGGAGGGGTGGGGGTTAATAACGGAGTTATTGGAGTGGAGACTGTGTACTGGGTTTTAAATATTTGTGCAATAGTGCTGATTGTCACAGGTATTGATTATTTTCTCTTTCTTTGTGATATTTCTCTTATTTTTTTGCCAGTCAATTTTTAATAGTAGTTAATGAAAGTTACTTTTTATCTGGTGGTTTGCAGCATATAAGTGGCGCTTTTTGTGCAGGGGTCTTTTTTGCTCTTTGCATTGTTTTGTTTTTCTACTATTTGGCCACTGACTGCACCCATGTCTGACCATGTTGCAATACCTGATGGCAAATCTATTTGTAATTTTGGATCAACTTCGGATTTCTGTGCAATGTATAGTTTTTTCTTGTTTTCATTCAGATTTGCAATTGCTATTTTTTTTTTTTTACAGTTAACTCTAAGGGCTAGATTTACTAGTCTGAAAAAAAAGGAAAAATGGATATGTTGCCCATAGCAACCAATCAGATTCTAGCAATACATTTCTTGTATGTGATAGGAAAGTGAGAGCTGGATTCTGATTGGTTGCTATGGGCATCATCTCCATTTTTCCTTCTCTGCAGTTTAGAAAATCTAGCCCTGAATCTACTTTAGCCCTGAATCTACATTAGCCCCAGTGTGTTACCTGAGAACACTTGCTGGTAGTGTCATTCTGTGCCTTTCTGCCAGGTTGTCCTCAGGAAGTAGGTTGCCAGCCTGCTCCTGTACAGTCAATGCAAAGTAACTTTGGTCTGTGTGAAACCTGGCTATGATTACATTTAATAACAGTCTGGGAAATGAGCCAAGCCAAATCATCTTACATATATTGTGAGGTTGTTTCATTACATTGTTGTAAGCCCAGTGCAGGAGAAAAGAAAGAATTTCAACTGAACATGTAGGTGCTTTATAAGATAACATTGAAGCATGTATGTGTAAATATGGTGATTTTGTGTGACTTCCTTATCCGACCTTTACTTCATCACCATGGATCTAACCGGTTTCCCCAGAAGTATGAAATCTATGAATACTACTGTCTCTGCATAGCTAGTGAGGATAAGCATGTGTGCGGGAAACAGCTGTGCTCCACTGCTGGCGTGTACAGCTCTATAAAGCCAGCAGTGAATATGAAATTGTTACATAAGCCAGATCAACTTTTATAGCTCGTTTACCTTTGTTGTGGAGGTAACAATGTTTTAGATTTATAAGTCTGTGCTGCACCAATTCTCTCCCACTTGTAAACTGTGTTCCTATAACTTAATGTATCATTTCTTTCATGTTATTCTTTATTATCTCTCTTCCTCCGAATCCTGATCAACTCTTTTCTGTATACCAACCACAGCACTTGATTTAAAGTGTCATTTGATATGCCAAAAGTACATCTCGTAAATATTGAAATAATATTGAAGTGGAGATGTTACCCATAGCAACCAATCAGATTCTAGCTGACATTCTTTAGTATATATTAGGAAAGTAAGAGCTAGAATCTATGAGCAACTTCTCCACTTAGTCATTCTAGCCCATGCTATCTGTTGAGTAAAACACATAGGGGCTATTCAATAAATACTTTGGGCTGAATCCAGAACAACATCCGTCGCTCATAATACGTCCGTCAAATGCCAAAAATAGCTACTGTGCATGCGTAGTAACTAATTTATGTAATCTACGTATTGTTTCTTTACGAAGATTGCGCGTATGTGGTCTTAAAGACCGCATTTATGCTATCTACGTAACAAAACGATACGTAGATTACGTAAATTAGATACTACGCATTTGCAGTAGCTATTTTCGGCATCTGACAGACGTATTATGGGTGACGGACGTTGTTCTGGATGCAGAGAAATGAATACCCGCATGCTTTTAAATTCTAACAGCCACAGTTCTACCTTTTAGTACCTTTCACTTTGCATTTACTGTTGTATTGAAGGAACTTTCTTCAAATGTTATATGGAAGTCAGTTTCTTTGTTTAATGTTTTTTTCCAGTTTCTTTTTTTTCTAGAAAGCAAATAAAAATGGAGTTTTGTGCTGTTTTACAGCTCATCGCCTGCATTGTCCAAAACTTTTTTTTTATCAGGCATCTGAAACAAAAATGAGCAACATGTAGCTTGCAATTGTTTTTCAAATTTCAAAGAAAACACAATATCACAGCTGTGGACTTGGCTAACAAAAGTATTCTGCTATGAATAATCTCCTTGCTCTTGCTTTGTAAAGGCACACTTAAAGGTTGCAATCTACTTTATGCCTGTAACCCAGTAACCCTGTCTTTTCTAGGCTGTAGAAAACTCTCGCTTGTAAAGGAAGTGGGACTTTATGAGCTTAATGGAAATGAAAAGTCTGTGGAGAAGATCATCAGGCAGATTTAGTATGTGTGTGGCAAAGGAGGCCCAAGTAAATACTACCAGCTGTGTGCAAGTCTTGGGTGTCCACAAGAGAGTGTAACCGGGTTGTTTAACTGAATTGCCAAGCCTTTCCGACTCTTACCACCTCTAAATAAAAGGGCATTCCAAAAATATGCCAGTTATCTAGTTATGTCATTGAAACATGTAGAACTGGAAACTTGATATTTTAATTAATGTACATATGTGTGGCCTTATTTCCAAGTGCCTTCACATAAATCTTATATATAAATATGTTCCTAGTGTAAAAATGCTTGCACGCATATTTTGTTTACTGAATGTGACAATCCCTTAAAGAGCAAAGTACATTTAAGTAAACATCTGTCATTTGTTGTTTTTAAAATCTCTATGTAGAAAAAAAATGTGAATGCCCAGACAGACAGCATGTCATGGCAGATAAGGTGGGGATATAAGGATATTACATAGCTCAGAGCAGAGGTGTTTCAAAGCACATCTGCTTACTTCATCTATCTATTTAGCCTTGAATTGTAAGGTTGCTGTTATATCAACCTAGGCTTTAAATGCAACACCTACTGCTCTGCATGTCTGTCTTGACACCTATTGTGAGGCACATGACTACATCCTAGAATTTTAGTTTTAATGGGGTGTGAATTCCAAATATATAAAATTATTTTGATAGACATGGTAACAACTCCGCAGAAGTGGAGGCAATGTGTTGTTCCATCCTACTACATAAAATATTTTACAGGATATCAACTTACTGTATACTCCATAGGCCCTGCTTTGAATGAGCCTTCTATGGAGGTATTCAGTTACCGGCTTTGATATGAAATTGGTTTAAACATATGTCCTCTTTTTCAGTAGTAGCATTGCAGTAATTTCTCTTTCCTTTGATGGGAAAGTGCATTACACGTTTACAGGTAGTAGAATGAACTCCATAAGCAATGAAATACCCTCCACGGATTTCAAGGTTTGATAATGAAAAAATAATGTGCGTAATGTAATTATCTAAAATGATCCATATGAAAATATTCAGGCACCAGTCAGTGAGTGAAAAGATGTTATACATGTATAGATCTGAATGAGCACAGAAAAACACTTGGTTGCTAAAAACTATTGTAACCTTTTAACTGTGAGAGTTGAAAGCATCATATATTTTGCAAGCTCTGTAGATGTTAAAAATAAAATTCATATGCTCTTGACATTAAGAATTAGTTAGTGAGCTTCAATAACCAGGAACATGAATTTGACCATATAAATTTAGTAAATTTTTACTAAAACAGCTTATGCTTATGTGACATTTAATACATTTCCTTACCACATACATAATATGTGCTTAATTTATTTATACAGTATATATTTGCTTTATCTGCCGGAGAATTATCTACTTGTATTATAGGAGTGTCAGTAACTAATAACTACTTCTTAACTGTAAGTGAATGGACATATCTTCCTAAAGATTGGTTGTGAGTTGGCTTTGAGGGTGAGGTTTAGGTGATAGACCCTCTGCGATCAACAAAGCATTTTTTGGCGTTTCTGTTTGTACCAGAATGATTTTTGCTGTAAGGACTAATAATGATTGTGTATCCACACATGATGTGTAAGGTGACCTAGCTTTCTTCAAAGACCTGTATTACTCCGTATAGGGTTACAGTTACATTTTTGTCTGACTGCTTTTAACCAAAAATACATAAAACATTCTTAAATCACAATCAAATTTTTTAGTTCTCCATTTTCCGTAATTCTATATGCACCAATTCCAGATAGTAGTTTACTGATAAAGTATCCCTTTATTTTTGTTAACAATAAAATTATGTTCACCTGAAAATATGTACAAGATTTTTCTATGTAAATTGGCCAAAAATAATAATAATAAACTAATTAGACTGTGGTTCCTTTGCCAGCCATTCCTTCGTTCTAAGTCACAGTATTATTCCAGTTTGATTTAGCACTGTATTACAGTCTGTTGCAATGGTGATTCGACATACAACTTTTGATATTGAGCTTTGTTTTGAAGTGCTTAATATGTATGGTGCATGTTTGTTTAAAGTAAAGCATATTGAATTATTTGCATTCATGCTTGAAATTGACTACATAAGCTATTTGCATCGCAAACACAATATTGTTTAAGTTTTTTTCAGCGGATGGAAATTGAATCATGTAACATTGCAAAGAAACAATAGCCCTGCAAATTTGCATTCACACTATTATTCCTGTTACTACTATTGTTTATTTACTACAAATGTGAATACAGTGATGCTCTCAATGGGCTGGATCCAAACTTAAGTAAGTGCTTGAAATTAGTTACTCCTGGGCTAAACCATGTTGATTTCAGAGGGAGTCAAGTAATTGTATTCTTTGCATGCATGTTTCTCAAGTTTCTGGTTGGTTTAGTGTCTTTAATGCAAAGGTACAGAGCGAGGGTGTAACTATAGGGGATGCAATAGGTGCAATTGCTGTGAGGCCTGGTGGCTTAGGGGGCCTGCACCCCATTGCACCTGTGCCTAACATATGTCCAGCTGACGCCGGCTGCTTCTTAAGCAGTGCTGTGGAATCTGTCTCTGCAGCAAAACAATAGAGGGTCATGGAGGATGGACAATCTATGTTGCAAACTGTGTGAAGTATCCTTAGGAAAATACATACTATATACATTTTTATTACAGGAGGAGATATATTTGATATTGATTTGTTTAAACCCCTTGAAGAAGGTGTGCCAAGTCACACCGAAACGGCTGTTGGGGATGATGGAGGCTGTTCATTTATGATGCCAACTATTCTGGGCTGCAACTCTGCTGATCACAATGGACGTATTTAATGAGTATTACCTTCTCTTGTTTAATGAATGATGAGCTTAGACTGCGGTTATATTTATTTTTGCCTTAATTACAGTAATTAGAACTTGATTTGAATTTTCATGGCCCTTAAGTAATCTTCTTTTTGGTGTCATATGGTGCTATTTTTGATTGTGCTTAAATTTGCTGTGCTGCGGTCTTACATATATATATATATGGCGGAGACCTAAGTTAGGGGGCCCACAAAGTTCTAGTTACGCCCCTTGTACCGAGTACAGTTGTAAATGCCCAAGATATGGATTAAAGAGCAGTAGAAAGTTATACTGCATTGTTTTGGTATAAAACCAAATTGCGCTGCTCCCCTACCTTACAATAACTTACTTGACCTAACTTCTTTTCCAGGATAACCATCAATTCCCTAACACTAAAGATGTTCTTAAGTTTCAGGATACCTCCCTCTATGCGGCTATGTGTGAAGTAAGCCACATTTGAAACCCACCCATTAGACGTTTTTATTACACATAAAAAGATGATATAATAAATACTTTTTATTTATTTTTTGTGTATTTTAAAAAATTGTCATAAAGCAAGGCTTGTTGCTAATCTGATGACCTGGGTTCTTTAGGTCATGCACATACTTTTATACTGTAGAAGGCCTGTGTGTGTAACAGGTGGAATATGTTAATGCTTAATAACTAAAGTATAACTAAAGCATTGTAAGCATAATAGGAATAACATAAGTGGACCTTTTTAATATTTAATGGCCTTTGTGTTGGTATAATATCTGCACAATAAGATAGTCATGTTCTGTAAAACATCACCCAGTAGACTGATATGGAATATGTATTCTGTTGGCACTAATCAGTAAGACTTTGAACTCAATTTGTTGTGTGACTGAGAATCAATAATCCCCTTAAAGCTTCGTTAATGAGGTCACACTTGCGTTACTCTGAGGACAGTATTAATGTCTTCTGTTTAATTGTTTCAAAAACGTTCTGCTGCCAATGAAGCATAGAAAGTTTTCTGTTTGTGCTGGCTGTCTCTTCCCCAACTTGTTTACACACTTAATTCCATACAAGTCATTTGGATAAAAATGAAATGTGACTTAATATATTGTGCAGGGAGTAATAAAGCATTGCTCATTGCCCTCATTAATATGATTTGTGAGTGGTTAATTCCCAGTGTACAAACTACAGTCATATGTACACTGATCAATGTAGCACTTCTCGTATTACAGAGAGCCATAATTATACATTGTAGCACCAGGGGCAAAAAGGAAAACTAGCCCCCTCTGGCCCTGAACTGGTAACCAAATGACCCTTGCATATTAAACCACCTTTAGTTGGTGGGTTGATGCACCTCCTGAACACACCTAGTTTTATGTCACTATGGGCCTGATTTAGATTTAAGTATGAATTAAGTGCATGCGGATTCGCGAAACGATGCACCTTAATGCCAAGTGCATTCCCCTCGCTCCTACGGATTCTGGCTGACTTCCGTCACCATAAGGCCTACCTTAAATTTCCATGTGTATGTTTGTACGGAGTTTGCTACTGTAAGACCGGAAGTGCCTAACCCAGCCCATACTGTCCAATTTAAATGGCTCCCCCCACCCACTTTTCATATCCTTGTTCTTATGGAGTGCTGGCACGCCTCTTCTTAGGGATGTCATTAGGTATGTAGATCAACTTTGTGCATAGTGAGTTGTTATGCGTAACATCTGCCGCACGCAAGCGTAGATAGCAAAAAAACACAGACATACGCACTCGGCCTGCGTATATTTAGGAACATGGAGTCTGAATTCAGCCCCATGTTTTTAGCAGCGATTACATTGCATGCAGTAATTCTATAGCAGAACTTATGCAGAGATTCCAAATTTCAGTTCTCTCTAAAGCTTCCTCAGAGATTTCAGGATATGATAAGTTCTCATGGCAAAGGATAATTTCAGTGAACCGGCAGGTCACTTACGCACGCAATGACGCGTAAGTGACCTGCCTTCATTGGAGGGTGCATGCGCCCTCCAGATGTTACGCTATGGTTACTATAGTAACCCTAGCGTATAAAAAATCGGACGGGAAATGGGCTGTGCTTCCCTTCCGGTAAGCATGGTAAGTGTACAGTGTGGGGAGGGGGCTCCCACACTGTAGCGGATCAGCGGTTGTACGGACCGCTGATATGCGCGTTTGAGTTAATGCTGGCTTATGGCAGCATAAGCTGCCATAAAGCCTGCATGACAGAGGGGAATGACAGGGGGTGTGCACCTCCCTCTGTCTCGCGTATTTATAGACCCCCCGCATGCACGGAAAGCGTGCGGGAGTCTGAATCTGGTCCAGTGTTATCAAGGAGAAAGGTGGATTCTTCTGTTTGTCAGCATTTATATTTTCTCTGCATGAAAGATTTTTACAGGCTTCAGTTAGACAAAAGTTGCTTCTTATAGCAGTAACCTATGACCATGGCTTTGTGCCAGCTGCGAATAGTAAGAACACTTCTAGTAAAAATACAGCCAATAGAAACAAAGGTGTTTCTTTGTTACTTCTTTAAATATAATGCTCATGAGGTCAGATCCCCAACACCCACAGGAAAGCGAGGGCTCTCAAGCTATGCCCCCTGCACCAATTAAGTAATTGAGAGTTCACAAGACGCACCTTATTTCTTTACATGATTTATTGCAGAACATGTCAAAATATTCTCAATGTTTCACATCAAAATCTTCCTTGGTTCAGGTGCTGACATGAACAAAGGGCCATATTGTTAACATCTTTGACTTAATATATTATTTGCACAAATCAATATATTAATTAATTGTAATTAAAGGCATTTAAATGTCTACTGCACTTTTAAAAGAAAATGTTAGGAGTGTGCTTACAGGTCTGTTATACTTATTAACAAAAATATGTCTCTAACAGACAGCTGTTAAATGGTTCACATTGTCACCCATGTGTATGATGAGGACAAGTGTCCGCATTAAAAGTATTTGTAGACAAACAAATTGGTTTAGAAGATATTCACTTAATAACTTAAATGTTGATAATCATGCTTAATGTTCTGTAGTGGCTATGGACCAGATGCAGACCCCTTTCCGTAATTCCTGGGGTCTAAAAGTCTGCATGGAAGAGGGGAGTGAACGTCCCTGTCACTCCCCTCTCTCCTGCGGAGCTCTGGACACATTCGTGGGTATTAAGCGTTCAAAGGGATCTTAGACCATAAGGAACAGAGTTTCGTACGGTAGAAGATATGTTAGTGGCATGTGCATGCGCCAGTGTTACTTGCCAGGGGACTTGCGCAACAGACTTGGGTAAGTCCACTGAAGTAAATCATTCTGGATCAGGCCCTATGAGGCTTGTATAACTAAATAATATTTATTCTAACAGAAAAGATAATGCCCTATTAATAATCTCTGTACACTTGTGCCATATTACACAGGTTAAAACATCTGCTTTCCTGAACTTTCACTAAACTGGTTATATCCTTCAATTAGTATGTTACACTCCCTGCAGTCTGAAGTATATTCATACATGTTTCTGCTCTGCAGTGAAAAGAAACAACCTGCTCTTTCCCATTAAATTTGTTGATGAAATGATCATGCTGTGTATCTCATACTCCTTTCACATCACCACCAAAACCCCTTGTTTTTGGCCTTAGACCCGGTTGTAGGTCTTAGTCTCAGGTGTTTGGTGGTGATGTGAAAGCTACCAGGGTCCTCTTCCCGGGTCTAATGACCCAGTAGAAAAGAAGGGTCTTGTCCGGGTCCAACCAGGCTAGGGGTGCAGTGAGAGAGATGCCACCCGGGTTTTTCAACCCAGGTCTAAAGAAAAGAAAACTGAGAGTCATCAACATGTTTCTGCCAAAAAAAATCCTAACTTTTTTAAAGCTACAAAACTGACTTTGAAATTCAGCTTCACACATTTATTAGAAGTAACTTATGGGTCATGGTTAATTTGGCCTATGTTCATGCTTCAGAGAATGTAATGCTGCATTTATGTGAACTCTGTAAAATATTAATTATTTGCCTCACTTCAGAATCTATTCACAATCCTTACTTAAGGAGTAATGAGTTATAACTTCTCTATGCTTGGTTGTTGTTTTATGTTGACCAAAAGCAAGTTGGGTCTTTTAGTGGCCAAAACACAGAAAACTGACCTAAAATGAGCAATGCCAATGTCCTTGGTGAAAGTGTACCACCTTTATGCACCAATTGCACAAAATGATGTGTAAATATAGAATCCTTTTCACAATTTGGACAATGCAGATAAATACAATAGAAACTGATTGACTCAGGGTACAAAGCTGAAGGGGGGATGCCAGTATATTAATAATTAAGGTTAATTTGGATTTCCTTTTTTTGCCCCTAAAATTTCTAGGTAAGGCTCTGACAGAGTCCTGTAATCTAGGGTAAAAGGCTGCCACGGGTGTTAGAAACTATTTTTA
This sequence comes from Limnodynastes dumerilii, assembly GCA_011038615.1. NCBI lineage: Eukaryota > Metazoa > Chordata > Amphibia > Anura > Limnodynastidae > Limnodynastes > Limnodynastes dumerilii. The sequence continues at coordinate 199,433 of WWET01000449.1, read as the reverse complement.
AGGTAATTTTTACATCTTAACAGCTGTATATTTATTATAACTTGACTGTCAATTGTTTTGGCTAGAACAAACACCTTCATTAGCTGCTAATTAATACACCAGTGATTAGAAATCTGGAAATTGTAATTAGTGAGTAGAATTTAGAACTACTGTTTGTTATGGATGTCTGGTTTTTCTTGCTCTGTAGAAAGAGCTGTATAATAATGTTAGCATTTCTGTGTTAAGGCAGGATTATAAATATTATTATTGCCATCATGTCTTGGCCGACACTGCAGTGCACTTTGAGGAATACAAATGAAGACTTTTATTACACTTAAGCAGCTAAGAGTCGAAAAAAATATATATGATATGTCAAGTCTACAAGAGATGGAATTTCATTGGTCCTGACAGAATCACAGTTACATTAGATGATCTGTCTAGTCATTTCCAGTTCACTGATATTTTTTCAGACCACATTAGCATAGCATGAAAAATGCAATAATATAACAATGTTTTTATTATTATTATTATTATTAAATGTATAAGAGATTAGAGGAAAGTAGCTTCATATCAAGCATACTATAAAATCAGACATTTGCATTAAAATTCATATTTTGAAGAGGGGTCCCCATCAAACAACATCACATTAAAATCAAATAAATTTTATTTTACACAGTCTACAATAGCAAAAATAACAACAAAATGTATGTGTAGTGTAGTGCTATTCAGTTAAATTAATTGCTCATTCCCCATCATGTGCCTCCAGCCCCCCTCAGTATTCCCCATCATGTGCCTCCAGCCCCTTCAGTATTCCCCAAGATATGCCTCCAGACCCCCTCAGTATTCCCCATGA
>WWET01000449.1:169681-189587 GCA_011038615.1 Limnodynastes dumerilii | reverse complement strand
TCCCACCTAATCCAACCACAGCAGGCGCTGTCACCAGGGCAGACACAGTGACCCTCAGGGGCACCGCGTTAGTAGATAAATTGTCCATCAACTGTGACTCTTTAATGCAGCCCTGGGGAGACAGACTTTACAGCTGCCTAATCATGCTGAGTAAAGAATATGAGTAAAGGGGGGTGTGGTGGGTGATTGCTGGGCTGGCAGGCCCCCTAAGTCGTCAGGGCCCATAGCAGCTGAACCCATTGCACCTCCTATAGTTACGCCCTTGGCTGTGCATATTGACATCTGTGTATGGGCTTAGAGCAGAAGATAGAACAAAGGAAGATCATGATTATTAACCGAGTAATGGCTAGAGTGCCAGGCCATGTTTGTTTTTTGTGCAAATTCCCCTTGCCTTGTGCACCTGCAATATAAATTACTTTATAATCTGATTTGAAGCAACCTCTATCTTGGATGTGTATATATATATTTAGAATGTGTAAGTATGCCAGTCATTCATTTTCAGAAACGCCGCTCACTGCAGACCCCACAGAACAGGTGAGTAACCTCTCTGGTGACTTTTAGGGGGAGGGTTAGGGTTAAGCTCTAGGGAAGGGAGGGTTAGGGTCATGGAAGGGGAGAATTAGAGTTGGGGTCAGACTGTGAGTAGGGGAGTCTCAGGGTTAGGCTGCAGGGAAGGAAATTTTAGGATTGGACTACAGGGAGGGTAATCTTAGGGTTAGGGTCATGGAAGGGGAAGGTTAGGGTAAGTATTAGGGAAAGGGATGGTGTTAGATTTTATACTTACCATCCGGTGCTCGAGAATTACTTTCTTCATTTTTCTTTCCCTCACTCCCAATGTAAACATAATTATATTATTAATAAAATACAAAATAAACCTGCATCTTGCCTACTATAAAACTGAACACAAGTAATGGGAACCTGTATGAGATCCAGAGGTGCACAAACTACAGCTCTGGATTCCTTAACAACTGCAAGAGTTTGTGTGTGTGTATATATATGTGTGTATATATATATATATATATATATATATATACACACACACACTTTATAACCCTGCACCTGCTCCCTTGCCCCTTACTCCCAATGTAAACACAATTATATTATTAATAACATTCTTTTAAAACTATTGTATCTCCTATTTTTTATAATACACTGGCCCCACTCCAGATCTGAGTGCGTTCCAGTTGGCATGACGTTTCTCTGCATGATTTGTGGGTTGAGGGAGAGAAGGGGTGTGAAGGTAGATAGTCTGTGTACAGTAAGTGCATGCTGTTTAGATTGCAGATGTAGCAAAGGTTACTTTATGTTAGAAAATTTGTGCCTAATACAGGTCATGTACGGCACAGGATACGCTGTCATTTGCACTCAGGTTTTGATCGGCCCGCTGTGTTAACTTACGTACGGGACTCTGGATGTGCGGAAACCAATTCCATCTGCCGCTCACACAAGCCCGACTTACACACGCCACTTACGTAAGTTGTCGGTCGTTAATAAGTCTGGATCTGGCCCAGAGAGCTCACCTTTTTATAGTATTTACCAATGTGTTTGGGGACCATAATGTGAAGTATTTTTGTTTAATCTAGATAGAAAGGAACTATCTTAAATTATTACTGTTCTGATACTATCAAATATATGTTTAGTTAAATAATAATAATTTTGTCTGTAGCCATACACAAAACCCCAGAATTTATTTTGCAATCAATGGGACACACTCGAGGCTTTCTGTACTGTTTATTTTAGAAAACCTGTCTGTTTTTAAAAGGAAATCACAATTTTCCTCCATGCTGCAAATATTCATTAGCATGTACACTGTGTTCTGTGGTCCTCTTACAAAGCTGATTCAGACTGACAGCTCTAAATTTAAGTTTAATCAAGAGAAAAAATAAATAAAGTCATAGTCAGAGGGATTGCAGAGATGGGTAACTTGATACCCTTTGGGGGTCGCCTAGTTCAGAACTCTAACCAACCATTGTGCCACACCGATAATCTTGGTTATAAGGTCAAATAGTACATTTAATTCTATTTAAAAAAACAAAAACACATATGACAACAGTACCAACAGCACATCTTATAGCTGTTAATGTCATGTGTTGCCCGTCAATGGATTTGACATTAATGCTCTGCTGATAAAAAGCAAATATTTTGAAGATATTAGGTCTCTATCTTAAATTATTGGTGGATATTCAATTAAGGTAATGTTACAAAAAAAGGAGGTAGATTCCATCTAAAGATAACTAATAGTACTATCCCCAACACTGTGTACCATCATAGACTATATTAAATGTTATATAAACAATAACATTGTGTTGCTTCCTTTGTCTATAGGGATTTAAAACCACCTTTGTCTTTGTTGAATGACACAAGATCAATGTTGTGAAATGTGATTTGGTTCTATATCAAGGGCTAGTTTTACATTTAAGTCTCATGTATAGCCCCACACATATTCTGTATAATCATGCAAAAGAGGGATACATTTAAAAACAGTGAAGCTGTATTGCTGAAAAAGGAAGCTATTTAAAATGCTTGTTCAATACTGGCATAAGTGTTATTTTATTTAAATTTTTTTCAACATTAGATTTTTATTAGAGATTACAAACCATTACATTACAAGTATTGTATATGAAAAACATTAGGTATAATAGCTTACAATACCAAGACCAGTGTTATTTTTTATAGATACTGACTATTCCATTAACAATCCTGTATATACATTCACGTTGCTTATTGGCTTATAAAGCCGTTATAGAATGTGTGCTCATGTTCTTGGTCAAAGAGCAGACCACATCAAAAGTGGCTTCCTTTATTATTTATATACTGTCTATGTATTACACAGAGAATCTCAGTCATTGTTATGTGATTTTTTTAAATAGAATTTTCTGAATACAATATGTATGTTCTCCCTATGTCTGTGTGGGTTTCCACTGAGTGCTCTGGTTTCCCACTACACTGTCCATAAACATACTAATAGATGACCTGGCTACTGAATAAAAAGTAAACCTAGTGCATGCCAATAGAGATCATTAGGTCAAAGTACGTAGAACTGTATTTGTGAAACAAGAAATGTCATCTTGATGACATTCAGCAGCTCAAGAAATCATCAAGCTCTCAAAGTATGCTAATAAACATATCATCTCCCTCTTCTCCTCCCATCACTCCACCCATTACACTATGGTTTATTGACTTTTTACATTAACTTAAAATGTCTATTACTTTTTTAAATTCTAATTTATAAAAAAAAAAAGTGTAGTTAGTAATTGGCTTTCCAATTAATCAGAAATGCTTTCTATTTAGAGCATGCTGATTACAATATATTTAGTTCAAACAGCTTCCAGCAATACTTCCTTCCTCCATATGTGTACCATATGCTAAGTGTGTCAAAGGCAAGATTCTGCATTTTATTATTAAGGATATTCTGACACACACAATTCCTATTTTTAACACTGTCTACTTTCTTGATTTTTTTTTTTTTAGATTTATTTGCAATTTAATCAAACTGATACAAAATTATTTGTTTTTTCTCTTTTCCTTTTCTCTTTATCATGTAGATAGTGTAGTGCTTTGGCATAAACAGTGATGTCTGGTCCTGGAATTTGACTTAAAATCTCACTTACCTTTTAGAGTTTGACCTCTGATACCTGTTCACTCCTGTCTGCGGGTATCTTAGCACAGGACAGTGCACTATTCCAAATAATTTCTGAATGCTGTTGCTTAAAGCTGTGTTGAAAAGTTTAAACAAACTACGTCTACCCCAGAATGGAGCTCTGACTTTCTATTAGATCTTCACTTGCACCCATTTAACCAGATCCAAAAATCCGATTTATCATTGTTTAGATAAACACATGATGTGTTGAGAGACCTTTTTTTATCCGTTCTTGTAAGTGATTTTACCACGAACCCTCCACGTCTGCCATACCATATCTTAATTTTTTAGACTTGTGCAAATGTAAAAAGGATGTGAGTCAGAAGTGTTGATTGGTGCATAGTCACTTAACACACCTATACTGTACATACACTGCAAAACAAAGTCACGCTCACTTGGGAGTGCAGACGGTTCCCCTTGCTAGGATTCTTAATACACGGATTGCACTGTGATCAGGTAGCATGGATGCGTGCATAGTGCACATAAATGGACAAATTATGATCCGAACGTGCAGAAATGAGGGTAAGAATCGGAAGTCTGTTATCTGGTCTGTTGTTGTTTGTATAATATACAAAATTGTGCACATTTCCTGGTGATTCATTATGGGAATGCAGCCCTCAGTTGAAAGGTAGACATGTTTCTAAGCTTGTTAAGGGGTATGTTTCCTGCCCCCTTATTGCCAGATTCCTGGATAGGGACATATGCTGCTGATTAGAACCTAGTGTAGTGTAGTGAAGCCTTGGACCTCGTACAGTTCTTGGAGTTTTTCATTTTGTTTGTAACACTTATTTAAGATGCCTAGAATGATCTTTCAATGATTAATAATATTTTTAAAACTTAGATTAAACAATGTGGGCCCATTTTAATAATTATAGGGTAACACCATGTGGACATCTAGTGATAAAAATGGCCCATTACTGCCCAAGGGGCTGATCCAGGGTTTGAGAGTAAGTGCAAATGTAGACCTGAGAAAAAGCATATTGAACTGCAAAGCAAAGGTGTTCATAGCTGAAGTTACCTACTGTAGCTCAACTCTAATTTATCTATTAAATATAAAGCTATGCAGTATGTGTTGTATGTACTAGAGCAAAGTGCCTTCTTTGCATGCATATATAAGTAAAACTCACTTGCACCTCTTAACTTACAACATGGTTTTTCTCAGGGCTACACTTACACCTGTTTTACCCTTAATCTCAAATTCTGAATGTGTATGTGTGTGAAGCTTGCACACCAGTGGCGAAGGTACTCATGCTGTTGAGACGTTCTCTGTGTCGTGTTTTGAAATATAATATAAATATATAAAAAATAATAGGGATGATATGAAATAAAATAACAAAAATGGGCAATATTTTCATTTAATTTATATTTTTGAGTTCCAAAGCACCACAAAGAGAATGTCTCAATTGCACAAATACCTAACCAAATGTATTTGTTGGACAACAAAAATCTGCATGTTAGGCTTTTATAGAACATCTTAATGAAGATTGAATCATTATGTATTGATCTGTTAACATAGCGCTTTGTACGTTCTTTAAAAATAGCTGGCAATTGTGTGTTTAACCTGTGCTCTATTGCCACATCATATTGTTTTACTATTGTTTAGATCAATATTTAACATCTTAAGATTTGCTTAGGGTTATCCATGGCTTGGCATGTGAAAGAGCATGAATGTTATATATGGGTGTGTTTTGTATTTTCTGTCAATGCATCATGCACAGGGAAAAGGTACACAAAATTACTGCTATAATTGAAAGAGGACTTCTTTAGTTTAGTCTCTTTCTAATGCTCTCCTTACACTGGGTCGATTATCGATCCCAGCAGATGGTTGCAAGATAAATGGGACGATTTCCCGCCAGGAAAATGTTCCGTTATCGGCACCATACATCCCTCCTGCTGGGACCAATAATCCTAGCAGCAAGAGGAGGCCAGGGCAGAGCCACGCTGTGTGGAGTGTGGCTTCGGCTGATCCCTTTCCATACGATATACGCTCCAGTGTATGGCCAACTTTAGTTGAAACAAAATGCCATTTTGTCAAAAGTACTTATACTGTATGTAGTAATGGAAGAAACCAAAATCCAGTTGAGTAGCATGATCACACTGTAGTAGGAATTGCATTGGGCTAATTAAATTATTTCTTTTTATTGTGTCTAATCGGACACCTGCATCCGTCACCCCACTTACACACGCAAAGTGCATGAGTGGGATGTTTTGAGTGGAGGCCGCATGCACCCTCCAGATGTGTTTTACGTACATAACTCTTATTATACAGAACATATTTTCGTACCATAGGTATTTTGAGTACAGGGTCTGTTTATTTAGATTGTACAGTAGGGGTGGGATTAGGTATTTATGAGTGGATCAGCGGTCAGATGGAATGCTAATCTGCTCCTGTGACTTAAGGCTGCCCTATGGCAGCAAAAGGCTCCAACAACTGTGATGTGATAGGTACCGGACACCAAGAACCAGAACTCAGACACGGGAAAAGAAAAGAGTTTTTCTGTGTCCGACCCCGGTAAGTGGTGGAGTGAATGGTGCCGACCTCAGTTTTTCAACCCGGATCTCACCTAATACACCTGATTAGAAGGATTTGCTTACTTTTGCTAAGAGCAGGCCTTCACACTGTCAGGGCAGACCCGGGACCAGGAATCTCCTGGGTCTACCCTGCATTGAGTTAAGGGTTTTAATTTTTTATTTATTTATTTTTCTTTATACTGCAAATCACCCTGCAATAACGCGGGTTTAAAATCCTTGTTTAGTACAGGGTGGTGATGTGAAAGCAGTATGAGTAATACAAACAACTTTATTTAATCCAAAAATAAGGTGAGATGACTTTTTTTAAAAATATTAACTGCTCTATGAACACTTAGGGCCAGATTTACTAACCTGCGGGTTTTGAAAAGGGGAAATGTTTCCGATAGCAACCAATCAGATTCTAGCTCTCCCTTTCCTATTACATGCTAGAAAATGTCAGCTAGAATCTGATTGGTTGCTATGGGCAACATCTCCACTTTTCCAAACCCGCAGCTTAGTAAATCTTGGTCTTTATTTACACATACCATTTCTGCTGGTTTGTCTATGCTGTAGTTTCAGTTGTCATTTGTTATATTATTCTGCTGTTTCCCGGACATTTCCAGTCATCAGCAGCAGGGTTCTGTCTTTGACTGTACACTTTGCTTGACCGTTTTGGCCATTATCTAAAACTTTTGCTCTTAGGAACATCTTGTGCAGTAGTTGGTAATTGTTGGTAATTGAGCCCTTGTACATCTACTTATGAGCCCTTATTAACAAGTGGGTGGTTATGCTTTGCAGAACCATCTCTTTCTATGTCTGTTTTTATGTTTTTGTTTACTGCAGATTGTTTTATTATTAGTTTGGGGATAATTCAGAAGACAAATTATAATAGTGATTTCATAAGTAATTTCATTTTTCTCCAACTGAAACAATTTTATTAGTTTATGGTTTGTTCTAAGTCTTATTTTGATATATTCCGCACTATATATAGTCATTCTTTCCAGGCCAGTAAACACATTTCTGTATGTCATAGGCATCTTCTAATGTCTGAATGCTTCAGGGTTTATATTTTTTCTTTAACTTTCTTTTATTGATGCAGACACGACACAAATACATAGGTACAATACAAACAGAGTCTGCCATGGTGATTACATTACAGCAGGAAAGAAAACAGGGTTTATTTTTTTTTTCAATGGTTTATCTCTCTAGTTAATGGGTTTTATGTTTTCCTTTTAGATAATTCCCTCTGTAATTACCCCATTCTTACTCAAATTGGGTAGGTAATTCTTATTAATAACCCATATTAGAATATACACATATACAGTAAGTAGAGCTTTCCATGGGTAGTAGCTCATATGAAAGTCCTGCCTATTCAGTCTCAAAGACATGGCCATCAGTCAGCAACAATTAATATGGGCTCTTCTGAAATCTCCAGAGGCTATTACTTGTCGGCAATAGTTGTATTGATTGATTATATTTAATCTAAATACTGACATAGGAGTTTACACATATCTTAGAGGTGATTACAGTAGTACCAAGCGTAATTAGCCATATACTCCTAGTATGTGACTGATTTTTTTCCATGTGTACTGCTTAACCTTTTTGCAGAAATATGAGGCCACATCATGTCCAATTCCTTGCACCTTGGATATATTTTGGTTGAACTTCTGCAAAGTTTGATGTGAGATTATTTTGAATTGTTGCAAAAAAAAAAAAAATATATATATATATAAAGTGTGTAAATATACTGTGCAGACACTATAGATCAGTTTATTAGCCACAATTTAGCTGCTGTCATGAAGTGCTTGTAAAATGTATTTGAGCACAATATTCCAAAGCAAAACAGACTGCAGAATGGGAAAAACAATGGGGAAAGTTTATGAACTCTCCACACACATCAGGGAAACCTGCATTTTTTTGTACTATTAAATGACCCAATAAAACATTAATATATGAATAATTTAGAGCAATGACTGTTACCACCTAGAAACAAAACAAACTAAAAAGTAATGGCAGCAAACTTGATTGTTCATATTCTCAGCAACACCCAATGCAAGTAACATAGCACACCAGAGATTACTTAAGCGTATTGAGGATTTTTTTTATCCCAGAGTAAGTAAAAAATACAAATCCAGAGAAGAATAAATAATTCCCTTATGACCAGTAAATGCATAATAGCTGCAGCACACTCTGCTAAATAAAACAAGTGTATTAACATGCCCACAAAACTGAGTTACTTACAAACATGGGCTTTATTAGCAAAATTGTATTTAATTTTTTTTTATGGAAATTTTTTTATTCAATTATTAATGAATGAGATAACAATATAGATTTACGCAGCCTGGATATCAACAATTGTGTAACTCATCCATTAGACCCAGTTTTACAAAGAAAGTAATAATAACTTCCTGGTGCATCTAAACAACAATGAACATTTTCATAACATTTTCACAATTCTTCTCTTATAGTTAGCCTGATGTACCACTTATTAAAATGTCCTATATTTATTCATTGACTTATAAAAATAAAAAGAAACAAAAGAGACTTCTTGGAGTCATTCTTATCAGTCAGTTGCGTTAGACCAGGGGTGTCAAACACAAGGCCCGCGGGCCAAATCCGGCCCGCCAGACCTCGTCTGATGGCCCGCGGTGCCGCCGCCAGCCTTGCAGCCTCCCCTTTTTTTTTTTCAGCTGGGCACTATAAAAGGGGGCACATGGCTGGGCACTATAAAAGGGGGCACATGGCTGGGCACTATAAAAGGGGGCACATGGCTGGGCACTATAAAAGGGGGCACATGGCTGGGCACTATAAAAGGGGGCACATGGCTGGGCACTATAAAAGGGGGCACATGGCTGGGCACTATAAAAGGGGGCACATGGCTGGGCACTATAAAAGGGGGCACATGGCTGGGCACTATAAAAGGGGGCACATGGCTGGGCACTATAAAAGGGGGCACATGGCTGGGCACTATAAAAGGGGGCACATGGCTGGGCACTATAAAAGGGGGCACATGGCTGGGCACTATAAAAGGGGGCACATGGCTGGGCACTATAAAAGGGGGCACATGGCTGGGCACTATAAAAGGGGGCACATGGCTGGGCACTATAAAAGGGGGCACATGGCTGGGCACTATAAAAGGGGGCACATGGCTGGGCACTATAAAAGGGGGCACATGGCTGGGCACTATAAAAGGGGGCACATGGCTGGGCACTATAAAAGGGGGCACATGGCTGGGCACTATAAAAGGGGGCACATGGCTGGGCACTATAAAAGGGGGCACATGGCTGGGCACTATAAAAGGGGGCACATGGCTGGGCACTATAAAAGGGGGCACATGGCTGGGCACTATAAAAGGGGGCACATGGCTGGGCACTATAAAAGGGGGCACATGGCTGGGCACTATAAAAGGGGGCACATGGCTGGGCACTATAAAAGGGGGCACATGGCGGCACTATAAAAGTGGGCACATAGACCTACAGATACAACCGGCCCTTTGATGGGGACCAAACTGCTGATGCGGCCCCCGATGAATTTGAGTTTGACACCCCTGCGTTAGACACTTCAAATAAAATTAGGGGGTCTTGTGCATACACTCTCAATCCGTACCAGTAGGTGTTACGGAACAATCCCCTTATCCATTTTTTAATTGGTTCAGACGGAATAATTATAAAACCCTCCCATATTTGGAATAATTTCTCACCCTGGACTATTTTTGTAGAGCAGATTCCATCCAATGTATTTTAAACAAGTAAAACATGTTTTACCTAAATAGTAACATGGAAGAGGAGGCAGCCTGTAACCATGACTGCAATATACATTTATGTGCAGCAGCCCATGCTATTAAAACAGGTTTTTTGTACCCTGGTAAAAACCACAGATGTTGAGGAAATATACCCAATGTTGCCCATGGAGCTAGCAATGGGATAACCTTTTTTTTTTTATTTTTTATTTTTTATTTATTTATTTCATTTTAGCTCATCATTAAAGTATCGGTGTTAAGTCTTACATTTTGAGGGAAGGAAGATTTTGAGTTATACACCAAATAACCGTAAAAACACACAATGGTTTACACTTTTCTGTCATGTCTTGCAAAGTAGGTCATTAGACTAGAGCCGATTTTTATTTATTTGTTTTTTATTAGTCCATTCACTTCTTTAGTTCAAAAGAGGCTCAAAAACAAATCCAATCTTTCAAAGTAAAATAGAGAATAAAACGTTATATTGTTGCCTGTTAATTCTGTAATTAAATTACCCTGTAAATATCCGCTGTTTCTCAGAGTGTGCCAGACTGGCCCTTTAAACACGCAGTAATTTGGTGTTCCCGCATGACCCTTAAAGTTGCATTTGATATTTTTTAAAACGTCTGTTGCCACAGTCAAAGACCTTTTAATAAACCACTTACAGCTACACCATATCTGAAAGATATTGTTTTAAGTTTTAGTCCCTCACATCAATAAACTTTGATTTTCCCACAGGAGATTTAATGCTTACCATGTGTGTCTGTGCTGCATTCACAGAAGCCTTGCAGTCTGCAGATTTTCTTTTTTGTTTTTAATTTATTCATTTCCATCTTAATGTTTCAAATAAAAAGAAAAAGAGGGTAAAAGAAGTTTTGTAGCTCTGACGAGTAAGTTAGCTTTTATTCTTGAAGTCACATGGCATGTCCATTCCCTTCATATTGAATATACAACACCCCCCCCTTCCTTCCCTTTTAGAATGAATTGCTAATTTGAACCTTATGTGATTTAATACACGTGTATGTTGTCCATTGTTGTATATATTTTTACTTGGGTGAATTGGGGATAATTATTGGTGAATAAATATTCTCTCTCCATGGTCTAGGTATGTGCCAAACTGGGTACCTTAGTGCCCTGAGGGGGTTATGATTTATAAGTACCTTAATGATGTTAAGACAAGCCGGTGGGGAATGCCAGTTTCTGTATAGATTTGGTGGTAATTGAAGTTCAGCAGCTGGAGAGTACTGTATTACCTAGATATCTTATTTTCATCATTTTCTCCTGGTAATATTATGGATATGTAAAGTAACTACATATGTTACTTATATTTACAAATACATATTTTTACACAACAAAAGCAATGTACAGGATAAAAAAACGGAGATATAATTGAATGTGAGGAATGAGGTTTTATACAATGAAATAGAGCTCTGTGAAAACTGCAGCATTGGACACATTTTATTATTTTATATAAAAACAAAGCTCCCAAAAGTATGGGTATGTTTCCCTGTTTAAACTCACTTGACCAAATTGATGTATTGTGAGGCAAATTGATGTATTGCATCTATTCAATATTAACAAATATTATCTGCCTTCAATTATGTACCTATGTGTCTCTTCAACGTAAACATCTAATGCAGAGAGATCACAAGATTGTCCGTTTGTCTGTCCCCCCCCCCCTATACTTTTCTATGACAATAATAGCAGCTTTGTTACCCATAGCAACACATCATTGTAAATGCTTTCAATCTATAGTGATTCTCAGCAAGCATTGCCAGACTTGGCTTTTTAAGGAACACCTAACTCAGTATTTCTTAAAAACTACATAGAAATTATTCTTAGATTGAATTGTGAAGGCCAGTTTTACTTGAAACTACATCCATAAAATCACAGGCAGTAAATTCAAAATGACAGTGTGTAAGAGAAGGCATTCATTTGTATGACCTAGCAAGTGCAAAGGTGAGAAGTGAGATCACCTCCAACAATAACTTCAAAAGGTAACATACGATTATTACATTAGATTTAACGATGGCTTTAATTATCTGGGGGAAATTATGTGAAAACATCCCTTTGATCATTGTTTCACGCCTGGGGCAGAAAGAAATAATATAATTTTTTCCATGCTGTTCCAGTAAATATAAATTTACAAAATATTAATGAAAATAACAAATCATTGAGTGGGTCTGTAATCTCATTCTGTTATGTTCTTGGAAAACATAAATACACTGTACACAAAATTATTTCCTACTATAATACAGAAGCTATATTTGTCTATAAGAGAGCAGTGGATGTCTGTCAGTCTAAGTTTTTTCAGATTCAAACCACATCCCACGGAATATTAATTAAGGTTACGCAAATGTACTACTAATAACCCAAAATAGAAAAATGCCCGTTCACCATAGGTATCCTAATTTACAATAAAAGCATTAGCGGTATAACAGCCTTACCATATATAGTCATCATCTGCTGTACTTGCAGATATTAAATGCACCTACATAATACATAGAATCTGGTGACTCCTTTGACAAAAAAAAATAGACAAAACTACTCCATCCAATGCAAGTCCAATTTTCTTTCACACTGCAATCAGGACTGACATGTGAACTCATATATATAGTAGTGTAAGGCATAAGGTCATGACATAACCAGTTTTTATTATCTATATTGCTAATAAATTATTAGCATATCAAAGCTACAAAATCTTAAGAGCATTAATAGTGGCAATCAGCAAAGGCTTCTCACACCGTAACCACATTTTTAGCTAAACATTAAGTTGTTAAATCCTTTACTCAGATGTAATTGCTTGCCAGATAAGTACTTTTTGGATTTAGTAATATGCTGGCTAATGATCAGAACTTATTTTCTCTGTAGCATTTTTTTTTCACCTTTGCAGTGTCATTTAGAATTCTGAAAGAAATACTAACATAAACATCCAGTGTGTGTTGTTTCCTGAAACATTCTATTATCACTAAAGTGCACACTATTCTTTATTTATTATTTTTTTTATTATGTTATCTTGTGTGCGGCTTGTGATAGCAATATATTCCCTTTGACATCCATGGTTTGGTTATATTACTGAATTTAAACTTAACACAATTCCTTGCTTTGCATCTTATAATGGAAATCATAGTAATACACAATACAGAGAAAAAGGGTTAGTTTTTCTAAACTGCAAAAAAGGAGAAGTGGAGATGTTGCCCATGGCAACAAATATTATCCTAGCTCTATCTTTCCTATTACCTATTAGAGAATGTCAGCTGGAATCTGATTGGTTGGTGTGGACAACATCTCCACTTTTCCAGGACAGCAGACAGTACAGACTAGGCAAGTGTCTATGGCTGATGTATATCCATTTCAGGTAGCAGACAGTAATCAACCTTAGGCACTGAACTAGAAAAAAAAAAAAAGCCTCCACAAGACAGAGAGGGGACTATTTAGGGCATAATTCAGGTGTCCTATGGAGTGCCATGTGCTATAGACAATTAAATTGTTCTGTATTTTTACAATGTAATAATGAAATTAAATAAAAACTCAAATAAATTATTTTTTTTCCAAGCACTAAATAGTAAAAAGGAACTTTTAACCAAAATGATTTGTTATATGATAAAATGGCGTGGTATTGTTCTGGCTAAATTCAGTCATGTCACCGATCAAGGGATGTTTAAGTTTTAATATTACCCATTTGTTACCTATGTGTGTTATTCTTGGAAATTGGAGCTTTGTCAAACTTTTGTCAAACCTAACCAATTAAATATTTTGTTAAATACTTAAACTTGATATTGTAAAACAATTTTATAGGCAAGATGGAAATGGAATAGGGAGGAAGGAAGGAAAGTGTTAGAAAAATACAGTCTAGGTGGAGACCAGATGCACAGCCAGAATATGAGTGGAAGGAATCTGGCACTAAGTGATCATATTTGGTGCACAATCCCAGAGAAAAGTAGTGCTTGTTGAGCATGGCCAGTAATTACAGAGTCTTTTAAATGTATAAGTATAGAGCTATGCAAAGAAACAATGAAGGAATTCAAAATAATTTATTATATAAAGCATTAGTTTGTTTGTTTTTTTTTTTTGGGGGGGGGGTTGTGCATCTCCTTCTGCTACCTTCACTGCATATTTGTTACCTTTTTTTTTAATCGGGTCAACTAACTTTTTATACAAATTATACATTTCTTGACCAAACATATCAGGTCACCCCTATACTGATTTACCTCTTTATCTGTGCCATCCCTGTTTTAATTTCCCCCTGTATTCATGCCACCCCTGTATTGATTCTTCCCCATATTTCCATCCCCTATACTCCCTTGATTCTTCCCTCACCCTCCTCTCTGTACCTGCTCCATTCCCTGCCCTCACCTATATGCACCGTTTTCTGCTCCGTGATCTTTAGCCTTCTCCCCTCTGTATGGAGCTTTGCTGCAGCCAGCAGTTTATTCATTAATGAGTGGACCCCACCTTTTGCTATTATTGGTTTAATGCCTATTCCATATTTGACAGAATATTCTGATATTTCAGTCTGATCTTCCATTCACTTAGTCTTTCTTGCTTTCTTGTCAAAAGTTGAAAATTGCATATTTAGTATTACATGAGTGAATGATATTAGATAGCTGCAAGAGTTATTGTTTATATGGATTGGTTGGAATGTCGGAACATAACCACCACAACTCACCACCATGTTGCCAAAATTTAGTTTTTATGCTTCTGACCGTAGTTGAAGTATACACTGAGAATAAGTATGGAAGGTGAAAGATCCAACACGCTTCTGTTTAATCCATAACATCCTAACCATTCTTTGTATATGATGAAATGCAAGAAAGCTGGAAGAGACTGGGTGGCTGCAGAACACAAACACTGGCCATGTGACAAGTGGTTGCTGTTCTGCACATGCGCCAATGGAGACAGGTGCGATTTGCCACACTACTGTTTAACAAGCAGGAAACCTGACCTCATGGCTTATCATATATTTGTAAATATGACCAACCCAGATTTTACTGAGCCTATACATACATATATTTTTCATACATACATAAATACATACATGAAAAAAAAAGCCCATTACAAATTTACATAGTTTGATTATACTAATGAATCCATGTTATAGACAATGTCAAGATTATCTTCTGTAATTTAGTAAAGTCACTTGTTTTCACCCAAAGTATATATTAGATTCACATATTTCTTCCACATATTGTGAAAAGAAGCTGAAATAATATTATATACTGGTTAAAACAGTGATGGATTTAATCTAATGTTCTTACCTTCTATCTGATAAGGAATGCCTTCCTAGTGAGTAATAATGTGTAAGGGCAGCTCCACTTAGCAGTCCTGAAACCTCCAGACATGTTCACATAGCATCTCTCTTATCAGATAAAGGGTAATCTCCATAAAACCCATAAATACTCTTGTATATAAACCAGTTCATTATGAAACATTTTGGGAAGATTGCCAGTCCTTCATTCACAGTTAAATAAAACAAAAGCTTAGTGTGATAAGCCTCTGCTATATAAAATACAGCCCAGCTTTGTTCTAGGTAACCTGACCTCCCCTTGCCTCTCTGAGTTGGTAAATCTAGCACACATTTTTAAGGAAGCATTAGATTTACTTGTAACAGCACTAGGTGCATATTCTGTATAGCTAACAAATTCCTTAACCACCCTCTTATTTTTCTTATACCTTTGTATCAACAATATATTTCCATGGTTTACATAAAATTTATGTGCATTCAATTTCTATACTCTAATAACTTTAAGTCCCCGAACCAATATTTCTGTTTGACTGGATCATGTGACCCACCCTTGCAACCTAGATAGAGGAATTTGAGCGCTGTAGCACTTACCTAAATGATCTGAAGCCATATTGTCCTATTGTTTGTTAGGAGCAGGGCCCTGTCCCAGTCTGTTTGTTATTAACCAGTCTTATCTTACATTTGTTTGTTTAAATCTCTAAAGTACCATGTTATATGCCAGCACTATAGTAAAAGAATAAAATATTTTTTCCTATCGCAGATGTAGACTACTGTTTTTCAGTTCCATTTCTTTTCATGGTTTTTCAGCCAAAATCCCACACTCGTCAGATGTTTCCATTATTAAGCACACAATTCCTTAGGAAGGGCTTTGTCTGTAATATGACACCTTTCTCTCTACAGACACTGTATTGATTTGAAAAAATGCCCTAAATTCAGAGCCTGAGAAGAAAGAGTATTTACTTGCATGCCTTTTATTTTGCAAATAACATTTCATAATTTAGCCTTTTTCATCAAGTGAAGCATGCTTACATTAAAAAACAACTAGTCCCAAGGGTGTAAAACACATTACCCTCACAATTTTAGTAGCTGTATATTATGTTGCTAAAATAAAACAAAATACTAAACTATTTTGGTTCCTATTTATATGAAAACAAAAATAGTACTTTTAATTGTTGGGGTTTAAGCTGTATTTAGTTATGTAATTTTAAGTATATTGTACCAAATGTAAATACATAAGTTAAACCACCCCTTTTGCACTTAAAATTGACGTTACAATCCAAAACTGTTATTTTTAAATAATGAATATTGAAATATTACATTTCCAGACCATTTGGAGTTATCTTACCTGATTGTGTACACTCGCAAGAATGTAACGAAGAAGGCAACCAAAAGCAAAACAAGTCTACAGTGATATGAATAACCGTGCATAGCCCTAGTAATACGAATACATGTAAATTATTACTACTATTCAAATAATTTAAATTAAAACACATTATCTGTATAGTATCTCATACATTTTGTACAGATGCACTATTTTTAGAACAGATGTCATGAGCAGATCGACTGTTAAATTGATATAGAATATACCTGTATGTGTTATTTATCATTGTCATCGGGATTTGCAATTGCCAGTCGCATCTTAAATATGATTGCATAGGCGTGGAGCTTCAAATGAAATCCGTATAGTCAGCAACAGGTAAAATTTGCAGATATTTGAGGTATAAACCCATTGATCTCTAAACTAATGTCTTGAAATTTCATGCAAGTCATTGTCAGGGTTGACAGTATTTTCCATTCTGTTGTGATGAATACTGATGACAGCAATAGGTAAAAAAAAAAAAAAAAGCACCAGAAATAGCATATTTTTAGAGAAACATTAGCCTAAATTAATTCCACATTTAGCGTTATATCCTGCTGTTGTCTGTTGACACAGTCAGGTTTATTCATGAATAGATAGAGGGCACATTAGCAGCTATGCTGACATTGTTACCCTGTTATCTACTTCCTAGTAACAAACCTGGTAACTAGTACAGACTTGCATCAAAGTACAACAGTTGTCATGGAAACCGTCTAGCCCATTAGTGTAATATTTTGCGTACAAAATAAATACAAACATGTCAATATTTAGTTTTCTTTTTCTTTTATTTCTTCCCAGGTTTGCCCCTCTCACAGCATCAGCTTATAAAAGCTTTTAGTAATTATCAGATTCTCAGTTTAATCAAATTACTATTATAATCAATAGTCTCCTCATTTTTTAAAACATATTGAATTTTAGATGTGATTCGTAGTTTTAACATGTTTTAGTTTGATTTGGATCTTACAATGCAATACATTTGAATGTGTGGAAAAGCTTTTCTGTATCTATCAATATTTATGAAATATTCAGACTTCTTTGCCAGCTACATAATTAAATATAGCAAAATACAGGTCTGTGACCTTCTTAATCAAATGACCTCAGTCCAATGTCTGGTTAAGGTTCAGAATCATGATTTTTTTTTGTTGTACTGTTTGGGCAGAGGGGGAAAAATAATGCTTTTTCTGTTTTATGAATATTACATTTCTCTTCCTTTGCCTTGAGTATTGTGGTAAAGCCATCACATTGCAGACTGTTCATTCATTATCTGAACCGAGATAGACATTCTCTTTTTAACAATTTTGACAATGATAATACAGCCATCATTGTTGTGTCCGCTGAATCACAGAGAAGCTCTTATTGTCGCTGTAGTAACCGGAACTGGACATATGCACAGTATCTAAACGTTCTCATATTCCCAGCATTGCTTTTCCTAAGTATTGTCTATGTGCAACTTGTGGTGACTCCTCCAACAGTATATGCCTCAGTACAGTGGCATCAGCAAAAATTGTGACCTCTGTCAGGACAGTAAAATACACTCTCATCATGGGGATGTTAAATTAAGAATTCATTCATCGTTACAAATACATACCTTTTCATAGTTAGTTTATTTTTTATATGCCAATTGCTTATAAATTCTTTGAGTAAATGTATAGAAATGTGATTGGATCCCCAGCCAACAGATGCTGAATTTTCTGTAATCATTTAATTTACTTTTAGCAAGCATTCTAAACTGAACTGTAATACATTAGAATTGTATTCTGTAAGATAAGGTTACAGAACCACTTACTTTGGAAATAGTTGCTGGCATCTTGATTGTTACTGTGGAAGTATATTTGTGTCTTCACAAAAAAATGTCATGTCTTGCTCACACTTATGAGCTGAAAAAAATAACATTGTTAATAGATTAAACAATTCATTCATATTAGTGATTTTTTATTTAACACTTCTTCCCTGTCATTCACATTCATTATGCTTTTCTGAATTACATTTTTGCCTCACTTAGTAGTGTTGTAACTCGCTTTAGCTTTGTGGTGCTTTAAGACAAAACAACTAAAATATTCTGTGTAATATAATTTTCTGTTAATTATTAAATGTGGATTTACAGATATGTGTAATGAAGCCCTTTTTGGTTGAATTGAGCCTAAGAATAGAGATAAAAACAATATTTTGCTGCTATATTTCTTATAGCTTTCTTTACATTGTAAATTAGTAGCTAGTATTGTAAATGTTTAATTATTAGCACTATAAATTAGATTTCATTTCTGGTAAGTGGAAATTTGCCTATAATATTTTAATATACATGGTACATGTTTAATGATTAAAATTTTAACTGACTGTGTTCCTAAGTGTTTTCTTACTCTGTTAATGTTGTATTGTGTTCTTGTGTTTCAGTTTGTAAAGACCCACCATACAAAGTAGAAGAATCTGGTTATGCTGGTTTTATTTTACCAATAGAAGTATACTTTAAAAATAAGGTAATTATTTTCCATTTCCTTGTTATTTTTAATGTGTGAGGCTTTTCTGTTACGTTTCTTGTAACAAGTAGATGTAATATTAATGTTAATTTAATCATTATTTATAGATAGATGATAGACTGTTCAGTGGATATTAAAAATAGGAATGCAGTTTTCTGACAGTGACATTAACTTGTAATTGAGTTGAATGTGTTTCATAAATGCATTGAGATATCATTTTTTTCCGGTGTTGAAGGGCAATAAAACTGTATGAACTTCGCTTGTGTGAGCAGTTCTGGTGAATCTGTAGGATGACTTTATCAGATATAACTAAAGGGACATTGCAGTGTAAAATAATACCATGTATGTGATAGAGTAACACATTTCTGGTGTCATCACACAGTTGGATTATTCCTGTAGTCTCCTCCTTTTCCAGTTCACATTCCAAGCCTCTCCTGTAACACTAGTATGCATTAGCCATATTTTTACATAGGTGCATATAGAGTACTTTACCTTTTTTACATTACTAGTAGTCAGACTCAATTATTTAAACGTTATCCCCCTTCTAGTGTCTGACAGTCTCTCCTTGGTGAAGTACATGGTAGACGTTCGTAGCAGAGGCTGGCAATATTTGTGGCCCTCCTTGATTGGTTGAAGTGCTAAATACTATTGTTTTTCTTTTTATAGAAAAACTAACTTTAGTTAACTCTAGCTTATATATGTTTAGTTTGTATTAACTATTTAATGCAAACTCATTACAAGATGTCAGGTTCTATTATTCATTTAAACAAAATGTTGGTATTGCATATTACATATTTTACAACTTGTTAATAGTACACCTTCTTTTAAAACAATAACTGATCAGATTTTGGCTGGTTTTTCTAATGATCAATGATTGGAAATCTTTCCCACATTCAGGCTATTGCAAAGTTATGTGTGTGTGTGTGTGTGTGTGTGTGTGTGT
>WWET01000449.1:145405-169430 GCA_011038615.1 Limnodynastes dumerilii | reverse complement strand
ATATATATAATGGCGAGGTATCGTCTCCATGAAAGGTTTTTTTTTATTTACTCTTACAACATTGTTCTTTTTTGTGCAATATCGGCACAGATCTATTTTGCTTCATTCAACCATGTATTAAGTTCCCAAAAATTGTTACTACTAATTCTTCCAATTTAGTTTTTCACAAAACATAACATACATGACAAACACTCTGTGTGTTTGTTTTTTCCTTAGTATAAATTCTTAATTTATGAAGAAAGCATAGGTACAGACCATGACAAACATGTGGTGGAGGCACATATAAACATTGTTGACAGTACATAGCTTGGATTCAGCCAAGTCCTACATGTTTAATTGCATAAAACAGTAGCAAAACAGACAGTCTGCATAACGTATTAATGGCTCAACATAAAGAAGAGAGGAAAGGAAGGGGGGTTGGGATAGAAGAATAAAGGATAAAGAGAGAGATTGCCAGAAGCATGTTTCAAATTTATTGAATGTTAATTATCGCTCACCAGGGTGGGGAAGGACAGGAGACCATAGGCTTACAATAGATTAGCTAAGGAGGATGTGTCGAGGAACATGATCTTCGGGAGCCAAGTGGTTTTGCATTCCGTGAATTTGTCTGCAGTGGACAGGATCATTTCGTCCATGGACTTATAAAACTACACTATTTTGACCCATTCGGAGATTGAGGGAATGGTGGTGGATGAATGATGGCTCTAGCGGTATTACTCAGATGTAAGAGTAGGGAGTATTTGAGGGAGGCGATAGGTCCAGGGGGAAGTGAATGCAACCAAATTTTAGGGTCAGTGGGGATATCTGGGCCCACCACCTTGAGTGTTGCCTCAAAGATCTGGTCCCAAAAGGGGGTAAGGTTCGGGCAGCTCCACCAAATATGGACGATGGAGCCTATTGCGAGATTGCAGCATTAGCATAGGGGGGAGACTTGGGGAATTAGTGAAGCATTTGAGGCGTCCTGTGCCATCTCGTCAGGATCTTAAGCTGGGTTTCAACCACCGAGAGACTGCGAGAGCGTGCATGGGTGATTTGAAAGATCCACGACAACTCCTCTAGTGATGGAGGGTTAGTTAAGTCTCGTTCCCAAGATTCCATAAAAATGGAGGGGGGTTGAGGTAGAGATCTTTAAGTAGTAATTTATAGATGGTGGATATTGTGTGTTTTGGGGGGGGTGGGTTTGGGTACAGGGCGCCTCAAATGGGGTACAGAGCTCCCTCTTAATGTGCATGGAATGCCTAGATATCAGATACACAGACATCAAGGTGCATAACATAATTGGATTCAATGCAGGTACAGGAAATACATGTTCATATTCACAAAAAGTAGAAGTGATTAAACATCTATTAGAAGAGCCAGGTTGCTCGGGGAACTAGTGTCTGTAAAAGGCACTTGCTGTGTCAATAGGGTGCAACCTTAAGTTTGTATATGTTTCATGTACAATTTTCTCAGACATGCCCGAATTGTAGAATCGCTCTATACCTTTATCTTTATCAGGAAGAGATGCCTTCCTCTCATGATATAATATTTTAGAGGAGGATTAGGTACTGTACAATGTTTATGATATATGCTTTTTGGCTACTGAAATTATAATTTTGTGAACTGCAGCATGGCTGATTTCAGATTTTAGTGACGTTTGTAATGTTTTTTTTTTAATCTTGTCCACCTCCTGTAGCTCAGGAGTATTTTTCTTTCAGCTTCTTAATAGAAAAAAAACATCCTGGGGATAAATCCTCAGTGAGGCGGCTCTTTTGAATGGTGGACATGATTATCCTATAAAACACTCTAATTGCTAACTTTTTAATAGAACTTTTGGGAACGCTACATGTATTTCTTATGTAATTATTGTAGTGTGACAACACTCAATTTATCTGACTACATTCCTGGATTGTTTTAATCCTGTAGGAAGAACCTAAGAAAGTTCGCTTTGACTATGACCTATTTCTTCACCTTGAAGGACATCCACCTGTGAACCATCTCCGCTGTGAAAAACTCACATTTAACAACCCCACTGAAGAGTTCAGGAAAAAGCTGCTTAAGGCCGGAGGCGTGAGTATAATAATTTATTCAAATGTATAATATTGCCCCATAAGAGTAAAAGGCTGCTGATTTATTATGTTCACATAACATGACTAAGACCACCAGACCCCGCATTAAAGCATGTTTTTCACTCTTAAAATCTCTCCACTGGGCTGCCACATTCAGTGTACATTCAGTTAGTCAAGCACTTCACAATCGATCAGCCAGTTAAAATGCTTCACATTCAGTCAACCAATGAGTGTCTTCATTCAGTTCTGATTTTCAGGCTGCGCTGTGTTTCTGTTGCACATTTACAGGTAATCAAAAATGATAATACGAGTTTAATACTGTACAGCTGTCATGTCAAAATCAAAACCCCAATTGGGCAAAAAAAATCTAAGTCTAAGATTGCATGGGTCGCAATAAAAAATAAAAAATCTCATATGCAATTTTTCTCCACTTCTTAGTAATTCCCTATTCCTATGTCTCCAGCCTCCCCTGTTTATACCTTACTTTCCTTTAATGCCTTCCTTCCATGTGTCTCCTCCATGGTGTGCACAGTCCAAGCAATCTATTTCCTGCTGTCGGCTGATGCAGCAGTTATATAGAACAGCTTAAAGGGCTCTCCTATCAGCTGTCCTGTTGAACTGCTGTGACAGCTTATAGCATGCAACCCCTTTTCAGCCATAATCATGGATCTCCATGTGTGAGATGGGGCCGCAAAAATAAAGCTTTTGAGCCATGAGTTTGACATGTCTGCTGTACAGCAATAGTAGAAATTAGTTACTCAGCTCTTAATATAACATGTCTTCCCCATGGAATGAATCTTCATCGTTAAGCTGGAGATATCTTGATTAGCATAAACATTTAATTTAGATTGTGTAATTAAGTTTTAAAATTTGGATCAGCGTGGATCACCTTAATATAGTTTACAGAATTATGTGAAAGATAAACTATAAATATTTTAAATCTGGAAACAAAAAAAATACTTTATAGAAAAAAATCACAAAATGAAACAGTGATTTTTTGGTGAATTCAGCATTAAAAGCGCTGTATTTTTCTAAATGTCAATTTTTTTTTAATCACGATTGTTCCTGCAAAAATCACGGCCTGTGCCCATTTGTTTAAAAAACTATTTTAATTCACAAAACATTGTTAAAAATGGGAAAAAACGAATGTTTAAAAACATGCTGCAGCATCCTGCAGCCTTTCATTAACACTTAGCATGCTGTCACTTCTACAACTACAAGGCACAGCATGCTATGTCTGGCAGGACATGCTGTGACTTGTAGTTGAACAAGCTGCAGCATGCCAAGGTGGCCGGGGCTACTGAGGCCTGTATTGTGTCTTCGAAAAAAAATTTCATTAAAAAATGTACAGTGTCCCTCCATGCCCTTTAATAAACTATAGTGTCCCTCCATAGACCCTTCATACAATACGGAGTACCTCCATTCCCCTTATAATAAAAATGATCCTATGTGACCCTTATAATAATAATGCTCCTCCGTGCCCCTTATAATATTAATGCTCCTCCGTGCCCCTTATAATTATATGCTCCTCCTTGCACCTTATAATAATAATGCTCCTCCGTGCCCCTTATAATAATAATTTTTATGGAACTTCCGTTTACTAAGACACAATACATGCTGCAGTAGCCCTGAACACCTTGGAATGCTGCCGCTTTTGCAACTACAAGTCACAGCATGCTCTGCCAGACATGGAATGCTGTGCCTTGTAGTTTTATATGTGACAGCATGCTAAGGGTTAATGACAGGCAGCAAGATTCTGCAGCATGTTTTTAAACATTACAGAGTACGTTTTTTCCACATTTTTAACTACTAGGATTTTTTGGGGATTTTTATTTTACAATAAAAAGTCAATGTAGACTGGGTTCTCTTCTAAGTGGGTGTCGATTTTAATAAAATAGACACTCGCTCCTAGCTCTCTTTTTACGCTTTTTCATGCCAATTTTTCCGTTATTTAGCCATGCACCCCTTAGTAAATCAGAGAATCTATCTTTTGGCTTGGCAAAATCGCCATGATTTAAATATAGTAAATTCAGCTACCTAGAAAATCGCTGAAAAAAATCCCCCAAAACTGCAAATTTTACAAAATTGCCTTCAGTAAATGTACCCCCAAATCTTTTGGTCGTGTAAAAGAAACTCAGACTGGTAAACCAGTCCATAGTGATTGTCTGAGTGAAATTTAGGACCATAAAAGTAGGGTTTAGTAATTATTTATCAAAGTTTTTTAATGTTTGCTAATCTCGAGATTTGCTATTCGAACTGGATCGCAAGGATTGTAAGCTTTATGTAATTTAGCATTTTATGTTTTTATTTTGTTTATTCTTAGGATATTAAAATAGAATATTATTTATTTTAAACAATCAGATCATAAATGTTTATATTTTCAGGCAGAATCTGTCAGAAATAGAGTGAAAACCCTCTCATAAACTCAAAGCTATACTTGCTGTATGCCTTTGTACATGAAAATATAGTATAGTTAATATTTGACATTTATTTTTTATTACTAATAAAAGACACTGTTATGTGATAAGGAACTTTAGATGAGAGATTCCAGAAGCCATCTGTTGCCCTTCACCTATCTAATCTTAATAATCGCAAGCATGTTTTAATTCCTCAAGTTAAAAAAAACATAGCATAAAGTCTTACAAATCCTGTTACATCTGTTAATGTTAGAGCCATGTATAGTAAATATTTAAGTAGTTGGGAACATTTTGTTCCACACTATAGTTGTAATTGATTTTGCAGACTCTGAACTTGACTGCTACTTAAGCAATATCCATCTAATTGTATACAATTTTAAAGAAGGGCAAAAATATCAATGGTGATAAATAGTAGTCTAAATCAACAGAGAGAGAAATTAGTCTTTTTCTGACAGTGTTACAAAGAGTTAATCACCGCTGCTGATATTTTGTGGTCTGGCTGATGTCCATGCAGTTGTTGTCTTGCTTGATTACTGTTCTTAAGCAGTTTCCAGCAATGTCTTGCAAGCAGATATTTAGTAGAAGTGCATTGGTCCACAATTCTGACACCACAAAACAAATTTAGTTTGTGACTTTTTCCAATGCTAACGTTGGCTTTCTAGATAATAGACCCCATACCTGTTCAGGTTTATATCTCCTGTCCTACCCTTTATGGCTCTTTTTATTTTCCACGCTTATGATTTCATTCACACAGTGAAACACCTATTAGAAAAGCTTGAGGAGATGTTTTTATCAAAATGTCACAAGGAACCTTGATGACTTGCCATAAAACTGTCTCTTAGTGCATAATGCAGAGATAAACTGAGTGCCTGGTGTTTGTAAAGGGACAGGTGAGCAAACACAAGGTGTATTTTCCTGAAATGTGGCGTGCCACTTCATTTTCCATCAGGCCTTACGGTTAGTAGCTACAACAGTATGTGCTTTACAAATTGGATCATTTTTTATGTAAGCTACCAGGGATACCCACTAAGTTGAAAACAATGACGAGTCGAGTCGAGAAACTATGGGACCCACTCAAAGATTTGCCTAGCGCAAATCATGGCTGTGCTGTAAAACAAAGTAGAATCCAATGACTAAAGAATTGCAGACTGACAGGTCTTGTAAATTGTTATATTTTAAAAGTGTGCTGCTTATTTAAATCAGTTATTCTAACATATTGGTTTGTAGTTTTCCGTTGTTCATCCTTGCCTTGGTAAAGCTGCCAATACACTGGACCAATTATTGGCCCAATCCTACAATTATTGTGGGTCGGGCCAAAAATCGCTCAAGTTAATGGTCAGGATCAATTTTTAAAACGTCCAATAAATGCACCAGAAATGCTCTGGTATGATTATTGGATTTTAAAACCTGTCTGATTTATATCAGGCACTGGCGCCCGATATTTTAAGGAAGCCAATCCGCTATCTTAAAGGCTCCCTATTCCAAAGGTGCTGCTGCAGATCTATGTACTATGCTGCACTGACAGCTTTGACGTATACCTTCAAAACTGTCAATGCAATATAGTAAATAGATATGCATCAGCGGCTATTGCAGCGAGTAGTACAGACAGGGATCAGCCGGTCGGCTAATCCTTGTCTCTACTACTCCCTGCAATAGCTGCTGCTGCATATCTATGTACTATGCTGCTCTGACAGGTTTGAAGGTATACTTTAAAGCTGTCGGAGCAGCTTAGTACAGTAGTAGAGAGCCCTGCCCCTCCCCCACCTTCTGCTAGGATTATCAGTCCCAGCAGGAGAGGTTTATGGTGCCGATAACGTGACATTTCCCTAGTGGGAAATCTTCCCGTTTATCGGGACACCCCCTGCTGGGATCGAAAATCGACCCAGACCCAGTGTATGCCCAGCTTCTGTTCTGAAAACCTACAAAACACTAATCCATTGTAATATGCTGTAAGAATGACATTCTAGCATTGGCAGTTGATTACTAGCTGGCAGTTATGGAATGAATCTTATTTTAATTAAAGTCAGTACAGTAGTAATTATATGCAAATTAAGGTTGTATTCATTTTATCATCTATGTTTCAGAACTTTTGTGAACACATGTAGATTAAACAAAGCCCTTCCAGATGCATTGAATAAGATTTATTTACTCCTGTATGCTATGTGAATAATATATAATTTGGCTTGGATAAAACATTGGAGGAAAACATTTAATATCCCACACTGTATCTTATGATATAACTCTGTTAAGTGTTAGACTGAGACTTATTTATCTATGTTATTGTTGATAGTAAGTTTCAGGGGACATTCTGTTTAATGGCATTAACAGAAATAGACTTGAACAGATTGCCTTGGAGGTTCGCTTTGCTTCGAAGTGTTAAAAAATAAATAAATAAAATAAGGGCTCTTTCACACGTTCCATAATGCCAATAGCTGCAGCATTCTAAAACCTCAAACACTGTTTCATTGTTGAAAGCAATGAGGGACAAGGTCCATAACAATTTTTCTTAGATTTATTCGGTAGTTAGTCGGTGGTGCGAATGGCCCTTTTTTGAAAGGGCCGTTTCATACCGGGGATTTTAGAAATGTGTCAGACTACCGGACGTATATGCTATACGTCCGGTAGTCTGTATCCGGGCCTCCATGCCAAATGGTGAGTATCGATATACCCCCAACCCTTATCCTAATTCTTACCTTCCCCTTTCATTACCCAAACCCGCTTCCTGACCCTAAGACTTCCTTCCCTAGGCCTGACCCTAACCCTAACCCTCTCTTCCCTGCAGCTTGACCCTAAGACTCCCGTCCCCACAGTCTGACCCTAAAAGTCCCTTCCCCGCAGCCTGACCCTAGTACTCACCTCGGGTCCAGTGCCCGAGTGACCGGTGTGCTATGGCAGCGATTTCCAAATTAATAAATGGCATGCTTACCCATTCATTTATTAAAAATTTTGCAATAGCTTTCGGCTGCCTGTATTTCTAAAATACTATTATCGGATCGGGAACTGCACCCCATTCATTGATGGAATAGGTGAAAAAGTACAAGAACTTGTTTTCAAGTACTGTAAATATAAGATTGTGTGGTTCTCTAACATGACAAGGGAGAGACTTTGGTTTCTCTAAATCACTGCATGCCTTTACATTAAAACATTACCGAGAATTGGGGAGTGGTGGAAAACTGTACCATATGGACAGACAGCTTTACATATACTTCACAATTAAAGCTATTCACCTGCACAACACTTGCCATTGCATGTCAAATTTCTATAAATATCTTTCTCTGTCTCTGTGTGTAAGTCTCCTTCTATTTTTTTTGGTCTCTCTCTCTCTCTCTCTCTCCCCTCTCTCTCTCTCTCCCCTCTCTCTCTCTCTCCTCCCTCTCTCTCTCTCCTCCCTCTCTCTCTCTCCTCTCTCTCTCTCTATCCTCTCTCTCTCTCTATCCTCTCTCTCTCTCTATCCTCTCTCTCTCTCTATCCTCTCTCTCTCTCTATCCTCTCTCTCTCTCTATCCTCTCTCTCTCTCTATCCTCTCTCTCTCTCTATCCTCTCTCTCTCTCTATCCTCTCTCTCTCTCTATCCTCTCTCTCTCTCTATCCTCTCTCTCTCTCTATCCTCTCTCTCTCTCTATCCTCTCTCTCTCTCTATCCTCTCTCTCTCTCTATCCTCTCTCTCTCTCTATCCTCTCTCTCTCTCTATCCTCTCTCTCTCTCTATCCTCTCTCTCTCTCTATCCTCTCTCTCTCTCTATCCTCTCTCTCTCTCTATCCTCTCTCTCTCTCTATCCTCTCTCTCTCTCTATCCTCTCTCTCTCTCTATCCTCTCTCTCTCTCTATCCTCTCTCTCTCTCTATCCTCTCTCTCTCTCTATCCTCTCTCTCTCTCTATCCTCTCTCTCTCTCTATCCTCTCTCTCTCTCTATCCTCTCTCTCTCTCTATCCTCTCTCTCTCTCTATCCTCTCTCTCTCTCTATCCTCTCTCTCTCTCTATCCTCTCTCTCTCTCTATCCTCTCTCTCTCTCTATCCTCTCTCTCTCTCTATCCTCTCTCTCTCTCTATCCTCTCTCTCTCTCTATCCTCTCTCTCTCTCTATCCTCTCTCTCTCTCTATCCTCTCTCTCTCTCTATCCTCTCTCTCTCTCTATCCTCTCTCTCTCTCTATCCTCTCTCTCTCTCTATCCTCTCTCTCTCTCTATCCTCTCTCTCTCTCTATCCTCTCTCTCTCTCTATCCTCTCTCTCTCTCTATCCTCTCTCTCTCTCTATCCTCTCTCTCTCTCTATCCTCTCTCTCTCTCTATCCTCTCTCTCTCTCTATCCTCTCTCTCTCTCTATCCTCTCTCTCTCTCTATCCTCTCTCTCTCTCTATCCTCTCTCTCTCTCTATCCTCTCTCTCTCTCTATCCTCTCTCTCTCTCTATCCTCTCTCTCTCTCTATCCTCTCTCTCTCTCTATCCTCTCTCTCTCTCTATCCTCTCTCTCTCTCTATCCTCTCTCTCTCTCTATCCTCTCTCTCTCTCTATCCTCTCTCTCTCTCTATCCTCTCTCTCTCTCTATCCTCTCTCTCTCTCTATCCTCTCTCTCTCTCTATCCTCTCTCTCTCTCTATCCTCTCTCTCTCTCTATCCTCTCTCTCTCTCTATCCTCTCTCTCTCTCTATCCTCTCTCTCTCTCTATCCTCTCTCTCTCTCTATCCTCTCTCTCTCTCTATCCTCTCTCTCTCTCTATCCTCTCTCTCTCTCTATCCTCTCTCTCTCTCTATCCTCTCTCTCTCCTCTCTTGTTAACATTTTTCTTTTCTATATTCACCAAGATCTGTTTTTTTTGTTTTGTATAATTTATCATTAGAGCACTTTGGTGTTTTATGAATCTATAAAAACAAATGCTGGGATTGTTGCAATTCTTGGTAGGAGTAGGGTTTCCCCTCTCTCTCTCTCTCCCCTGTACTCTCTTGTTAACATTCTTCCTTTCTATATTCACCAAGATCTGTTTTGTGTGTTTTGTATAATTTATCATTAGAGCACTTTGGTGTTTTATGAATCTATAAAAACAAATGCTGGGATTGTTGCAATTCTTGGTTGAGTAGGAGTAGGGTGATTGGCCCTTGTTTACCGAGGTATATAACATGCAGAAAATGAGGTATAATGATAATCATAGAAACAAAGGAAATAACATTCCCCAACAACACTGCTAATAAGCAGTAACTAACCACACCATTCTATCTATAAAATAAAATGCAGAAACATCAGTTACAAGTATTTTCAAATACATGATAAACCACCGACCACTTAAAGGGCTTTTCTGCTGTGGTGGTCCTAACTCAGTGAGAGTTACTGGGTCATATATCATGTGTTTTTAAATTGAGAACTAACACAACAGGTCCCCCTTAAAACCTCCAAAAGCTTCTGTGGACAAACACACCCTCTCAGCTGCTGATCCCAGTCATGATAATAATCACTGGCTCCAAACATATATTGTCCAGGTTTTGAAACCACAAAAGACTTGCTTTATTGTTGTTGCATGGAAAATAATTATGATAAATCATTTATTGTTAAGATACTGGACCAGATTCAGAGCTTGAAAATAAGAGAGGAAAGTTACTCCTGGGAAAAACCATGTTGATTGCAGGGGAGTCATATTTCATCTGTTGCAAACATTATTAGAGTTGAGAGGTGATGTTTCCTATCCCAAGTATAAATAACAGTGTGATAGTAAAGCTGGTCAGTATCTGTGTGCAGTAAGCAATTCAAAGATATATCCCTGCATGCAAATAATACAATTAACTTGACTCCCCCCTGAAATCAACATGGTTTAGCCCAGGAGTAACTTTCCTCTCTTAATTTTAATGTCTGAATCAGGGCCACTATCACTATGAGTATCTTCCATCTGGTCATGGCCAGTAAAATTAAAAGCCCATGAATGTTAACAATACTTTTCTAAATGCTACAAAGTAGTTTTGTGTTCATTCTTTTTTACCCCCTCTGCATTAGATAATGGTTATGTCCGAAGGATCATCATTTTCTTCAGGCACCAGTCTTCATCTGCCCAGCCTACCCAGTAATTCCTTATCTTTTTCTGATGTAAAGAAGAGCAAATCATCTCATGGATCCAAGGTGAGCAGAATCCTGTGATTTCAATTTAGATAGCATGTAATGTGTCACCCTGCCTATAATTATCTGTGTTGTTATGTACAAACATAACTCTCTCTTTGCATAATAGAATTTGTTGAATATATGAAACGTATACCTTCTTTTTAATCAGGTGTGCTTCAAGACCTATATTACCTATCTAGATGAACAACGGAGTAAAAAAATTGTATATAAATAACTTAGAAAAGGCCTCTTTGATGGAGATGTATTGTAGAATAATGATCAACCAAGCTGTTAAGCTGTTTTACTGTATATTTATGGCAATGGCCCAAGTTAGCGATAAGTGCCAGCTCTATCTGACTGCCAAAACATAGTAAAGCAACCTTCATTTGTGTACAAATACACAAACCATACAAATGATAAATATTGCAAGCCACAAAGCTTCCAAAAGCGCTAATCATAAAAACTTAATCAGACAATACAACACCTGCTTTCCTTCCCCCTCATTTAAGGTGTGTGGGTTTTTTCCGTAAAATAAAACCATAAAAAACCCAGACATTTCTGTGCAGAGTAGAGTTATTTGTGTACTGTTTTACTTGTGGTTTTAAGACTCTGTTTTATTAAACTTGTTTTTGGGGACAATAGTTCTAGTAATATGCTGAATTTACACATGTAATGTAACTGTAATTATGATTTCACTGTTTTTTGTGAGGGTGATTACTTCAAAAATCAAAGCAGAAGAACCATTCTTATAAGTGCACTAGTTTTGTTACCGTCCATTTACCATAATCTGAGCTGTAAAATATAAAACTAAACGTAAAATATTGCTTTATTTTCATAAATGTAATCCTTGATATTTTTTGCATCTGCAACTGTTTTTAATAGCTATTTATTAAAAATGCTTAGTACAGGGTATTTATTTAAATATAACTTGCCATATAGATCTCCTTCTTATCTATTGAAAAATACTTATTAAACTAAATATTTGAACTAAATATTTTAGGATCTCTAATGACTTGTATACACAGTCAGTCAACCAATGTTCTTGAAGCATTTTAGCAGATTAAGTTTTTAACACTAAAGTGAAAGTAATTAAACTGACCTATACACAAATATTGTATGACAAACAATCTGTAAATTTTTCTGCAGTATTTTCACATTAATGAAATTCAGTAAAAACCCGTTTTTACTTTAATGGGCGCTACCCAAAACAAAGGAAGAAGAAATTTTGGGGGTGGATAGATTACTATATCCGTAAGTGTGAGCAGCCGTCAGGGAAATGTTGTGCACATTTCCTAATTAGAGGGAGAAAGCAAAACAAACGCCCCCAACCAAAGAATATCTAAAACTAGTAAAACAGCGCTCTTCAATAATAAAATTGAAATAAAATAACCAATATTAGCTAGAGTAAATAGGTAGATTGGTGGTGTTAATGAAATATTGACACTGGCAAAGGTCAGGTAAAAAAATATATATATATAAAGTATTTATTACAAACACATGAACATCTCTATGAGCTGGGGTTATGGCTAAGAGGTAGAGCTACCACCTGAGATAGAGAAGGTTGGGAGTTTGAAAAAACATAAGGGGGAATATGAAGAACTGTTTGTGGGTTTGATTTTTGTTTTTTTGTTTGTTTTTTGTTTTTGTTTTTGTTTTTTATTATATGTGTATATACAT
The DNA here is from genome assembly GCA_011038615.1 of Limnodynastes dumerilii. Taxonomy (NCBI): domain Eukaryota; kingdom Metazoa; phylum Chordata; class Amphibia; order Anura; family Limnodynastidae; genus Limnodynastes; species Limnodynastes dumerilii. The sequence goes on along the minus strand of WWET01000449.1, from coordinate 157,215 downwards.
ATATATTTTCCTTTTCCTTTTCCCTTTTTTTTTCGTTTTCTTTTGTTTTGAGAGTCACATGGAAGAGAGAAAACCTATATTACAATGAATAAGAATGTATATTCTCTTAATGATAAGATATTATAATGTTTCACACTAGGACTCTTCACATGTGAACCTGTAAATTTGTAGGATTATATACTTATTATGTATATGGATAATATACTTATTTACCTATCTATCTATTTATTTACTGACACTGGCAGAGAACTAATAGGGATAATAAAACTGTATATTGATATAAATTGATATAGGTGTACTTGTATATATGTGTTTTCTTGCGGGGATACACTTGATTGCCACATGGAGAGTAATCAGCACACCTGATAACCAATTAGATGGATATAAAAATCTTGAAGCACACAGGACTACCATTCATTCATTTGCTTTGAGAAAGTCCCATGCAGCGGACGAAACGCGTAAGCAACTTCTGAGCAGGATCATTTGGAGACCGACACTCATCTGTATACCCTTTTAAAGCCTCTTCCCCGTGGATCGGGACTTCAGGTAACTCTGGGTTGGCCACCCGAGGAGATACCTTTGTTCGACAGCACGGTCCCCACCAACTAGAGCTTCCAGCTCACTGCGGGGAAACCTAAGATCCGGAAGCAGCTGACCCTTACTAACGAGCTAGAGCAGCTACGCGGACACCGGACGTGGCAACACCGATAATTTCTATATTGCATCCATACCTTGGGGAATCACCACGCTCTAAGTGCATATTTAAGAGCCTACCACCAATACCAGCTATCCATCAATTTGGAAACATCCCTAGGAGCACATACCGATCATCGGGAATCCAGCACAGGAGTCCTAAGTGCTCACTAGGAGGACGGTAATATTGTCCATTCTCTTGATGAGTATATACTTTCATTTCACGATATTTGTTTGATTGTATGGTGCAATAAGAACTTTCCACCTATTCTTAAGGGGCAAAAGGAGTTATTAGAGTTTGTAAATACCTGGACTCTTCATAAGTGTCGAAATTAAGTAGTCTCCCATGATATATTTATGCCTGCTCGTATTATTATATATGGAAATTTCGTTTGATATTGAGATAATTTGTTTTTAATGTGTTCATGTGTTTGTAATAAATACTTTATATATATATATTTTTTTACCTGACCTTTGCCAGTGTCAATATTTCATTAACACCACCAATCTACCTATTTACTCTAGCTAATATTGGTTATTTTATTTCAATTTTATTATTCAAGAGCGCTGTTTTACTAGTTTTAGATATTCAGTAAAAACACCTTTAAACTACACTGTACATTGATCTGGCCATAGACTTCAAGCATCCTGAGAGAAGCAAAGGTTTTTTTTGTTTTTTTCTCATATTGCACATGCATATGAGACTAAGATAAAGACAGGAAAAGTTTTGATAATTGCCCTCCTATATGTAAAGAATAACACATTTTCCTCAATATTACAGCTTTTAGTAAACTATTCTGTTTGTAGTTGATTTTCAAGAAAATAGATTTTCATTGTAATTTAGAAAAGTTATAATAGTGAGACACAGGGCTCTAAAAGGTAAGTGGATAAACTAACCCCAATCCTACCCTTCATTCCAACCCTAACCCTCCCCTTCCATTACACTAACCCTAACCCTCCATTCCCCACAGCCTGACCCTAACACTCCTTTCTACCTAGCCTGACCCTAATACTCCCTTCTCTATAGCCTAACCCTAAGAGCCCCCTCCCCGCAGCCTGATCCTAAACCACCCCTTTTATGGTCCTAACCCTAGCCCTCCCTTCCTAAGTGCCTAACCCCTCCCCCCCTAATACTAAAATGCCCCGGAGAAATTACTCACCTCTCCGTAGCGGTCATCCGGCGGTTCTGCGAAAATGAATGGGCGAGTATGCCAATCGGAATTTAAAAAGAATTTCTAGAATGGCCCCCTATTCGAAATAGAGACAGACTAAAAGTAACTTTCAGCTGTCGTCTCTATTTCGCAAAGCGGGCAATCGGACCGGAGACTGCAACCGAGCAAGTAGTATGTCTTTGGCTACTATAGATTTGCCATAAGGCTGGACTTCTACAGAAGGCTGTTTAATAGAGTAGCTACGAGAGTGTCTGATTGGATATGTTCTCTAGACACTATTGGAATTTATGTATAAAACATCAAACATGATATATGTCAGTTTGTGGTGTTTTGCTAATGCAATGTTATCAAGTACTATACTGTATTATTTTTTAGTACTTTTAAGTGTGTTAACTTATCTAGCATAATACAATGTTATATTTTGAGAAAATTCAACTATTTTGGGGTGTCTTCTAGGACCCAAACAAATTGGTTAGTGTAAACAGCAGCAGCAACACCATTAGCTTATCCAAACCACACAAATCTTCAAAGGAGCACAAGGAGAAATCATCTAAAGACTCAAAAGATCATCGAAGTGCCTTCAAAGAACCATCCAGGGAACATTCTAAATATTCCAAAGAATCCTCAAAGAAACCCAAAGAAAACAAACCACTGAAAGATGAAAAAATTGTCCCTAAAATGGCCTTTAAGGAACCTAAACCCATGTCAAAAGAGCCCAGGTGTGAGAACAATAATATTCTTACAGTATCAAGTGGACATCAGCAAGAAAAGAAAATTTCCAGTAAGAGGCCACCTCATATGGACTCTGAGGACCCAATGAACAGGAAACGGAGGAAAAGCAACTCTGAGTCATCTCTTAAAAGTTTTTCTAATTCCTCACTTCTCATATTATCTTCTGAAAAAAAAACTTTGAAAGACAAATCTCAACCTAAACCTGGGAAAGTAAAAATTGAAAGCGAACTTTTGGAAAAAAAGAAGGTTTCGCTGCCCCCATTTGAAGACATAGTTGATCCAAATGATACAGATATGGAGGATAACATCTCATCAAAATCAGAGGTACCGTGTGTCTTTCATTTTTATAACATAGTATGTGTGTGTATATACATTGCATATATCCAGTCACACCATTAATAGGCCTAACTGGATTTAGAATTCAGTATGCAGATTATAAAATAATTGCCATGAGGAAAAAATGCTCTCAGTAAAATATTTTCAATTGATGTAAAATGTTTCCTCCCTTGAGCCACGTTACTTATTCCATTTATAACTTTGTGCTGTCTTTTGCTATGGCTCGATCACATCCGATCTGAGTAACAGAATGTAGGATTCAGAAAGAAATGGCAGCAGAATGAGCCAGATGGTGGAGGTGTGGTACAGTATTTATAATAACAATAATACCTCACCTCTGCGTACAGATATTGCAAAATTTTATTTGACATTTCTTGCATTTGATCAATATCAATTTAAAAAATGTTTTTGAATGGAGTTATATTTTTGGATGTTTGATATTTTTAAATTCATATTTTTCTTTATTGTAAAGATGTAGATGCTTGTTACAGTAGAAGGAATATGAACTTATACATTTGTCTTGTCACATCTTATTTTTTTTTTCGCTCTGTAATCCATAATGTAAACATTCCATTTTATGTGAAATCAATTTAAAAGTTGCATTCTAAAAAATGATTGACGCTTGGTGGTAACCTAAAAGGGCCATTTAAAAAAAATATTTTAGTATGCTTGTTTTTGATTTTATTATTTCATCCGTTTTAATTATTTTCCTGAATGCTTTGTTTTTTGGTGATGGAGAAATTAACATGGCTTCTATGCTTGTTTCTAAGAGCACTTTAGCACTTGTTTTGGTGAAAGTGAGAGCTTTTCAAGGAACACTGATTAACTTTCATATAATTATTGTTGTCGGGTGAGAATGAGAAGTTTGTAACGGAAGTGAAGAACAATAGAAGTCACACTGGGATTAGGAAACCCTTACATTTTCCCATGATATTCTGCATCATTTCTAGACTGTATGTGGCTGTAATGCTCCCTGTGTGCAGGCAAGGGTCACATTGTTTGCCTTGCAGTTTACTGTTAATTTTTGTTGGGTTCACCAGGTAGTGAAGATGGCCTATTCTAATTTCATCTGACATTGAATGAATAAAGAACGAAAATAGGCAAAGTGTATCACTTTGAAGCTTTTTTTTTTTTCTAGACAATGTAAGTCTTATAAAACCAGGATACAGTTTTTTTTCCCCCCGGAGAGTGGAAACTCTGAGTCAATCTCTGTCTGCTGTATTATTTAAAACCCATTGTGGTGCTAAAATGCCATCTGTGTTGATTGATTTCCCTCTGTTTGAACTGCAAATTTAAATTACTTTAATAACGTAACAATGTATGAACATAATATGTGTCTCATTCTTGCCATGAGCTTTAGAATAACTTAAGGAAAGTGTCCCACTGCAGTGAGGGTAGACATTTGTTTTGAGTTTTGTTATATGCAGTTTATTTATCCATTTAAATAAGTATTCAAGTTGAGCAAATTTTCTTGCATTATTTAAAAACTAAAGTAGATTGGTATAAATCCCCCCTCCTATGTGTACGCCAGTATACAACGTTTTCTCATCTCGGTAGGTCTTGTAACAGCCCTCACTAATTTTACTAACAAAAACTCCTTTTCAAATAGATGGCAGTTCAGACTAGAGACAAAAATAGTTCCCTAGAATCAGAATTGAAATAAGTAAAAGCAAACACAAAAAGATAATATTGTAAATCTGAAGGACTTTTAAAAGCAGAGGCATATATTGAGGATGCCACCAACTGCACCTTGTTCCAAGATTTCCAAATTGAAAGGTCCAGTGAACCAGCGATTTCCAACATGTAGTACTGTATGGTCATGTTAAAGCAGAGTAGAATAGTGGTATAAGGAATAATGATGTGCCTATACACAGGAGTGTAACTGTAGGGGGTGCTATTTTGATGGGGTCTTGAGACTTAGTGGACCCATCCCAGCAACCACACCCCTTATACTCACTTTTCATCTTTTCCAGGATTGCTAAAGGATAAAGGATCGCTGTGAATATGACCTTAGTTATGTTTGTTTTGTGTGTGCTATCAGTACAGTAAGTTAGTGATGAAAATGTAATTTTTAAAGTGTATACAGATTAATGCAATACATACTGTTTTGTCATCAGTGTAGATTTGTCATTTTTTGTTAACTGTGGTTTTCATGCTGCAAAACTTTTCTATTTTCATTACAGTTACTGCCTCATAGGCCAAATGGGTGTATTTATATACAGTACAAACCGCACAAATAGACTTTTTATGTACCACCTTACAAAAACATTATCAGTGTGTTACTTGTTTCTTATTCAACGTATTATGTTCAGCTCATAGCTCCCCCACAGAGTAGTTTGTAGCTTTCTGTATTAACATTTTGACTTGAGAATGTCCCAGTGGTGCTCTTCAGAAATTGCCATTGAAAATTCTCCACTTCACTGACATTCTGCAGCGCTCATCTGAGAAACATTCACAATGTAACATCACCGTGGCAGCAGCTGATTCATGACGTTCTTTTAATATCATGACAGTCACCTAATGCCTGCAATTTCCTGACATTGCTTCTTTTTTCTTTAGTGGAAATCAGCAAAGAACAAAATATGCCCTTGGGATGTGCAATTATACTGGCTGTTTCAGCAGCCTTTGGATCTTAAACTATTCACTTAACCATCTTATCGGTCTTGCTCTCACTTGGGTTGTAAAATTCTCAATGCAGTTGATTGTGACAAGGACAAACAGGACCAAAGCTAAATGTCAGCATGGATCCTTTTTTTATTTTATTTTTTTCCTTTAGATGAAGACTTGAAGAAGATAGCAAATTTATTGTGAAATAGCAATCTATTTGCTTTTTTCAGAAAGTTTAAAATTATAAGCATCGTTATAATAATTTTATTTACGATTTAGTACCTTTCTGCTGCTAAAATTAAAGTACACAGATAAAACTTTCTAGAGGCAGTCATTTATTTTCCTATCTGTGTGAGACCAGCATTGTAATGATACATATGGTCCACTAAATTGTATTAAAGTACGCAATATGACTGACAAGTGTATGGGACATGTGTTGTATCTTACCTGTGCTTTGTGTCAGATGGTCCGTATGCAACTTAAGGCCTGGTCTACAGTAACCATAACAGTGTAACATTGAATATATATATAGATTACTGCAAATGTCCAGTTAAGGGTTTTTTTTTATTCATCCCTTATTAACCCTTTCCAGAGATTTTCTTGTCTCTCCTCTCCAGCTACTAGTCGGGACATTAGTTTTACCCAGTTGTATACATGATTGTTCAATAATGTTTTGAATGACAAGCTTACTATCAATGGCCAAGTTAACAATGAAGCAAATTTAATTATCCTTGGAACAGTGGGTCTCCAATCAGTAATGTCAAGACTCTATTGTGTTAGCAGTCTAGACCCCTTGGTTACTAATTACATCCAAAACAAAAATCTAAACACTTTGTGAAAAGAGGAAGTAGTTTGACAGCTTGTGTTCTGCACTGTTCCTTAGGCATAGTAAGTTGACAGCTTTTTGTCATTGGTTCGCATACATTCACCAACAAGTGTTAGAAGTCTGCCAGCTGTCATGATAATAGTAAAATGTGAGAAAGTGTACTACTTAAAAATAGGTAATCACACATAATACAGCCATGTATATAATCAAATACACCTTATAAAACTGAATCTTTTAAATGTTAAAAGGCTACCAGCTACCAACCTTCAACAGCTGTAAAATATAGGTATGCAAATTCCTCCTTGTATCTGTTAAATATGTGGCCTATTTCTCTTGCTTTATATTCTCTAACAAAACCAAATAAAAACTAGCCATTCTATATCTTCTATATCTCTATACAAAAATACTGTATAGCCTCTATAGGTCTTTAATTCTATGATTGAAGGTTGTTATTAATATTATTATTATTATTATTATTATTATTATTAAAACATATTACCATTCACCAGTTAGATTACTGTATTCTCTCTAGACAACCAATGGATTATACTGATATTTACCAATAAAAGAGCTGGAAGCAGTATAGAAGATAAGACCGCTTCCCTGATCACCACAATGAGTCCATTTTGAATCAGTAATTACAGTATTAGAGTATGTTTCCCTCAAAGACCTGTATCACTACCAGCATTTTGTGGCAAATGGTGAATACTATTTATTTATGAATCCTCTAGATTTAAATGTCCAATTTTGGAATTACTATTGCAAATGTTTTTTATTAAACAGGTAACATTAGGACTTAAGGTGTCTTAAGCAAACCAGTCTTCTGGTAGTCTGACTTCTCAGGTCCAGTTTACACTTTGTGATCTATTTGTCATATTAATCAGGGTTTCAGTTTAATCAGGGTTTTTTTTATGAAGTTGTTTTAGCTATATGTTATTATGTTTACTTTTTTTATGTAATATATATCTCCGTCATAAATTTTTTTAATGAGGAACAGAATTCCAGTTTTTCACAAATAAAATAAAGCTCACAAGTGTTTCCCCAATTCCAAATTTATTTCTATAAGTATAATTTCAACAATTACTGTCAGTTGTAGTTTACATAGTTATATAAAGTCTTGTTGATTGTAAGAGCTAATTATGCCTTTTCATTTAAAAAGGCTTCTGCTTGTCATGAATATTGAAGACATTTTGATTAATCGTTTTCAGGAAATAAAATTGATTAAATCATGGACAAATATACCTTGAGACCCAGCATTATAATGTTTGTTACTTTTATCACCTACTATATTAATTATTGAACAGTTGAGGTCTTATTTTTGTAATGAAAGTCCTCTGCAAGAACTAGTTCACTATAATTACTTGGGGATAAATCCAGACCTACAGGTTAGTTGCGCTAGAACGCGCAGCGTATTTACTCTACCGTAATGACTATGCACTCCCCTAGCCACTCCCCTCGCTCGTACGTACTTTTGCCGTTTTACGCTGCCCAAACCCTACCTTAACTTTTCCTAGCATAAGTACTGACGTACATAATGGCTTTATGTACGTGACGGCCTAACCCAGCCCATACTGTCCAATTTAAATGCCTCCCTCCACCTACAAAGCGTAATTACGGGTGTCGTATTGATGCCCCCCTTCGTTCATAGTTACGCTGATGGTATGTACGTTAGGAGTTACGTGGCGTAACATCTGCCGTGCGCATGTGCAGTAAATACAAATGGGTGAAATTACATCATCGGCTAGCGTAAATACGTTACTGTACTTGGCTTAGGATCTAGCCCTTGATGAGAAAAAAACAGCACTACTGTAACATGTAATATTTAAAATTGAAAACATTATTTTGCTTTCTGTGGATGTTAGGTTAGAATATCAGTAAAGATATGTAATCACGTACACAAATCACATTATAATAATGACTGAATTAATGAAGGAAATAATATGTATTGACCTAACTTTCAATAAACAGGTGAATTTATTTCAGTAATTCAACTTAAAAGGTGAAACTAATATATTATATAGACTTATTACATGCAAAGTGAGATATGTCAAGCCTTTATTTGTATTCATTTTTATGATTATGGCTTACAGCTTATGAAAACCCCAAAATCAAAATCTCACAAAATTAGAATAATGGGGTAGATCCAGAACTCCGCTTTCAATACGTTTCCTCGCGTAGCGTATTTATGCGTACGTACCTTCTATACACTCCCCTAGTCACACCCCTTGAATGTACGTATTTTGTCCGAGATCCGCTTTCCAAACCCTACCTTAACTTTTGCCCACATAACCGATGTCATCCGCTCACGTACGTATGGGCAACACGTATTTACGCAGCTAAGCACGCCCTTACTGTACACTTTAAATACAAACCCCCGCCTACATAGCGTATTTCAGACGTATTTTTGACAAACGTAAAATTGTCATGCCCAAAACGGGATTTACGTGACACATACGTGAATGGCCCATACGTTCACATTTATGCTACGTTACGGAGCGTATTTTCTATGGTGCGCATGCGCAGTACTTACCAAAACGTGATTTTACGTCTCCGCCACGCAAATTCGCTCACAAGGGTTGTTCTGGATCTGGCCCAATGTGACAAGGTTGAATATTGTAGGCACAAAGTGTCACACTATAATCAGCAAATTATTCCAAAACACTTGCAAAGGGTTCCTGAGCCTTTAAATGGTCTCTCAGTCTGGATCAGTAGAATTCACAATCATGGGGAAGACTGCTGACCTGACAGTTGTGCAGAAAAGCATCATTGACAGCATTCACAAGGAGGGAAAGCCTCAAAAGGAAATTGCAAAAGAAATTGGATGTTCTCAAAGTGCTGTATCAAAGCACATTAATAGAAAGTTGGGTGGAAGGGCAAAGTGTAGAAGAAAAAGGTGCATAAGCAGCAGGGATGAACGCAGCCTGGAGAGGATTATCAGGAAAGGGCCATTCAAAAGTGTGGGGGAGCTACACAAGGAGTGGACTGAAGATGGAGTTCGTGCATCAAGAGCCACCACACCCAGACAGATCCTGCACCTGGGCTTCAAATGTCGTATTCTTCTTGTCAAGCCGCTCCTGAACAACAAACAACGTCAGAAGCATCTTACCTGGGCTAAAGAAAGAAAGAACTGGTCTGTTGCTCAGTGGTCCAATGTCCTCTTTTCTGATGAGAGCTAATTTTGCATCTCATTTGAAAACCAAGGTCCTAGAGTCTGGTGGAAGAATGCTGATAGCATCCACGCCACGCCGCATTGAGGCAGTTATTCGTGCAAAAGGGGCCCAAACCAAGTACTGAGTATGCATGATTATACTTTTCAGAGAGCTGACATTTCTGTATTTAAAAACCTTTTTTATTTCATGTAATATTCAAATTTTGCGAACTTTTGTTTTTGGGGTTTTCATAAGCTGTAAACCATAATCATCAACATTAATACAAATAAATGCTTGTAATATCTCACTTTGCATGTAATGAGTCTATATAATATATTAGTTTCACCTTTTAAGTTGAATTACTGAAATAAATGAACTTTTGAACGATAGTCTAATTTTTCTAGTTTCACCTGTATGTTCAAACGGTAATGTGATGTTCAGGAGACTCCCGCAGTCATAAGATGCCAATGTAGACAAAGCGGTAATATCTGGACCCCACTATCATCATGTTCCAGGAGAGGCTCCTCAGTAACAGTGTAGCATTCTTAAATACTCAAATTTAAACTTACAAACCATATTTAGTAAAAAGCCTAATTACAACATCTTTGTAGAAGATAAAGTCTAGCCTTGTTACCTTCTTCCCAATATCACACCAAGCAGTCTAAAGCTAGCCATACACTACAGTGACTATCACTCCCAGCAGGATGTGACCGAGAAAAGGTTCTCCTGGGGAGGTCCTGATATCAGCATCACTTACTGCTTTTTCTGTGACCTATAATCCTGGCAGAAGAAGGAGGCCCTTGTTTTGTGAGATAAGCTGATTGGCTTTGCACAAAATAGGAGCTAGGGCCAATATTTTTATGCATGACATAAGATAAAAAAAATAACCATACCTGAGCGTTTCTGGTATAATTATTGCCATTTGGAAAATCCATGCAGACCATCCAATCCAATAAGTAGATGATTAGGATGATGATCACTCTAGTGTTTGGCCAGCTTAACTGACCAGTACAGGGCAGTGTCTACATGACATGAGGGTAGTCATGAGCATAATAGCAGAACATTTCTCAAAGCTTTCAGTTGGTGACACCGATAATTATATATTTTTACCCTTTGTTAATGAGGTTGTTCACCTCCAGACACTCTGGGCCGGATTCAGAGATGCGTTTTTATAAAAGTAAGCAATTATACGCTTTCACGTAGCAAGCCAACACCCATGACACTCCCCTCTCATGGCCGTGCAATCGTAGACTTACACCTCCATAGAGCACCTCTAACTTTAATTGTGTACATACGTGCATATATGTATGCCAAATGTGCGATTCTATGTAACCTCGCCCTCAAAGGCTCATTTACATGCTTCTCCCCACCCTCTTGCATGTAACTTTTCAGGTACGTATTTCAACCCTTCTCCTCTGTCCCTAAGTGTGATTCACATGTCCGTGCCTAGAGCACTTACGTGCGTATATTCTACGTAACTTACGTATATAAACTTACTACGCACACGCAGTTAAAATGTACCTAAAAATACACGCTCAACTCCACGTGGAAACGGATCTGTGAATACGGCCCTCTGTCTCTATTATGTCCTTCTGCCGTGTCTAAAACTATACCCATATCTTGTGCAGTGTACCATTTGATGCATCTGAAAGAAAATGGAAGCTAACTTTGCTCTGTAGCATTTATCCATAACTTTAATATCAACATAAAAAAATAAATTTGCTAAATTACATTGCGCAGCCAGAAAGAAATGCTTTCCTTTATAAAGTTCAATTCTCGGTGAGAAACACACAAGATTGTGGCTTGTGTGAAATACCTAAAAATGTAAATTGCCTTAATCCATGGGAAAAAGATTCCTGTGGCTGTCAAGGTTGCCAATACATAGAAGCAAGGCAAAAAATAAAACAATGTATTTAACTGTTGCAGACATTTGAACTTGACCACATCCCTGAAGAATATAAGATTATAAATATATATTGTCATTTTATAGCACTAATATAATATTTCAGGCTTTAAGTTATTGAACTTGAACACAAAATGTTGTGTTTTCCATAGTGCTTTCAGCAACCGACTGGAAGTTGCCATTTGGCGTATTTTTTTCTTTATAGTGTATTTTCTCCTTTTTGTTTTTTAGTTGTCGGAATAAAAGCACAGCAATGATTAATGGATCTTTATACTTGGCAAGCGCTAACATAGTTTATTTCAGTGTGTTCTTTTTATCTGCTAAATGTAGTGTGTTTAAGACTTGTATTTTAGAAACGTGTGTGTGTGTATGTATGTGTATATATATATATA
>WWET01000449.1:134172-144399 GCA_011038615.1 Limnodynastes dumerilii | reverse complement strand
ATTTAAATTAAATATAAATTTAATATGTTTTATATATTTAAATTTAAATTAATTTATTTTCCTTAATTTTTATCACTTGTTTCAAGTCTGTGGGCCAGATTTACTAAGCTGCGGAAAAGGAAAAGAGGAGATGTTGCCTATAGGAACCAATCAGATTCTAGGTAACAATTTCTAGTATGTAATAGTGAGAGCTATAATTTAATTGGTTGCTATGGGCAACATCTACATTTTCCTTTTCCGCAGCTTAGTAAATCTGGCCCTGTATCTAAAACCCATTTCGTATCACCACCAAATACAAACCCGGGGTCTTGTCAAAAAAAACCGATTATTTGGTGGTGATGTGAAAGGTTCCATTTCTGTAGACCCAGGGTCTAATGACTCTGCTTCAGACCCAGGGGTTTTTCCCAGTTCTCACACGGGACTAGTGTCAGCGTTAAAGGTCCCTTGTTGTTTTTCAGCACGTGTCCTTCACAAATACACCTGAGTGGACGGATTTGGACAGAATCTGTAGCCAGGAGCCGTACGCAGGGAAATCTGTAGTCGGGAGTCTGTCTGCAGGCAGACCTGAAAGAAGATATACAAGTACTAAATTCATAGCGGCGAATAGTAGGACTACAGGCAGCTGGACCAGAAAGGAGACCTACTAAGACAAGATTCCTTTTTTATGACATTTTCTGTACAAACTGTAATTAGAATATTTTTAACATTAAAATGCCATTTAGTATTGACATTAATATTTGTAGAGGTTAATTATAGGGGCAATGACAATTCTAGTTTTTATCTTTACCTTTGTCCTTTGAGGAAATTAAGTCGTTCAAATATGCATCACACACACACAATTTAAGGCATTTTAGTGTTATATACCAAGAAAGTCTACCAGGGTATGCCAATTAACTGTGGAAATATTATTTTATAAGGATAAAGCTAATAAATCCTCTTTTCTTTTGTTAGAAAGTGTTTTTAGAGGTTTTATTACAGCTAATATTGTCTATCCAGTGGCCTTATTCTTGGAGGGAGTTTGGGAAATTTATATACATATATTCAAATTTATATTGGCAACTTTCTGTTAAGAGTGGATTACTAAAATTAACATTTTAGCCAACCCAAACAAAGGTTTAAATATCATGTATTGTGCTAATTTATCCATGCCAAATTTAGACATACTTAATAGAAAGTAGTAAAGTGATCCACGATATATGTTGTTATATACTGTAGTTTGAGTTTTTAAATCTTCAGAGGGGCCATGTAATCTAACAAGCATCTTTTGGAGTGTTGTTCGTTTTTTTTTGTCCAATTCACCAATCTTTAATGGTCCATCGTGCTTTATGTATAAAATTACTAGAATAAAATTTCATAGGGTTGAAAATGTCTCTAATGGTTTTAGATGCAGGATTTTATTGTTATTTTATATGTTTGTGATTTATGGGGCTTATAGCTGTGTAATTTGATAGTTAAGGGACAGCAGTAAAAACATGTGAATTGGCTGAAAAAAAATGTAAATTTACTTTTTTTTTCTTAATGTGATCTGATCTTTAAGCATGAGCTGATGCACTTTCATCTCTTTTGGTCTTAAACTGGTCAGTCTTATTATAGATCATGTTTTCAATGTGTTCATTCATAGTTCTAAGAACTGTGGAGCACCAAGAAATATCTTTATCCATAGAGTAGCCTCCGTGACATCTGCTGATACTTGAATCACCAGGTAATAAGTGAATGACAAAGAGGAATGTATGTTTGGAATAGAAAAGCAGCCTCAGGTAAATGTTACTTGAATGTTTTGAATTTTTACAATAAATTTGGGTCGTAAAAGCATTCAACATGCCAGTGTTGTGTTGCCAATGCCTGAGCCCTCTAAATTAGCGTGTAGAGCTTATGCCAGAGGTGGACTTTTGATGACTTCTTAAATCATAGTTCATTTGATGAATGACACAAATCCCCCCTATCCCCAGAAAGGGGTTGGATCTTATTTTGAATGGAAGATATGGAAGAAAAGTTCATGAAAGTCCTGCTAAAAACACATGAGAGCATGAAATGCCAGCTGAATAAAATCAAATATGAAGAACACATTTGGCATTTCTCTTTTGCTGGAACTGCAATTTAGTTTCACTGCAGTTTCCTGTGTTAGTGGATAGCAGAAGAAACTATTAGGGATAGAAGTAGTGGCCAAACCGGACATCACTAACCCCAGGAAAGAAGAATGTTATCAGTGCACCATTTGTAATAACTTACAAAATCATGGGAAGTAACATGCCTTTGAAAGTCCTCTTATTGTATTCACACCTTGATTAACGGTTCCACCAGGACATTTCTGTAATGGAAAAGCACAGCCATGTGAACTTCAACTGGTGTTATGTGCTGCTGTGGTAGTCGCTGATAACCATCCTGGCACAGCCACAGTTTCTACTATGGGTACTAGAGTGAATAATAGGTCCCAACTGGTTACTAACAGTCAGGGCTCATACCAACCAGAGGCTGGGAGACTCCCCTGCCTCTCTATGTCGCAAGTTTAGTTTAGCATCATCCTTGTCCTGTTTATGCTCTTGTCCTGTCGTTCTGTTGCGCTACATTCTTGTCATTAACCCTTCTCAGGTGTATCTTGTTGTATCCATTATTTGTATTGTGTTTTGGTATGTGCTCCAGTCTTATTGTCTGCTGGATCCTAGCTATCCTGTCTCTGACTTTTCTGTGGCTTCCTGCTTATCTGTGTATATTTTCTAGACCTCTCTGCTCTGTATTACTCTTGTTATTTATGTATTGCTACCCTGATATCTGTATTATTCTCTTACGTAACCACCCCACTGCCTCAGCCCTGTTCTCCCAGTAACTGTCCCAGTCCTCTCCAAGAATCTGTCATCTGTGTTCTGGACACTATCCTAGTCTGGGTTCCAGTAGTCTGTTGTACCTCAATGTGTCCATTTTCTGTCTGCTCCTAGTAATGGATACATTTTCCGCAATCCTCCTCTAGTACTCGTACTTGTCTGTCTGTGCTAATTATCAAGGACCAAAATGTAATATATGTACTGTGCAAACTTGTTCTCAGATGTACTTAATACCTTAGGAAAGGTATAGGAATAAATTGCCAAATGATAATGCACAAGATTTTTTCTTTTCATGTTTCACATGAGGCAAACTGGATAAAAACTAAGAGGATTTAATATAAGGTTGGATGTAATACTAATAAAAAATCTGGGGTAACTCTCACTGAATCAGTTTAAGTTTTTGTTTGTACATTTTTTGTTTGAAATTTTACACCAATTGTAAAAGATATATATTACTGAAAGTTTGAAGTAATACTTAATGAAATTAACATATAAAAGAGTGAACATATTGAAGGTATTAAGTACATCTGAGAACAGTCTACATATATTACATTCTGGTCCTTGATAATTGTCATAGATATTCCATCACATTCCCTATCTTTTCCATATGTCTTCCATTCGACAAAGGAACCATCTTTACATAGCTCTTTAATATCCTAGATGCTTGCAAGTGTCCAAGTTTGGTCAACCATTACAATAACCAGAGACAACCTCAACAAATATCCAAACTGGGAGAATTGCTTTTGAATAGTGTTTGATGTTTTTGAATACTTCTGCTATCGTGTCAATATATTGTGATTTTTGCCTTTTTCTATTCTTGTAGGTGCTAATGAGCAGAGTGCAATATTAATTCAGCTATGTGCAATTTTTTATTGATTGTAATCAAATATTTGTCTTTTGGAAACAACAGGTGTTGTTTTTTGAGCCCAATTAGACATAGTGCTGTCCTAAATTGTTCCAATATTGGCAGATACTGGTGTAGGATTCTAGTGCTCTTGTTATATCAGGGGCCCTTTTGTTAAGTAACATTTTAAGTTATATGAGCACATCCTCCAATAAGATGGGTAGAGATTACTTGTTTTTTTTATTAAATAAGTTTTTTTCATATTTAATTTTTTTATTTTTACGCATTTGCCATATTATAAAGTTCACTATATTAACTGTATTTTCTTATAGACGGCACATAGAAAATGAAGGTGTTGGTTCATTAAGTGGATGTGTTCCGGTGGGCACAGTACTTTGTTGTGACAACATCTTTCTACTCATCCTTTTAGCTTTCTACTGTCAGGAAGTTTAATTGATGACTCATGCTTTGTGTTACAGAAAAATAACCCTGAGCTGCAAAAAGTGTGACAGAAGCGTGTTATCGGTGCAGCATTTTTTGTCTGATTGCAATAACAGTGATGCATGTGGTTAAATAAATTAGAATTACTGCACACACCTGTCACTGTTGTGCTATATAGGCAAATTTGCAGAAGGAACAGCCATCTGTTGTTTTTTTTTTATTTAGTAATTACATACTACATACTACTTTCCATAAATCAGCCTCCTCTTCCCTTTCCCTTTTACAATCTCTTGCTCTGCCTTAGCTGTCTGATTATAAAACAGGAGAGCTGTCTGTTTGTTGGCATTACTAGCCAAGATACAGGGAAATGTTCTGAAACAAGGAAAGTGGATACTTTTAAAATAATGAGATATTTTACCGGGATATACATGATGCTGTGCTTCCCTGCTAGATGCTTTGATTGGCTTAGACCTGACTGTGAATTTTGCGTAATATATGTTTTGAAACAACATTCAAGTGAAATCAATAATCTCCTCTTTAGAAAATGTCATAAAATGTAATGTTTTACAGTGATATTTATTAAGTAGATTAACTGTCAACTGTAATTTAAGGTGGAAGTAATGCTCTCTTAATTGCAATATTAAGTGCTTGGACTTAATTAACCTTAGGCTTACAAGTCACCACTTTGTCAACTTTGATCTACTGTATATTCTATGGCTGCAAAGTCTCTTCATTGTGTATATATTCAATATGTGAACTTCTTTAAAAAGAGATGACTTAATGTTCATGAAGATGATATTGAGGTTAGCTGATAAGTAGCTGTCCACTCTTTACCTTAATCATGCCTTATGCTTATCTTAGTACAATATTTAAAGCAAAACTACTAAGGACAATGAATAATATATTTGAGCTAATACAACTATGAAAAGGGTGTGCAACGTGCATATTTATGTTGTTTTTCCTTTAACTTAATTTATCACCACTAATCTATTAATCTTTGCTTTTTTTTCCTTCAACATCAGTGAGAGACCCTCAGTTTGTTATATTAATGGTGGGAGATAACTTTAGAGTCCCCACTGAAAAGGAACATTTTCAATTTCAACAGTATACTTTTAGTTTAATAGTGACTCACACTTGATGCAATCTTACCCTTTTGTTGGAAGATTGAAAATTGTTTCTTTTTCTGTAAATGGTTATTAGAATATATGGAAGTAAAGACTTGTGATTTACAGATCCGTTGTTGCGTCTGATTGCGTACGTATTTTTAAGAGCTTGTTAACTGCGCATGCGTAGTAACTTTCCACGCAATTTACGTAGTATTTACACACATAAGTAATCACACTTAGGGAGATACATACGGATGGGCCTGGTTGTTTTTTGTACGTTAGAAATTACGTGAAAGTGGGCGGGGGAGGCATTTAAATGGACAATTTAGGGCGCGGTTAGATACGCACATACGTAAATAATATACACGCGTAAGTACACACATGTATAGATGCCCTATTGAGGCGTAAGTCTCCAAAAACCCGTCCGTGCGAGGGGAGTGTCATGGGTGTTGCCTTGCTACGTGTTTGCGTAAAAACACGCATGTAGTAAATACGGATCTATGAATCTGGTCCTGTATCTTTATTTCATATTTACCCTTATTACCTTGAGTCCAGCCACTATTGATTCATAAATTAACTATATATTGATAATTATCTATTATGATATTATATTTTATACATTAAAATGCCACATAATTCTTTATTTTTGTAACATTGGGCCGGATCCAGAACTACGTCCGTGTTCCATAAACGGACGTAATTCACTGAACAATAGCTACTGCGCATGCGTAGTAGCTATTGTACGTAATCTGCGTATCGTTTCGATACATAGATTGCGTATATGCGGTCTAAAAGACGGACGTAGTTCTGGATCCGGCCCATTGTGTTAAAAAATCACACATACACACATACACAAACTCCTCTCGCTCGAACGGCATGACGAGAGCAGGACAATCCCTTAATATCTCCAGAAATCAGGATTGCATGTAAGTGCTTAACTCAGCCCTTAGTATACAAGTGACATCCCTCCCACATTGTGTACTTGCTGTACACAACCCGGCCTGACCATGGCCTGAGTGGGAAAACGTCCACATATATTATATGAAGATCCAGTCCATTATGAAAATGTGCCATTTTCAATGGATTTTAAAGATCTACATTTTTGTATAGCTGAAGGAGGAGAGGGAGAGTTGAATAATAAAGAATTCCTGGCAAAAACATTTGTTACTTCAAAAACTTGTTTATTTAAAAAAGGCTATTTGACCACTTTATGTTCTCAGGACTAGGCCTCTACAGTCTCCGAGGCTTCACATTCCAGTCCATTGTCTGTTTATATGGATTCTGGGTGCTGATGATATTCCTTAAACATTCCAGATAATTGCAGGATTGCGTATATTTTTTTTTACTACTGTATACAATTTTTTCCTTGTTAAGCTAAGAGAACTTTGATGGTAACTTTGTTAGCAGTAATTCCTAAACTTTCTCCATTTGAGGCATTATTATTGTCTGACATTTTTTTTTAAGTTGTCCCTAAGCCAAATGAAAGGCCTCATGTGTCAGTCAACTAAAATAAAATATTTCTGCTCTTTCCTTCTTTAAAACTTTCAAAGCTTTACAAGTTACAAAAAACGAGACTCTCCCTCATCCTCTGTCCCTGCACACCACCTCCGCTGCCTCTCCACCAGTTTTTTCACTTATCTTTTGCTGTTTCTTACTTCTAGATAGTTCCTCATGATAGAGTGTCCTACTGGGTAATGACGTGTTGTTATATAACATCAGTATAGCCCAACTTTTCTCCCTGCATGTGCCCCTGGGTGCCTCCGTTCACATATTGGGAAGCACTGGTATAGTGTCATTCACTGGTTGTAAATCTTTAGTCTTTATTTTAAATGAGTTGAAAATTGTACCTTCTTTTTCTCATGTATTCCTATGGCAAAGGTGTCACTACAGTTTAACAATTATCGTTAACATACATGTATTTGTGACGATATCATGCAAATGTGTACATTGTAACGAGCTTGCCTGATCATTGCAAAGTACACAAAGTTGTTTGAGGGAATCATTTAAACCATTTCATTTTACTGATCAAACATTTAAAAATAAAGCTCAACCAACTGTAAAATCGTGTGTAGTGTGTACGTAGCTGATTGGCAGTTCAAATTGTTAGAAAATACCTGTTTGTTTGCATAACTGTAGTGTGTACCCAGCTTTATTAATGGCTCCCTTGGTGGGTAACGACCCTAGTATAGAAGTGTGTTTTTGGGAGTTTCTTTGATTACAGTTTTTTTTTTACATTTTTGCTAATTAAAGGTTTATCGTGTTATGCTGTCCTAAATGTAAATTTATAAAGGTGTCCGTTAATGTTTGTTGAACTACTACATTGCTGTTGTCATTGTCATTTAAAAAATTTCTGGTGAGTTGGGAGTGTAGGAGTATCACAACAAATCCTACATGAAAAAACTGTATTTTTTTTGGTCTTTAATTACATTTTGCACCCTGCAGTTGCGTTTACCTAGAACTCTCTTAATGAGCTCACTGGTAAGCGATTTTCTTCTCTTGGTTATTGGACCGTAGTATATAAAGGTGGATCAGACTTTATAAGAGATTTATAAATAGTTTTTCATATAGTGCCAGCTTATTATGTACCACTTATTATGTAGCACTTGTAAACAACCATTATAAGACAAGGGTAATAGATTAATAACAGAAGACCTATCTATAGGACAGTAAGGTTTGTTAAAACCAGCCTGGTTGCAAAATATAAGTGCTTTAGTGGTCTGGATGATTTAGTCAAACAGTATGCTAGTCCGTGAACTAAGGTTCTTTTTTTTTTCTTCTACAATTGACTCCACTAACAAGGTTTTTTTTTCTGGTTGTGGGAGACCTGCTTAGTTACCATATAATAAAGCCACACAATATTGTAGGGAGAACTCTTAAATTTATTTGTGAAGAATGTGGCCCTAGGCCATTCATTGTGTCTGATATAAAATGGTGCAGTCTGTCACATTCATTTTATTTATAGCAGGGAATATACATCTTAAATCCAAAAGAGGTCTGACAAAGCCTGTAATTAAGGAGAGACATTGTAAAGCAATATTGTTTTTTACAGACCTCTGTTTGGTTATGGTTTTGTGACAGTTGCCAATTATCAATGTCTTGGGTAAGTGAACATTATAAATCAAGCAACATATTATTTAGCAGTTATGGTTATCCTTAAATAACATTGCAATACTCATTATGGCCCAGTAAAAGGAAGCAGGGGTGAGGTTTCTATGCCATATGTCTCTGTTTGTACAAAACCATAATTAGAGAATTTTTGAGCAAAAAGATATGTCTTCGTGCTCTCTTAAAAGGCTACTAATAAATTACTATTAAATAATTTTTACATTTACTCTTTATTCGTTATTTATGGTTTTAGCTTTATTATCTGTAGCTTAATGTACCTTTTTTGGTTGTTGTGTGGTGTATTTTTTTGGATATCTATTAATAACTTTGGGTCTTTGACCTTATATTGTGTCCTTTCTGGTATTAACTTGCCTCTACCTAATCTTGACCATGGTATCACATTTTGTCACTGAGACACTTCAGCCCGGATTCACAATAAATAACTCCGTCAGACTTCCATACACTATATACGGAAGTCTCCTGGAAAATGTTACTGCAATGGAGTGCAGTTGACCATGTGTAGGAGATACGCATGGTAGGGTGGGAATAAGCATGTTAATTGTACAGTAAGGACTTGGCTAAGCCCTTACTCAACTGTACATTCAGTATTCCGCATGGAAGGGTTTCAGTGCTGAATATTTAAGGTGGGGTCCTGCTGGTGCGGTGGGACTCGCCACTGAGAAAATGCTATTTTAGAAATAGACACAGCCGAAAGCTCCTTTTCGTCTGTCTCTATTTTAAAAATTGTGCTATTTTTGAATGCTTAAGTAAGCCAATTGGCATACATCCTATTCATTTATGGAAGCATCGCTGTAGACGTGCCACAACAACCAGAGGGTAGTACTCTATGAAAAGTTTTAGGGTAAAGCTGGTTACACACTGGGGCTTTTTCGAAAGTTAATCTTTCCAATCAAACAATTAATTAAAAGACTGTTTCTCCAGATATCTCCACACATGCTCAAAAATCTTTTGAAACAGTCTGTGATCTTTTGATTTGATCTTTTGGAGCTCCCAATATGCCTGATCAATGTCTATGTGATATCTTTCGCTTTTTGAAAAGTACATACTGATATGATATCTGGTGAAATAGTCTTTTGATTATGTGTTTGGATTATCTGCTGAAAAGCTCAATGTGTGTACCTTGCTTTAGGCTGCAGAGAAGTGAGTGTTAGGGTAATGGAAGGGAAGTCTTAGGGTCATGCTGCAGGGAGAGGAGTCTTAGGGTTTGGCTGCGGAGAAGGGAGTCTTAGGGTCAGGCTGTGGGGAACAGAAGGGTGGGGCAATGTAAGGAGAGGGTTAAGGTAATGGAAGGGGAGGGTAAGGGTTAGGAGGCACAAGCAATCTAATTAAACGACCCAAAATAGGGCCACTCGCAGCGGCGACCCACACCATTGCTGGCAGACCCTTGCTGGCAGATCCTCAATCTGCACATAGGAGATCAGGGAGGAGTGCCCTGCTCTTCTACATGCGGGGTTGTGGACAGGCCCAGCAACAGAATTCTCATGTTTTTGGGGCCCCCTATCTCTCTTAATAGTGGCTTGCAGAAGTCCCTCTGAGCCTCGGGGCCGTCGCAGCTGTCACCCTTGTCCCCCTTTGTCGCCGGGCCTGGTTGTGGATGACCAATTCATACGTTAGTCTGCGTACGGAATTAGACCCTACCTGTGCATATGGTTCTTCATCTGTTCTTCATCTTTATTTTTCAAATAGCAACGCTGCTGCTGCGAAAGTATTTTTGGATTGAAATTTGTTGATGTTTTAATACATTTCATTTTTACATGCCAACCTTACTCTTTGATAAAATGCCTTATGTGAAACTATAAAAACAAATTTCACATTGTTATATTTTCTCTTAATCAGTGTAAAAGATAACAAAGACAAAAGGGATTTAAGGGTGGGGAAATATTAATATCGG
>WWET01000449.1:108980-134144 GCA_011038615.1 Limnodynastes dumerilii | reverse complement strand
AGTTGATTACAAACAAGGCATTTTTCTAATAGTGAAAAAAAGACTGTAAATCTGCCTGTCCTTTAACAGTAACAATGATTTGAAATTGATTTACAGAGTGTAGCAACTGTTTGGCTTATGTACTTTATGTGCGGAAAGATGCAGCTGAGCTCCAAAGCTTTGCACTGTTTCCATGTTATTTGCAGCCCTTGGCTTCTGCAGGATTTATTGACACTGTAATCCTCCTGAAAATGTTCCTCAGACAGACCCTCAGCGTTCATATTTTTCCATCATGCTAAAATTGCTACAGCTAGATGTACATATGCTTTTTTTTTTTAATTTAGTTTTTCCTTTTTTTGTCTTATTATTTTGTAACCAAATGCACGACTGTATGGTTCCAAAGCAGAGACTTATCATTGTTAGTGTGATTATCAGCACTTCATGGCTAAATTTCTTGTGATGTTACTGAAGCACTGCATTCTTGCATTGAATAACTTTTTTCTATTACAATGAGCTACAGAGAAATAAATGGTTAGTTAATGTTTTTATTGTAAAGGTTAGTTTTGTGTGTAAATAAAAATAATATTATAGGGACATAGGGGTAGATCCAGACCAAAGCGCTTGTTACGTTTAATCGCATAACGTATTTACGCTAGCGTATTTTCTATGCACTCTCCTAGGCACTCCCCTTGCTCGTATATACTTTTGCTGTTTTACGCTTCCCAAACCCTACCTTAACTTTTCAAAGCGTAAGTACTGACGTACGTAATGGAATCACTTACGTAACTGCCTAACCTGGCCCATACTGTACGATCAAATGGGTGCCGTATTGATGCCCCCGCCCCCTTCGTTCGTAGTTACGCTGATGGTACGAACATTAGCAGTTACGTGGTGTAACATCTGCCACGCACATGCACAGTAAACACAAACCGACGATTTTACGTCAGCGGCTAGCGTATAATCGCTCATGTACGTAGTTTGGGATCTGGCCCATAATCTGTTATTAGAAGCATTTTCTACATTATTTTCCTGAAGTTCAATTTGTAAAATGAAGTGAAACATAAGCCTTACAGATGAGACACAGTGGATTGGGGGAGTAAATCACAGTAAGGTTCACCTTTACCTTGTCGTACAGATAGAGAATAAAGTTACGTCTTACTTGTAGAATAGAATACTTATTATTTTAGCCAAGACAGGGTCAAAACGAGGAGCAGGTCAAATGAGAGATGTGTAAATATGCCCAAGGTGGGTTCCACCACCCCTTTATTTATTAATAGTTGATTCACATTCGCTTTGGGCCACTCTAATTTTTATCATTTTTGATTGTTTTTGAGACCCTAGGATTTTACCCATGTGTATTGTCTGTAATACCCCTTTCACATCGCCCTAAAAACTTCCCTAAAAAAGGGCTCAGTGTGAAATGATTTGGGTGCCTCTACCCGGTTCTAATGACCGGGGAATTGGACCTGGGACAAAGGAAGGGTTATTCCTGGGTCGGACCCGGGTAGGGGTACAGTGTGAAAGGTGCTACTTGGGTTTTTCAACCCGGGTAGCACAGAAACAACTTAATTTGAGTGTCAGGGTTTGCTGGTGCTGATTCTTCTCCTATTAGTCTTTTTATATGTCCTACAAAATTGAAACTGCATAGTTTTTATATGGGTGCATCAAAGGTATCCACAGTGCACCAAGACATGTTGCCACATGTCCAAAAAAAACAACGTTCCAAATCTACTCCTATAGTTGCTTGAACATTGCTTATTGCTGGTATTGATAAATCCTTATTTATGTTTCGCATACATTAACTGTATTTAATTTTAATAATTGTGGAAACGCTTACAATGGTCTTAGCAAAAAAAACCTCATGTATATATCCTTCTTTTATGCAGCTTCAGTTCATTTCAGCTTTTTTCA
The DNA here is from genome assembly GCA_011038615.1 of Limnodynastes dumerilii. Classification (NCBI taxonomy): domain Eukaryota; kingdom Metazoa; phylum Chordata; class Amphibia; order Anura; family Limnodynastidae; genus Limnodynastes; species Limnodynastes dumerilii. Next base: position 132,254 of record WWET01000449.1, on the reverse strand, counting down.
GAAAATTAGAAAATATTGGTTTCCACACTTAATTCTTGTTAATGAGTTTTTATTTCTTCATTCCAGGAAATCTCGGAGGGGAGAGAGTGATGGTATTATGGGGGTGGGGCTTGTTGGGATTTAATGCAAATCACTGCCAGAAGTCCCACCCATGGATGGGGCTTTATGACACATATTTTGTCCTTAAGCCCTGCCCACCCTTAGTTACCCTATGGATCACAGTATTGATGGGCAGGATGAGACTAAGGGCAATAGTTTGTATTAAATCATATCATCAAGCCCATATACTGGAAAATACCCTTTCTCCTGGGATTCCGGGAACATTGTCTGAATTTCTGACATCTCCTGACCATTTTGGGAGAGTCTGCAACTGTGACTTAATTCAACAATGTTGAAAGTTCTACTGCCCCTACACCTTTACAACTTTGCATAACCGAGGCTACTTCCCTATGCTATTAAAATCTAGATACTTTGACTCTCGTCACCTGATTAAATATCTAATTTGATTTCTCTGGTTGTGCAAATTTGTATAATGTAAACTGTTAAAGCCAAATCTATCATAAAAATCATAAACTTTTTTAACTGAAATAATTGTATCTTTCTTGTATTCCCCTTTGTTTTGGGGGAGCTGTGGTAGTTTTGTTGTTGCTAAGTTACAGTATTTTTCTTTCTGACTAGATCTAAGATTCACAGGTATATTTCCACTGACATTCACAACCAGTATACCAAGAAAATTTGCCATAAAAAATTCATGTGAAACACTTAAACCTTTCCATTAACAATTTATTGTGTCTATTCTTTTCTTGCTGCTATCCCCATTAGTCTTTAAACATCTAGCTGAGGCTGTAGGGTCTCACCTGAAAACAAGTCTCACCTAAAAACTAGACCTGCTTCACAAACTTGTTCAAACTAATGAGCTGTGTAAAAGTCCAGGCTGCCAACTTGGGTAATTAAAAATGAGGTTCTACATTAGTACAATAATAAATGAGCAATAATTAAATTGAGCTTTAACGATTATAAGGAAAATGTAATAGGCTGTTTAGATTTTTGTTTTATTTTAAGTTGAATGTGGAATTGCCTCTGTTCTCAATTATAATTATTTATTTGACTTTTTACAGTCTGGACAGCCGAGTCCTGCCAGTTCTACATCCAGCTCCAGTTCCAGCTTGGCGCCAGTCCATAACCACAGACAAGGTATTAAACTAATAACAAATTGTAATAGTTTTATCATTCTGAGTAATATTATTTAAAGTGTGGATGTGTATATAGAAATCTTGACATTGGGTGTACTTGTAAATAAAGTGTAGGGATAGTTGACCCCGAAATTGTTTACTTACGTGCCTATTTTTCCAATTATAATTACTATGCATACGTAGTAACTACTTTATGCAATCAATGTAGCGTTTTGTTACGTAGATTGCGTGCATGCCTTTACATCTTTAAAGACCGCGTGTACGCAATCATAATTGGAAAAATAGGCACGTAAATAAAGATTTCCAGGTTGTGAATCCGGTCCAGTATGGTTTAAAATAAAATTTTCTACAAGTCATGAAGGTCATAACATACTGATTATTACTATCCTTGTAATTTACCCAATGCACACTTTTTAACAATAATGGGGTAGATCCAGAACTCCGCTTGCAATCTGTTTACTAGCGTAGCGTATTTACGCGTGCGTACCTTCTATACACTCCCCTAGGCACACCCCTTGAATGTACCTACTTTTCCCGATTTCTGCTTTTCAAACCCTACCTTAACTTTTGGCCGCGTAACCACTCTCGTCCGCACACATATGGTTAGGCAATGTGGACTTACGCAGCTAAGCACGCCCATACTGTATACTTTAAATGAAAGCCCCCGCCTACATTGCGTAATTTAGTCGTACTTTTGTCTCATGTAAAATTGGCACGTCCACACGAACGAATTTACGCAACTAATACGTGAATGACCCATACGCTCAGAGTTACGCTAAGTTACGTAGCATATCATCTGTCGTGCGCATGTGCAGTATATACAAAATCGCTATTTTACGTGTCCGCCAGGCGTAAATACGCACAGAAGCATTGTTCTGGATCTGCCCCAATGTTTGTAAACAGGGTTACAAAATGTTACTATTAATATTACAAATATTATTGTTTGGCAGTAATCATTAACATCACTTATATATTGTATATGTATTAAGTATGCGATATGCAGATGACAAAGAAGAAATAAGGAGAAGAAAGTAAATAGTTCAATATATGAATAAATGTATAAGCATGTGTGTAAGAAAGGGGGTTTAAGGAAACATCTTTATTGCTTACTCTTCTAATAATATTGCTGGGTCTAGACCACATATACAAAACTCATACCTGATGTTAAGACAAAAATATCTTCAGATCTTAGATTTAATGGTATCTGATAAGATGTTACTTAAACTCTACCTTGTTAGGAAAAATGTCATTATCTTGATAAATACCCTCTGTGGAATATATTTCAAAACATCTGTTGTTTGGCCATTGCGATAAGAAGTTTCAGTGTGTTCACCAGGTGTAATGCAGTCATCAGCTGAAGAATATTGGAAACATTATAACCATCGAGGGAGACTTTGTCATGACGTTATAATGACTTGAGATGATTTTATGCTTTTGGAATCGAGGATTGTGATAAGATTACCCTGTGAATTGTCCCAATCATATCTAGACATCTGCAACGTGTTGTGTGTGCAAAATTGTCGTATTAAAAGCAATTGTTGATGTTTCTTCTGGAGGGTTGGGTGAAAGTGATGTGATTTTTGTTTTATACAGTACACACTCCCTTCATGACTGTAGTCTGAATGGGTAAATGAACATGTAGTCTTCTAAATTTGTGCTACCAAGAAAAGGGTAGTGTAGAAATAAACATGTATTTGGCAGATTTGGTTTTGGTGTTGAAACCAGGGTTTCCTTACAGACATCAGATGATAACTATAAAGAAGATTATCTGAATTTCATAAAGATCTTGGCATGAGAATGGACATAAATAAATTAAACTCAGTTTTGAAATAATTGATTATTCAAACCTTATTTTTTTTAATTAGAATTCTATATCAAATCACTCAGGTGATAAAGCTGGGCTGTAATAATATTATAGCGATTATGTGATTACAGCAAAAGCTGCAGAGCCAATATCTGATGGTGTGAAAAACCAAGTGCTTGTTGGCTACATGTCAGCATTTTCTATGTTTAAGGGGACCTCGTGTATGTATTCAGGCTGTGCATAATCATACATTTAATTCTAAATCTTTATTGGAAGCAGTGTGCAGAGGTGGAGGGTATGAGTGGACATTGGATATGTCTAATGCATATGTTTATAATAAAACTTTTAAGTTACCCATGAAGAGACATAGGAGCTGATCCAGAGGCTCATGCATTCAGTGTCCCTTACATCTGAGTGCAAAACATATAGGAGACTGCGTGTGCACACAATGGCATGTGGCAAGTGCAGGGTAAATGCAGGTTATGAATAGTGTGAGTGCTATGGTCTTAATGTGAATGCACTAAAAGTAAAATATTTGAATTCATATATTTATACCTACACAATGCTCCACCAGTCATACCATAACTTTTGTATTGTAGTTGAAGTATTCATTGGGCATATATTGCCTGCATACAGTATCTGCCTATCTAGAGCAGTTGGGTATTGCTATGTACTTGGGCATAACTTAACTGGACCATCAAACTCTAGTCCTAACCACACATGCACAGATACTGCCAATCTGGGTCCCCAAAACAATTGCCATACCTGTTCTAAGTTGATAGGATCTTTAGCCTTTTTTATCTTTTTTATTTTACATTTCACTTTATTGCTTGGCTCTCAGTTTGATGGTGTATGGAGATATAAGATAAAAAAATATATATTTTTCTGGTTTTCAAATAAATCTACATAGTGTTTTATTTTGTATGAGTAGAGTAAAGTGTTCTCTGTTTTTTTTATATTAATACAGCTTTGCTTAATTTAATATAAATAATGTACTGCATTTTTGGGGGAGTTGGCTGCACACTTGTTGAACATAATGAGGACTAAAGGGCAGTAGGAGTGATATGAAAGCACCATAAAACTCACATTAAAACTTCAGAAAAGTGCTCGCTTGACCAGAATTTGACCTTGAACTCAAAGCAGAATGCCAAAAACTAAATAGATCAAAAACAGGCAAACAAAAGCTCCCGCTTTGGGAAGCCCGCAATCAAATTGATTTGTTAGCCTGATTGTATTTTATTTCAATTTTTTAAATTTTTTTAAGTTCACCGGCAAGCCTAACATAAACACATTCTGTTATTGTTTTGCTATTTTTTGCTTATATATGACTATTGAGCTTTATATTTTGCATGGTTCTGGTAGTTCTGGTATCCAGTATATTATTACATCCATTTGTGTTATGAGTATGTGATTCTAAACATGCTAAATATCATTGAATTTAAATAAATTAATTACTGGAATACTATGAAAGCATCAATCTTTATGCATTAAATGTTCTAGAAATTTGTTTATACAAATTGTTCATATATATTTTTGGACATTGACACAATTTGATATTTTAGCTGTTTATCAAAACATATTCCAGATACACTTATATAATAAATATGGGCTTAAAATGCATAATATCGGCTTTAATTTGTGTGTGTTCACATCAAAATTGGAGAAAGGGTTTAGGTATATATAGTTCCCTCTTTTTCAAGGAGCAAAAAGTACTTAGACAATTGACTGAACAACTGTTTCATGGACAGGTGTGGGTTATTTCTTTATTAATTAATGGCATGGCATATGCATTTAGACATTGGTGCTGATTAAAAGCTGCACTTACACCTTTTTTCTTTTAGGTGCAACACAGTGCAGAACCTTTCACAGTGACAGGCTGCGCCGTCACAGTACACACATAAAGGGAGACACTGTGTTTTCTCTCCCTCTCTTGGGTCCACTGTCATAGCACTGTAAAACCTCAGGCTGCAGTGCTGTGTACCATAGTGTCTGCTCAGATTGGTGGGAGTCTCTGGGACAAGGGCTGTCTTTTAGAAGTAGAGACAGACGAAAGTTTTTTTTTCTGCTATCTCTATTTCGAATAGGCAGCCATTTTATAATGTATTTTTTTCAGAATGGGTGAGTGTCGGCATACTTACCCGTTCATTTTTGGAAGCACCGCCGGACCCAACGCAGACACCAGCGGAGAGGTGAGTAACTTCTCCGGTGGTGCGAGGGTTAGGCTATGGGGAAGGGATGGTTAGGGTTAGGGTTAGGCTACGGAGAATGGAGGGTTAGGGTTAGGGTTAGGCTATGGAGAAGGGAGTCTTAGGGTTAGGCTGCAGGGAAGGGAGGATTAGGGTTAGGGTCATGGAAGGGGAGGGTTAGGGTAAGGACTAGGGAAAAGGGATGGGGTTAGATTTTTTTTACTTACCTGGTGCTCCAGGAATTGTTTGCTTTGCATCTCTGAGGCAAAAGCAATTGATTTTCCAGCCACTTCCGAACTGGCTGGGAAAGAGCGTCCCTTTTGCAATAGGGCTTTTCTCAGCGGGGACCCACCCCCTGCTCAGATTCAGCAAAATTGTGCGGACCGCGCTACACAGTACATATGGACATAGAATATAAGGACTGATGAGAGCCATATGTTCCATATCATAGCACAGATTTTAAAAAAAGTGACCCTAGACCCTGTTTCTCTCTTAATTTAAGTCTTAGGATGTCTTGATGTTTATTTCAAGCATGTTTAAATAGTTCTGTTGTGTTAGCATCTACACAATGGGCTGGATCCAGACCTAGTTAAGTGCATGAAGTTAGTTACTCCTGGGCTAAACAATGTTGATTTCAGGGGGAGTCAAGTTAATTGTATTCTTTGCATGCAGGGATATATCTTTGAATTGCTTACTGTACACAGATACTGACCAGCTTTACTATTACACTGTTATTTAGACTTGGGATAGGAAACATCACCTCTCAACTCTAATACTGTTTGCAACAAATGAAATATGACTCCCCTGCAATCAACATGGTTCAACCCAGGAGTAACTAAGATCATGCACTTAACTAGGTCTGGATCAGGCCCAATGACTCAAAACTTGCTGTGAAAACAAGGCAGAAAGTTGTTTTTTTTTAAGAAGCGAAATTACTAAGTCAGTCACCTGAGTGCAATCTGATTGAGGCAAAACGATCAACAACAAATAACTGAAGCCTGTTGGTTCCAAACTTAAGGCAGTTATTGCCTCTAAAGGGTTCTCATCAAAGTATTAAACATTTTTATTTTCTTTTATGATTGTTAATTTGACTTTTATTTGAGCCACTAAACATAAGGGACATTAGATATTTTTGTTCACCCCTTTTAATGAAAGTACACTTCAACTGCATCTCCATTGTTTAAATTTAAATCCATTGTAATGGCGTACAGTTATGAAAATTAGCATTAACCTGACTTATAGGAGCCAGACTCTTAGCCCACTTGAGTTCCACAAAGACTATTTACATGTTGTATGAGCAGACATGCATTCATTTATAACTTTTTTTNNNCGCAATGAATTATTTTTTACTTTTTTTTTTTTTTTTTTTGCTAAATTGTGTTTAGTAAATAAGAACTTGTATTCTAGAAATAAACAAAGAATGGAAGTTGCTCAATCAATTTATAGGTTAATGTAAACAGGTGCATGAAAAGCAAGGGTTAATCTGCTAGCCACAGAAACAAAAGGAAAAAAATGCCTCAGCAACACTGCCATAAACCAGTAACAGACTATACTGTTCTATCTGTAAAATAAAAGGCAGAAATGTCCGTTACACATATTTGCGCAAATATATGATAAGCCATCAGCCACCGTCAAGGCCTTTCTGCATATGGTTGTCCGAACTCTAACAATGAGAGTTCCAATGTTGGGTCATATATATATGTTTTTAAATTGAGAGCCAAACTTACCTCAGGAGACACCCCTTAAAGTCTCCAAAATGGCTGCTGTGGAACAACTTCCCCTCTCAGCTGCTGCTCCCAGACATGCCCACAAACAGTACAAACACAGAATGGAAGTTGCTCAATAAATTTATAGGTAAATGCAAACGGGTGCATGAAAGGGAGGAGTTAATCTGCTGGTCACAGAAACAAAGGAAAAAAAGTATTCTAGAGATAGCATTAATATTATCTCTCTATAGATGCATTTACAAGATTCTTTTTCCTCAATAATGGCATGCTGAATATTTTCTCCTGTTTTGTTGCTAATCCTCCACATAAACTTGTATATATTGGAATATGGAGGAAGGATTTGTAGTGATGAGTAGCTTTTGTAAAAGGGGGTCCTAAACTCTTTCATGGTTGGTTGACTGTAACTGTAAAGCTGGCCATACACTGGGACGAATACCGTTCCCAGCAGGAGGTGGCCATATAAACGGGACGATTTCCCGACATGGAAAGGTCCTGTAATTGGTGCCATATAGCTCTCCAACAGAAGAAGGAGACACTTCCTGAAAAGGGAGCCTTTCAATTAGCTGATTGACTTCCTTAAAATATTTTGGCAAAAGACCAAATAATTGTAGTAGAGTGTTTCTAGTACGTTTATTTGGTGTTTGAAATTTCCACTCTAGTGTGTGGCCAGCTTAATACTCCTCTCTTAGGAGAGCAACATTAAAATGTAAAATAAATGTATTTGTCTGCTATGTAAATGCCAACAATATTTGCATACATACATTCTCAATACATAAATATATTTGTTCACTTTCATTGTTAACAGTTCAGGATAAAATTAGCTCTATTGCTCCTAAAAGTCTTAGGGCCAGATTTACTAAGCGGCGGGTTTGGAAAAGTGGAGATGTTGCCCATAGCAACCAATCAGATTTTAGCTGACATTCTCTAGTATGTAATAGGAAAGTGAGAGCTAAAATGTGATTGGTTGCTATGGGCAATGTCTGCACTTTTCCAAACTTGCAGCTTAGTAAATCCAGCCCTCAAAGTCTAATGCCATCCTAATTATAGAAATATCTACATCTAAATAAATGAATGAAGAGATTTTATCACTTAGAAACATAAACTTATCCTGGCCTTGACCAATGTCTCATTCCATTCTTCCATAATCAATATAGCAGATTGCTTGCTAGCCTTATTAAGATCTTGAAAAGCCTTTCTGTAGGTGGCACTTTTGCAAAAATATAACTTTAATTTCAACATAAAACTAAGATATAATTTATTTGTTTCACATTATGTATTTAGCAGTTAATAGTGGTGTATAAGCATATCTAGTGGCTAATATGTTTATTGAATTACATCTATAAATATTGGTCATAAGGATACAATGTTCTGTTATTGTTTAATGATTGAGAATAATTGGATCACATGCCTTTTTACCCAAGTTAATTTTTATTTGTAATTTATACAATTTATGTTACAAAGCTGGCAGAAGAGTAATATACACAATGTTTTCAGCATAGGAACTAAGACACAATCCTATTTTCCTCCAAAATATTAATTTTCCCAGGTTTCTTTATGTCTTGTCCAGGCACCCTTAGATCCATAATAAAAGATCTTCATTCTGATGAGAATGAGGATGAGTCTGATGATGCAGAAGATAATGACTCGGAGAGTGAGAGGACTATCCACATGCACGGAGGAAGCCGGGCTCGCAGGTACATGTTTTATTTTAAATAATTTTTTAATTCTGAAATCCGTTCATAAAAATGTTTGCATTCCAGCTCTACATAAACAGGCGTTGTTGATATCCTGCAGATTTAGCATCACCTCAAGCCAGGTTGATTCTCTATGTACTGTAAATCTTATGATGCTTGGAAATTTGTGCATTGAATCAAAGTTGTCTCTTAGTAGCTGTTTATTAGTGGCAAGTAGGACTGTTAATATACTTTACATTTTATTAAAACTGTTTTACATATATCGGACCAAACATATGTGCTTGTGTGACACACCATTCTCTAAGCCTAACCTGTTCATTTTAATAGGACAATAACACCACCTACTTATATTAAGAGCCAACATTATTATGTGTTTGGATTAGTAATAGATTTCTTTGTCTGTAATTGGAAATTAAGCCTGTTTTGCTCATGTCACACAAAAAAATAAAAGGCTATAATTTTAAATAAACTGAGAGGCACATTTAGAACTGATTTTAATTGTGTTCTTATTAAAGGAGAACAACCGAGAAGCTGTCAGAGATTTTCTGAGGCATTTGTTTTGTTTATTGAACACGGCCAATGTGCACTATTACTATTTGCTTAGATTTTGTGTAGCGTACATTATCCACTTATACCATGTTCACAGTGCCGCCCCGGCAATATCCCTGATTTTCGACCCGGGTTATCGCTATCAGCCCAGCTCCTGAGACCTCGTTCACACTGCTGCTTAGACACAGAAAATTCCCAGGTCAGGCCCACGGGTCTGCCTTGGCATTAGTGTGAGTCATCACAACAAGAGCTGATTGGCTGACAAAAGATGAGGTCATTTAAAGGGGACTTTTTTTGGCACACAAAGATGAGGTCAAAGTGGGTGGTGATGCTCAGTGCATTGCTTTCTGATTGATAATAGCTTACGCATCTTCCTCCTTCCAGTGCGCCATGTCTTCTCTAGCTCTCTCTCTTTATCAGCAGCATACTATTGACGTCATGTAAAGGCGTCTCACTCCCCCTAATCAGCTTTTTCAGTGAGACCAGGGTTGAAAAACCTGGGTTGCACCGTTCACACTGGCAGCTACTCAGGCCGGACCCGGGAATAACCCTCCAAATGTCCCGGGTATAATTCCCGGGTCAGTAGACCCGGGTAGCAGCAGGCGTATCTGTTCACACTGAGCCACGACCCGGGTCGTTAGGGCTTGCTTATCCCAGGTTTTTGGCTCAGTGTGAACGGGGTATAAATAGTTTAACAATTGCATATATTCTATTTAATTTATTATACTTATACATACACCATGCAGCATCTATTTAATCTCTTTCACTAGAACACTAAAATTAAATGAAACTCCAAATACAGAGGTCTAGTTAAAGGATTTCAGTTGTAGGATAAGTTAGACATAGTTTGTACTAGCAATGCATTTCTGTTAGTTGGTAGCTCTGATTCCTTCCAGACAGCAGAAGCTCCTTTTACTATATTGCTCCTGTAAAAAAAAAAAACACTGAGTATAATCCCTTGGTTATGAAACATGTAGGGCGAAGAGAGCTGGGTTGATTTTATGCTGCCCTCAGTTGTATAATAGACACAGTACATAGCTGTATCACGCAGTCTCCTGTCAGGTGTAATACATTGAAAACATTCTCTCTTCCAACGTGGGAAACTTCTTCCATAACTTCTCTATTGGACTTGTTTAAATGTACAGAAATCTCAGTTATGTAAAGTTCTGTACCAGTTGAGGGAAGGAGAACGTTACTTCAAAAGGATATAAATGAGACCATATGTTAGAAGAAATGTGTTGCCTAACACACTATTAAATAAGTATTTTTTTTGTATAATTTTTAGAAATGTCATAGTCAGCTAGCTACATTGTAGTCTTAAAATGGGCCACACTCATTAAGCAAACCTCCAGACCCATTCATTTGTTTAAGATGCTCCATTAATATGTGACTTGCACTTACTTGTCTTTTTATGACCATAATCACTAGGTCTTACACAAAAGAGAAATATAGTCTACATTTATAAATGTCTCTAATACAGTAACATTTCATGGGTGCCATATTTTCCCATCTAGTATAACTAATCTTATTGTTATGTCTCGATTAATAATTCTGACAATTGCTTGTATGCAGTAAAGACACACTGGAAAAACTCATGAAATAAGATGAAATCAACTTGTTCATTTGGAACCTAGAGCAGAATCTTAAGAACAGTTACATTCCACTGTGACACTGTAATGTGTTATCAGAAAGGCAATTTGTCAGCTTGCTGTTTTGGTGGAAAATAGTTACACCTTTTTTCAATGAGTTATTTTGAGAATTATTATATCACACCTAGTTCCAATGGGGAAAAAGATCCCATAGCTAGAAAAAATCCATTGATGAGACATCCATCTGTAACATTTGTATTTGCAGTATTTTAGCACATTTCAGCTGTGATATGGATATCTGTGGAAATATTGCTGTATGTTATCACACCTGCGTTTTATAAGGAGCAGGTTTGAAATGCTTCTGAAAGCTGGTAAACTCTTTTGACTTAATGAGGGATAAGGCTGTGTAAGAGCTTGTACATAACTCGTTACACAGAATTCAGTCAACGCCTAAGTATGTCGTCTGTTTCTTTCATTTGCAGAATTAGCTTAAGTGATGGAAGCAATAGCGAAAGCAGTTCAGTTTCATCCCCGTTACGGAATGAGCCTCCAGCCTTACTTAAAACTAACAATAATCAGGTAAGGTTGTTATGACGTCACTGGCACTTCACATGCTTTTGGATTTGGTTGTACACATCAGTGATACTATAAACCATGTGATTTCCATTCCAGTGTGTTAGGATACCTAAACTGCCTTTTGTCTCATTTTTTTTTTCTCCACATCACATGAAGGCCTTCATACGGCTGCAAATCTGTTAACCTTACAATAGGAACAGAAGCACATGAGCTGCCCACACACTGTTCTTTACATAAAGCACATAATAAACAGTGACGATTCAGACTCTCACAGGGATACAATACTGCCTACATTTAAACACTGCTGCTATAGCAGCAGGATTGCTGTGCATGTATATTTAGCATTGCTAATAGCCTTTCTTGACAGAGGGGCACGTTATTCATTGTTATTGCTCTTGGCTGCCAATGAGTGTTTTAGAACACATTATCATTTCTGTATGTCCATGTTGTTTTGTTGTGTTGTTAAACCATCATTGGTCTATTCCATAACGTCTAAAGCATGCCATCCAATCTAATTGTTAGTGCAATTATAATTTATATCCTCCTAAATTTCTGTCTCGATCATATATAATATAGCCTATTAAGTCTCTTATGACATTTACTGAAATATTCAATTGTTACAAGTAGAAAAACTACATTTATATGTGATCCAATAATGGGCTTGAATTGTCTGAAGAATAATTATGTCAAGGCAGATGAATAGATGCGTAGAACCGAACAACAAACATTTAAAGTAGATTTTTATTGAATTTGCCCTAAGAAAAGATCATAATAACCTGTGCTGCCACAACTGTCAGAAAAAGGCATATATCAGCTATATGCTTAAACCTATCCATTGTTCTGAGATAAAAGCAGCCCATGAGCTTCTTATAAGACCCTTTGAACAGTGTGTGCTTATTGTTCTGATACCCCATGTGTTCCTGCAGGATCTAACTCTTTGGATTTTCTCATTTTCTATCAAGTGATGCCCAATATAAATAAGTAATAAATGAGAAACCATAAAAAGGATACAGTAAAATATGTATGTAACATGGAACATCTGCAACATGCATTTAGAAACTCGCTCTCCAAGAATTACACTTTTTTTTTTTTTTTCATAAAAAATCTGAACATTTAACACATCACAACAAATATATAACAGTCACACTTACATGGATGGCAAGAGTATAATTTCATTTACCCATCTTATTTTTTTATTTTGGTGTTAACATGCAGACAACCCATACCCCCCACTCAAAAAAATATTAATAAATACATTTTAAAAAATTACACTGCAACAAAGATTAAAAAAATAAATTCTTTGTTTTACAGTTAAAGTAATAATATATTTTTCTAAGCACTAATTCAGTAATGTCAGGTTAACACTAAGCATGCCTGATTTTGCCACAGGTAATGCTTACTATTAGCATTTTTTTCTGTATATGCTATGATGTATAGATTAGTATAAAATATTGCATTTGTGACTGTATGTTACTTTATATTTTTTTTTAAAGAACCACAATGCATTTTATGTCATGATGCATCTGGTGCTAATTAAATAATGCACATTATACATTGCCTAAAGTTCTACTTAAAAAGTTACAGTTTACATACTCACTGTAGATCTAATTACTTCTCTGCTTTAGTGGAAGTGATTAAACTGCATACCTTAATACACTCTATTTATAATAACCTAAAGTATTTATTTGTGCTTGTACAGGCATTTTTGTGGAAAATTTTATGACTATAAATTAGTTTTGTCCTTTTCATTTTGGAAAGTATAACCTGTGTCTGAAAAATAATTCTAGACAGAATGCAGTCTGTAATCCGTGACAAAAGATGAATTTTTCCTAATCTGCCAAAAACTAATTAGTATGATATTTGAAACTAGTGAAAAGACACATATGGAGAAATGCTTTATGCAGGGAATTAGGTACCAGCAAATGGTTCCCAATATATTGCACTTTATTATGATGTTGTGTGGAGTCTTCCATATTACTGTGTCGTTCCAACTTAAAACTTTCTTGTTCTTGTATCATTCTTGTATCATTTGGTGTATTTTATTTGTATTCATGAAGTTGATACCTTTGGCAACAATAAAATAAAACATTTGGAATAACCAAGCTCCAAGTGGTGTCAGCTGGATATCTGGTAAATCATCAGTACACAAACCTGACATTACATCTGTGGTCTCATTTCACTCCTGTCATGTACATCTTAATCTATTCACTACTGGACAGTAAAATGGCTCCAGGATCCTAAAGTATCACAATTTGCAATTTTATTATTATTATTATTAACGTTTATTTATAAGGCGCCACACGGTATCCGCAGCGCCGTACATAAGCAATAGTAAAACAACAGTTGCATATACAATACAATAATTAATTAACAGAGTAATATAAAGGAATACAATACATGTATAAAGCAAAAATTACATACATAACAAAAATAAGGAGAGAGAAAGACAGTGTAGAGCAAAAGGTAGTAAGAGATGATGACAGGGTAAAGGGATGATGATGGGAAGGAGAACTCATAAAAGCTAACATGCTGAGTGAGAGGTATTGCACTAGGTAACTACATTGTATGTTGAATTACCAAACTATATTGGACGCTTTGTAAGTTCATTACGTTTTAAGGCATATATATGGCTCTGCTGGACAAAATACATAACTCAGCTAAACTTCATTATTCAAACATCTAATAGCTTACAGAAGCAATGCACTAAAACTGTACAACTAAGGCAGGGTCATAGAGTAGAGCTAGATCCTACCCAGTAGACTTGGCATTTTCTTTATGTCAATTTCAATGTTCCTACCAAATATAAAAAATAGTGGTAAAGATAAATACAACCTGTAAGAATCACAGACAAAAACACATGCAAGTGGTCTGTCCCAAATATGAATAATAGCTGCTCCCCCTGGATCTGTTGGCCTGATTTGTCAAGATGTCACTTCTTACTTTATAATATGGCTGTAAATTCCAGAGAGTCTGGCAGAAACCATAAAGTGCCAGACCAGAGGTCAACAGCTTTTATCAGTCCCACCAGAGGCCAGACTGCAAATTTACAACATAGGGCTATGGACTTTTTTTCTCTCGTTCTAGTGGTACTTCCTTTCTATAAGTATGATGCTTTTATTCACACGTCTCCCTGGAACTGTAGATGTTTACTAGAGAGGTTCTTAAGATCATTTGGCTTGGATAATGGTAGTGACTGTTTTCTAAAAACAAAGCAGTATGAACATGGAAAAAATAGATCTGTTTGTTTATAATGAATGTTATTTTTTGTTATTGTTTTATGGTTCTCAGATCTTGGAAGTAAAGAGCCCAATTAAACAGAACAAGTCTGAAAAACAAATAAAAAATGGAGACTGTGATAAGGTAAATACAGATCTTTGACTGATCAGAGCTTGATAGCGGCTGCACTATTTGAACTGATCTTTCCTACTGTGCTTTAATAGTGCTTTTGAATGAATCATTTAGCCACATTCTTGTTTACTGAACACTGTTTTCCAAGTTTCTTCTTCATAGCTTTCAAAGTATGTTTTCTGTACTTTGCTGTGTTTGTTTTCTCCCTGTGCTAGCAACTCTTCATAGAATATTCCTAGAATATTCCTCTGTTTTAGTTGGGACAGAGGTATTTCAGCTTTAGTTCGGCAAAGTAAACTAAGTGGATTTTATTTGCAAGAGATTTCTGCTGCCCTTTAGGAAAACAAAACACACTCATGTCCACTTACTTTTATGAATGCAGGCAAATGACCAATAAAATCTCCTGTTCAGTATTGCTGTGAATTTGAGAAGCTGTTTTTTTTGTAATTCGTTTCTAGTTTCATTGTCTAATGTTTCAAACTCAAAAATATATGATTACATAAAATCAGGTAGAGTAAAATATAAAAAATCTCCAAATTTTCACATTTGTCATATTTTATATCTATTTTTTTCTGTAAAATTTACTAACTACATAAAAGCATAAATTACCATATTGTACATCAGATTGTATTATCTTAAAATGACATATGAAAGACTAATATATCTGCTCTTTAAAAAAAAAATCCTTACTGTTTTGTTTATGGCATTAATGTTTTGTATGCTTTCCTTTCCAGGCATATCTAGATGAATTAGTTGAGCTTCACAGACGATTAATGACCCTTAGAGAAAGACACGTACTTCAGCAGGTAACTTGTGCAATTTAATTATAGTATCATTATTTTTTGAAGTCATACAAAGGCAACTGTTAGAACTTATTTTCTAATTATTTTAATACATTTTAAAGTCAGTATTTACAAACACAAAGAATCAGATAGTATCTTAGAGATGATTTAGGATGTAAACTCTATTATAGATATACAGTTCTGTTCCAAATTGCTAATGTAGGTGTAGACTGTGAGTAGTCTTACATTCAAATCGCCCCTTAATCTACATCATGATACTATACGTCAGCAGAGTATGGTGAAAGAAGTGGAGGCATTGGCTTTCCAAAGGGACTGTACTAGTTGAATAAATATTTATAACATTTGGTGAAAAAAGTCTATATACAGCTAATGTTAAGGGTTGATTTTGTGTTCTTGACAATACAGTGTTTAGTTAATGATAGTGATGTTTGATGGTGTGATGAAGCTCCTGCTACCAGGCATATTTTACATACAAGCATGCCAATAATTATTATAAGTATTGCTGCAAGTACCAACTGAAGTTACTTTATATTTGATATAACAGGTGTTTCATACAGATTGAAATAAAATGCATAGCACTTAGTTCACTTAAGTTCTTTGATCTTATCCATGCTTGTATGTAATGTCCAAAAATAACACAAAGTAAAAAGTGTATGAAATAACCTCACCAGGTGCGGAAAGATAAGCCCCTAGGGATGGAAGTAAGGATTGCGTCTTGACAGGGGGAGAGAAAATCCTGTCTCATTGGCTTGTAGAGACAAGTTTATGTGGTCGTTTCAAGCTATTCTAGTGGAAAAGTAAATGAACAGCACATGCACTCATATATCATGATAAAATATTTATTTAAACAAAGTGACAGGTTTGTGTATTTTTTTGTGTATTTTAATGACCTTTAAATAGATAGCAATTTTCTTTTGCCTAAGGGAATTATTTTTGTAATGGAGTAATGAAAATCTTTTTCACAAAGTAGGAGTGTTTCCCACAGCACTCCAAAACATCTGCAGCAAAAATTTACAAACAATAGTTAACAACTGCAAGGACCGTCCGAAATCTAAAATGAACAATAAGATTAGCCAAAATCAAATCCTCTCTTTAAAAAGTACATTTTTCAGCATGCATTATGCATTATGGAAACTTTAAAAGCTATTTTGTTTGTAAGGCCAAAGTTCCTAGAAATGTAAGTGTTTTGCCCTTCAAGAAAAATGTAATAAACATATACAAATATGTTTAGCTTAGATGGCAGTGAGGAGTACCTGAGGTGTGCTAAACACAATGAAAGGCCACCTTGCCAGCAACAAAAGCTGCCTAAAAAACAGTCCCCTGTTTGTTTTCATTCATTCACTACTTTCATCCAAGAGTGATCCATATAGGCAGTTGATACATATGTAAAATGTGGCACTGAAGTGCTGACCAATAGAGAACAGATAGTGAGGTATTGTCTGAGTGATTTATTACAGTATTGCTCCTTTATAATGCCATTGTATGACAGGCCGCATATGACATAATTGGACTATCAACATCTGAGCAGCATACCACATATCCACCTTCATAAATAAGAGCATTAAACCTTGATAATATGTGTTTTTATTTATTTATTTTTTTACTGGGAAAAATATTTTTGGAGCCAAGGTCACAAATATTGCTATTTCTATTATACCCGGTGTACATATTACCCCAACATAAAAGCAGGCCTTAGATTGTCTTCTCTTCTGATTATCTGCTAAAAAAATTGTGACTCGGTACACACTGTACAAATATCTGCCTTTGCTGCACAAAAGATTGACAGAAAATTTGGACCAATGGTCGTACTTGTGTACAAAGAACTAACATTTGTCTGACATCGTGCCTCTGGGGATTGTGATTTTTTTCTTTTGCAATATCGTACCAAATCATCGTAAATCGTATGAAGTAGATATATGTATTCCCAGCTTTAACCCAATAGAAGTGGCTAAGCACATGAACAAATTAACCTAAACACATACTGCAAATTGAAGTCTCCTAGAAAATCCCTTTAACCCTTTTAATGAATTAATCATAAATGGTATCTTTATCTCAGCACTAACAGCAAAATACAGTTCAGAACCTGCTAGTCAACAGATTTTATGAGCTATTGTCTGCTAGAAGAGTCGGGCTGGACTGCACCGCCATCAGGTTTATTAGGGCCAGCTCCACTTCTAGTGAGGCCACTTAGAGCCAAACATACACCCTGACTAATTCATACTATTTCTAAGAATGATGCTGCAGCACCCCACCCCCACAAAAACAGTATCTCCATCAGTAGTGCTGCACGTCTGACGTCATGACAGACAGCGTTTAGATAGCTGAGACTTCATAGCTGGATATAAGCTACGAGAGTTAGATAAAAACCTACTTACAACCTACTTAGATAAGTGTTATTATTTTATTAAAATATAATTTAAAAACTGTTTGGGCGTTTTTTTTACCTGCACTTGCAAAACATTACATACATTATTACCAATTCTATAAAGTGTCAAAATTATTCCTAGTCCCGGCAGCCGGGACTATTGTCACTAATAGGTCACTTTTCAAATAAAAACTTTTTTTTAACACCATTGGTAATTCGTGTGGCAACACATAACTCTCTTACATTTTTCCCTTTTTTAACCATTTTATTTTTAATGCAAGTTTGTAGTTTTACAAAGAAAAACATGAGCACAATACATTGGTATACATTGGAAGTGGTAATAGAAATCAGTGTGGGCATTAATGTTTGATTAACCATATTAACTGTTATTGTCTTACTCATATTGGTCCGGATGCAGCCCCCCACATGCTTTCTGTAAGTGCACGCCCCCTGTCACTCCCCTCTCTCGTGTGGGCTTTATGGCAGCTTTACACTGCCATAAGCCTGCCTTAAGTCAATCGTGCGGATAAGCGGCCCGTACGACTGCTGATCCGCAGAAGTGTGGGAGCCCCCTCCCACACTGTACAATTACCATGCTTCCCCACCACCCAATTTAGGGGACAGGGGAAGTACAGCCCATTTCATAACACTAGCATAACATCTGGAGGCGCACGCGCCCTCCAGTAAAATCAGGCCACTTACTTTCTGTGTTAATTATATTTCATATTGAGTTACAAGGTTTCAAACAATGAGCACAGTTACAGATGTAGGACCGGATTCTTGATGTCTGATCATGTGGAATGGATATCAGTGCGCATGACCCTGTAGCCCATGCATGCGAAAGTATGGAAAGCATGGACTTGCTGAACCCTATACTCTACCTTAAATCTTACACACCCACCCCACATAAAAAGTGGCTGGTGCATAATGCTGCTTCGTATGTATGGGTTTAACATGGGGTACTCTTGCCCACCATGCGCACAACAGGTATGCACGGCTGGTGGTCACGTCCGCCATTGGAGGCCGTTGCTGCACGGAGTCAGTAAATCAGTAAATTGATAAACAACATTATTCATCTGTTATATTCCTCTTTTATAACAGAATCCTGCACACATTATATGTCAAACATTATATGTCAAAAAGCCCCTTCTTAGGGTTTACCATTATTTTGTTTGCTGGCATCATTCACTAATTGGCCATACAAATATACATTACATTCTGAGGAAACCTGGTTGTAACTATCTATTGTTAACACATTTTAAAAGAAATTGTTAAGAGGGATTTGTGTGAGTGTGTATATAATAGTTTAGCTCTTAGGACCTACTAAATTATATTCATATAATCTATCTCTTATTTTAGTGAGAAGAAAAAGCGTCCATTAAAGGACTGCTAAATCCCAAAACTGAAATTTTCAGATAGGAACCATTAAAGGTAAAACACGCTGCTATGTCATGTATTAAACATGCTGTTATGCATTTAAATTACTTTTCCTGCAGCGCTGCTTAATGGAAAGTATTCCTTCCCAATCAACTAATGCTCCTCCCATATCATTAGGACATTTATTGCAATTCTATGCAGACCAAGAAGCTAAGACTTCAGCTTGTTTAGGTGCTGTGATATCACAGACTCTGCTTCTGTTTATAAATCAACCAATGCAATTAGCCACTGTGGTTTAACTCCACTTGTTTATTGTATCTTCTTCCGCACACAACCTTTACTATATACACACTTCTCAAGTAGGAGTTTTGCTTTCGAAAGTCTTTTGCCCAAGCCTAACATAAATCTTGTACCTGTTTATCATAAGAAAAAGGAACAAATGGTCGCGTTAGACCATTTGAGTAAAATAGCAAATCCATCTCAAGCCCCCATATCATCACATCTAGTTTATCCCAAACGCTTTAATCTTAGTTGAGGCAGTGCTGCCATAAAATAAATGTAAATACATATAAAAAGTGAAAGATTCTCAGTTCTTCTGTAATGCCTTAAAAAAAAAAAATCAATCATCTCTATTATCATTAAAAATAAAAGCAGCATTGAGCGGTGAAATAATTAAAACTAGTGAGAAGTAATGTGAAGGATTGTGTAGGAAAAAAAATGTGGGATTCACATAATCATCCTCTTCAGGATGTCCTACTTATGCTGTGTCAAAATTATCTAAGTATTCTCAGACTATAACTGTAATGACAATATAACAGGTAATCAGTGCCGTGTGCATTTGTGGAAGGTACCTGCAAATATATGATAAGCCACATGAAACTATTAACAGCTTTTCTTTTATAGGCGGGTTAACTCTCACACCTTTAAAACCTCCAAAGTTTCTTCTGTAGAACCCCCTGTCAGCTGCTAGGATTGTATTTTGTGTTTTTTTTTTTTTTTTATGTTTTGGTAGAAGTTTATCTTAATATGTAATTATATTGTATTAAGTTTGTACTGAGCCGTTGATCATTTATTTTATTAGCTAATGTTTTTTAGGTATTAAGATGCTTAAAGTATGTATTTTACATTGTTTCTGCAAAACAATATGAACACATAAATTAGCTACAGTCTGCACATTAAAGGGGAGTGTCATGGGAGGGCACTAGCCTCTAGCGTACGAACTAGCAACTTTGTGCGTGCAGGAATCGCACTAAAATCTGGATCAGTGCCACTCACCTCTTTCTCAACCAGACAAAAGATGCTTGTATCGCATATGCTTATTTTCACTGAAGGCTCTGGTATTGCTAATGTACTGCCAGCTGCATTTGTTAAGTCCATTTAAACTCTAAAAGCCTGTATTTTTCATTTAATAGTTGGCACATTCAAAATGATCTCAATTTGCACGAAACTCAGTTTTTTTTTCTCTAAAATTATGGTAAAGGCCACACAGCTTCCATATTGTGCATGAACATTCTTAAACCAAGTAAGGACGCATTTATGTTTCATTTACCTAAATGAGCCCTCAAATATTGGCTGTAGGGTACTGTATAAATCTTCAATGTGTGCAGTTATCTACATCTGACATAGAAAAATATCACTTAAAGCGCTAAGAATCCCACTGCAGAAAACCTGTACCCAGATTGTCCAACCTCTAATAAGTACAAAAACAAAGTGTGTGTGTAACATAAAATAAATATACCATACACTATCAGCAGCATACAGGTTACTGTAATACCGCGTTCACACTGCCGCCCCAGCAAAAACCCAGGATTTAAGACCCGGGTTATTGGCGGGGCACACATCAGCCCAGCTCCTCAGACCCTGTTCAGACTGCTGCTTAGACCCGGGAAATTCCTGGGTCAGGCACGTTCATACTGAACACAGGTCTGCCCTGGCAGAGTCATCATACTGTGTAATTTGTTTACTATTGCTCTGGCACCGTTTGTTGCCAGGGCAATATTAAACAAATTACGTCTATCAAGTAGATTGTGTGCTACCTGGGTTGAAAAACCATTGCAGGGAATAACCCTGCAAATGTCCCGGGTCTGTCCCGGGTTGCAGCAGGCGCGCCCGTTCACACTGAGCTCTGACCCGGGTCGTTAGTGCTTGCCCCGGCAATGCCCCGGCAAATATAATGTGTGAACGAGATGTAAGTTGCAATAAAAACGGAGATTCTTCCTTTTTCAACATGTAACATATATTCGTTTTGTACATCTGTTTTCTGAGCAAGCATCTTGCTAAAACTTGCAAAATATGTAATGAAAAAAAAACTATATATAGGCCTCTAATAGAGAAAATGTAAAATGTTTCTAGAACCTAAACTTAGGGTATTGCAGCCTGTATTACTTCTTAACTCTGCTTTGTGTGGCTAATGTTAGGTGAACTGCATTCATTGCTGATTACATTGATTTACAATATGGTGATATTGATTCACTCTTAATGGGGCTGATCCAGACCTACAGACGCCGCACTAGTTACGGTGGCCGTATGCATAAGAACGGCATTTCTGCCGTTCATCCTTAGGATCGGGCGTCCCTAACTGTTGCGTAGTTATGGCGAGGGGGCGTTATGGAAGGAAGGTGGGGGAAGGTAAGTAAATGAGGGAGGGAGGGCGGATTAGGCCAGTTACGACCCTGTGGTCGGCGTAATTACCTACTGTTACGCCGGCTGAAGTTAAGGTAGCCTTCAGTGGGTAATTACGCCGGCCGCAGGGGGAGTGTCGGGGGAGTGCTCCAGAGCTACGCTGGCCGTACTTACGGGCAGCAAGCCAGCGTAGCTCCGGATCAGGCCCAATGAGTATATAATTGAACATGGGTTTTGTTGGGTTATGGAATTCTAATGTAATGTATTTATTTATCCTAAACAAGCCACAAAGGTAGCTTCAACATTTCTATTGTAGCATCTGTTTGCATTTGTATAACATTTTAAGGAATGTGATGTGCTATAAACTGCTGCATTGGTTATACATTTTATTTTAAAAAACAATAAGAAAGATGATTATGTATGTATTATTAAACAAAACATTATTAGTTTGTCAGTACAGTTTAACAAATGTTTCCCCCTCCCATTCTCTTTTACAGATAGTGAACCTTATAGAAGAAACTGGACACTTCCATATCACAAACACAACTTTTGACTTTGACCTTTGTTCTCTTGATAAAACCACAGTACGTAAACTACAGAGTTATTTAGAGACTTCTGGGGCTTCCTGAGGGTGTCATTTGTGGACCTTTGTGGATATTTATAAACTGGAGTCAATACAACAACTGAACAGTTTATTATCGTTCAGGATAAAATGACTAACTCCAGGCCATTGAAAGCAAGATTCTTCGGTTGGCCTAATGATTCTTATGCCCATAGTGGTATATCATGAACCACAGTTAAAGAAGAGTCATCCTTCATATGAATTTTGTTTTTGGAGATTAAACCTGGAAAGCCTTGAAAAAAGACATACACAACACTTCTTGTTTCATGAACTAATGTGTTCAATATCATGTGTCACACACATGTTGAATATACACACACACACACTGCCTTACTACGTGACTGATCTATTTATTAACACATAACTAGGTTCCAAACTTCACTGTGGGAATGACACTACCAGATGCTAGTAGGTCCCTTACAATCATCTCAAAGTACATGCTCCATTTATTGGACTGGAATACTGTCAGAAACTTAAGGATTCTAATCTCAAGAACATTTCTCTGCTCTAAGAGCAAATTGTTGGTTACTGTTTCCACCAGTATGTTAAAATGAAAGAAGACCACAGAAGTGGACCAAGTTCAGTTTACATCATTGTTTGTTTTAATGATATCCGCATTCACAGAATCTTCCACAATTGCATCAAACGGCATTATGTGATTCAAACCCTTAGTAAGTGGAATAGTAGGATGTCCTGAACAATAGGTGTTTTGCTGATCTCAATCATGTTTCTATACTCAATGTTCTTATGTCTTTTTCTATGTTCATTCTCTTATGTCTCTCATGCACACACATAATATACTATATATGTGTATGTGTA
>WWET01000449.1:67516-84170 GCA_011038615.1 Limnodynastes dumerilii | reverse complement strand
TGTTCACTGAACCACAGAACCCAGCCTGTCTCAGTCTGAGTTTGCTTACCCACAGTAGTCAGTCTGTGTCTGCTCTAGTGTCCTCATTGCTGCAATCACCTGCCTGTGTGACTCCACTGTGTATTTATCTGTGGACTATTTATTTGTGCGCTTGTACCAGTGAACATTAACCTGTGAAATATTGGGCCGTATGCAGAGCTCTGGCCGCATTGCATTTGCGGCCGGAGTTTTCAGAAAAGTGCTACTGCGCATGCACAGTAATTTTGTAACGTAATCTACGTTACTTCTTGCAATGTAAATTGCGTATACGTGGTCTTAAAGACGTTGCGCAGTAGCACTTTTCTGAAAACTCCGGCCGCAAATGCAATGAGGCCGGAGCTCTGCATATGACCCCTTCTGTTTATTTATTGTGTATAATTAGTTACAGACTACTTCTACTTATTTTTTCACAATAAGCCTGTTTATTCATTACAGCCTATGTGAATTATGGATTTATCAGAAACCCCAGAACGAGACAGTGTTGAGTTAACGACCCTGTTAGATAGAGGAATGTCGATCAGTTAAACATGTAAACCTGGTAACGGTCAGCTTTCTGATCATCGCCATTACATAACATACCATAGCCACACTGACACACAGAGACACAAAAATGACACCAGAAATTAGGGATTTATGTAAATATGAATGTTAGTCCTTTTCAGCACCTATATATACCTCTTATACCTCAGATTTTGTTAGTCCAATGTCCCCCAAAAGAACACCAGATAAAACAGCATAAATGATTAAATACACAATGGGGTATTAGTGTCTGCGCTAACTGTCATAATCTGAATATGTTGGTAGCACTGTACCTTCCACTGTACTTCTCAGAGTTTAATCTCAATGTTCACAAACGTCTCTAGTGTAACTCTGTGATCTCTTTCATCTTTAGTGATAACTTCCTTTCTATAATATGTCTCCACTAGGGTTACCAGTCTTTTCCTAACCAGATTAGTGGGGTCTCCTTTTAGTGTCTTGTAAGTGCCCTCCTCTCTAAGTAGCGAATAGCATGCCTCATCGTAGTCATTTTTATTTTGGACCACAATGCTACCCCGTTTATCACTGTATTTGATTATAATTTCCTTATTGTCCTTCAAGGATCTCAGTGATTCCCTTTCTTTTCTAGTGACGTTACTTTTTTTGTCTTTGTTCATTCATTTTCTTGAGGTCCTTCCTCACCAGTTCCCCAAAGGTATCAATCCAGTTACCTTTAAGATGTTGTGGGAAAAAGGTGTAACCTTTCTTAAACACCTCCTTTTCCCTCTTCCTTTACCTTATCTTTAAAAGTGTCATCATTCCCTTTATGTCTTCTGAAAAAATTTCTTTAAAGTTAGCCTCCGGATAAATTTTTGAAGATCAATGAATAAATCAAAATCATTGATCTTACTAGTGGGGGCAAACTTAAGGCCTCTCCCCAGAACTTTACATTCCTCTTCCTTTAAAGTGTAATCACTAAGGTTAAAGATTTTCACCATTTCCCTCTCTTCATATTCCGTGTTGGTTATAGTTTTACCCTTCTTTCTTTTCCCCACTTTCTTCTTTTTAATCCCAGCCCTTTTGCCCCTCTTTCTTCCAAAATTAGGGGCCTCTACCCTAAAAAATGGTGATCCCCATTCTGATGCCTTGGGTAGTGGAGTCTCTCCCTCAACAATGAATGATGTCAGTGTGGAGGGAGTGATGTCTTAATGATGGGTCTCTTCTAGTGTCCCTTCTTTCCTCATATCTCAACTCTCATGGAAATCTCTACTTCTTCTCCGGTCCCCTCTTCTGTCCACAGATGGAAATCTCCCTTCACTCCTACCTCTTCTATTCACTGATGGATACCTATCCCCTCTCCTCTCTCTATCTCTCTCCTCCCTTGTGTCCCTCCTCCCCCCTCTCTGTGCCGAATAACCCCTAAGTCTTACCCGGAACCTATCTTCCCTTCCGTCTCCCACGGGACTTCTCCTATTGTCCCTGGATCTCCTACTGGGGTAGTATCCATCATGCTTCCTTCTTCTCCTATATGACCTAGACCTCCTAAAATAATATGACCCGGATTCTTTACTAGGTGGATTTCTATCCTGTTCCCTTGATATTCTTCGTGAGCTAGTTCTCCTTTGTGACCTAGATCTCCTATCATTACGTGACTTGGGTTCTTTTATGGATCTCGGAATTTTAACTTCCTTTAACAGGATCTGTTTCCTTAGTTTGATTACTCTTCTATTTTACACCCTTATAATTTTATTCTCTTTCTTTTCCACAGGTTTTTTTCACGTTTATCACCCCTCCTCTTTCTTGTTCAATATCCTGTTCTTCCTGTAGTGTTTCTTCCACACTCTCATCCTCAAGAGATTCAAAATTGATTCCTTCCAAGACATCCTCCAAATACTCCTCAATGTTTTTTCCCCCACTCCTACTCTGTCCCTTTTTTCACCTAATCTTTTATATTGAGTACCGGTCTTATAATCAACTGTGTCCCTCTTATATTTCTTATGCTTCTCCATTAACATCCTTTCTCTCTTTGTTATTCTCCATCTAATAATCTCCTCCATTTCCCTATATTCCGCCATCTCTGCATAGGGGGCTATTAATGTTTCTAACTCCTCTACAGTTTTTGAGAGGTTTTTAGATTAAAGTAAATGAGGCCTAAAAGTACATATCATGAAACTTTTAAAACCACAGAGGGGTATCTTTATAGGCAATTATTGAGTTCTTGATCTTTACATTTCTACATTACCTTAATAGAGACTGATTTGTGCTGGATTTAATCTTGTCTATATGACTTTTTTACTCTTCTCTCACTCTTCTCTCACTCATCTCTTCTCCACTTGCCTGCAAGATGAAGGGGGATCAGAAGATGCATTTTATATCCCTGTACAGGTCACTAAAATAGATAAATTGCTTTGGAAAAATAGTTATCAAACAGAACTTAAATGTTAAAAACTAAACCTATATAACACATGGTAGATTGTGCATAGTATCCCTACTGTTAATTCCAATAGAACTAGTGTTTTATGTAATACTGTGTCAAAGGGCCTGATCCAGAACAACGCACGCTTGCGAGCTAATGCTGATCGTAAGCATAAAATCGGCAGAAAAAATGCACTGCGCATGTGCCTGGTGACAACTTCCGGTAGTAAAACACTGATTTTCGTAGCGGCGATTCGGGCGTCCGTATACTTTGCGTTTTTACCGACAAAGGTGCGTGTTTATATTATGAAGTTCATATGGATGCTGGAGTTAAGGAATGTAGGCGAGGGGAGCCATTTAAATTGTATAGTATGGGTGTGCTAAGCTTCATTTATACGCAATGAACGTACAGACAGCCGCGGAAACAAACACAAAAGTTAGGGTAGGGTTTGCTGAGCGTGTGGAAGCTAAACTAGGTACGAGCAAGGGGAGTGCCTATTGCCGTGCATCGGTGGTACGTTCGGCAATAATACGCTACGCACACCAGAGTAGGTCTGGATCAGGCCCAAAGTCATTAATAGAGTAGATAGTTATCCATTAAATATTCATTCAACCCTACTGTAGATTTTAGTTAATCCCATTGTTCACTTAAAAATAAATGTTTGCCAATTCTTCTTTATTCTAAATGAAAAGAATATAGTGCCCAAGGCTCAAATAATTTTCTTGCATGAAGCAACAGCTTAAAGTCTTTTGAAAATCCAAACTACATAAAATCTTCTCATCAAAATTCCCTAAAATTACAGCTTGAGGAATTAGACCTGTTGTAATGACATTGGCAGCTAACCAACTTCAGTACATTTTCATCTCAGGCTAGGATATGAGCGTCAATGGGTTAACAGAAGAATAAACTGTATTACTGTATAGAGGTGCCAAGTCAGTCAGCACACAGTTTTTTATTCAATGATTAATTTATATGCTATTAAAAGAACATCTACAGACAGCTAGAGGGCTAACAGTTCCTATTTTTTGTAACCAGCAGCTGGATTTAAAAACAGAGAATTAGATTTATCTGTGACCTGGACATAATTTTTGCAAATGTATTAATATGTGTAATCTTCAAAAAGAATTGCAATCTGAAGACTGTCTTGGCTCCTAGCCATTTTTAAAAACCTTGCCAAACTGTAAGTAATAAATGGTTGCCCTCCCCTGTCTTAAATGCATCCGGTATATCTGCCTTACATGTGAGGTCATACCGAATCAGAACAGTGCTATCAAATTGTGTGTTAGGATATCTTGAGTGTTAAGATGTCTTTTCCTTTTAAACAATTCATCAGTTGTAGAATTAAATATGTTGTGTATGTTTTAGAATGTTCATGTCCTCTGCAATGTGTGGGCTGAACAACACATAAATTAAAAGAGAGATTCCAAGAACATTATCATAACATCCTAAAAGATGTTACAAACTCTGGGCCTGATCCAGACTTAATAACAACAGTTTATTTACGCATTCAGCGTGCGTAAGTCTGGCTGTGAGAACGCACTGGGCATGCGTGTGGCAGATGTTACACAGTGTAAATCTGATTGTATGTAACTCTGTGTGATAGGACTTGACAGCCCCATGCAAGCCGATTTTACTCATTGTGGGAGGAGGGAGGCATTTATTTTAAATTGTACATTATGAGCTGGGTTAGGCACTTACACACGACAAGACATTATGTACGACCAGAGATACGCAAGGAAAAGTTAAGGTAGAGTTCTGAACACGTAAATCAGCTAAGTTATGTGATTGCGTGGGGAGTGCCAGGGGTAGTGCATTATACTTAGTAGTGCATAACTCAGGTGTGCATATGTAAAACAAGCTTAAGTCCGGATCAGGCCCTCTCTTTGCAGATGGTTTGATGAAGCTCTGGAGCCAGATTTACTAAGCAGCGGGGTTGGAAAGTGGAGATGTTGCCTATAGCAACCAATCAGACTCTAGCTCTCACTTTCCTATTACATACCAGAGAATGTCGGCTAGAATCACATTGGTTGCTATGGGCAACATCTCCACTTTTCCAAATCTGGCCCCTGGAGTTCTACACCTTGACTTTTTAACATGTAAGTGAATGTAGCTTTACTTGGTATTTCTCATCCTCCTGAAGTGTCTATTTTTAGTTGATGTATTTGTTAGTTTTTGTCCCCTTTTCATTTATCTTTATTATCATTGCTTTTTTCCCTTTCTCTTTTAGTGTATGATATCTGATGTCCTCCAAACAGGTTGATTGACTGCACCATTTGATTGCTTTATCCATTTATTTTTTTTATCAATTTATGTATTCATTTTTAGACAAGAGCATTTTAGAGTTAATATATTATTTATTAAATTAATTTATGCATGTTATTATAATGTTTTAAATCGTGTTTGTATTGAGTTACCTGTATGTTTTTGTAACTAACTGATTTACTTTGAGTTTAGGCCACAGATTTTTTAGAATGGACAGAAATTAACATTAGGGTTAAAAACACAGCAGTGATTTACGGGAGCCCTGTAGGATCAAATCTGTTTAATTGAATTATGCTGACCTCACATACAGGGTAACATCATTCATAGAAATAGATTTGGACCTACAGGGCTCCCATAAGAGCTCTGTATAACCATTACTGTTACCAGTGTTGTTAGGTCAGCGTCATTAAAGCAGATACCCACGGAGGTAGGAGGAAAAGAGAGAAAACTTAAGTAAACGTCCCATGTGTGATGGGTGTGACCTCCCAGTGACACTACACCAACTTAACACTAACATAGCGGTGAAATTAAGAGACATGACAACCTTTATTGGGAAGTTAAATAAATTTTATTGAAATTAATAACTGTGATTGGTTAAGCCAATTAAATTTAAATTTGATGGGGGCCAAGAAAGCAGGTATAATGTGGATGCTTAATTATACAAGAATCACACGTGCATAAAATAACATAACAATTGGTTATGTGTGCAGCTAGTATAAATTCAACCAAAACTAAAAAGCCTTCGGCACAGTGCTCCGATCAAGCACCACGCGAGGCCGTCCCTATAGACGTGCCTAAAACCTCAGGCGAGAAAAACACATAAACAATACGGTTACCTTTTGTAACCTTGAAAAATGCCCACAGGCGAACTTTGACTCATCAGTCAACAAATAAAGCAACACAATGCTCAATCAAAACGACCTACTTTCCTCTGGTCAACCCTTCTTGGATACCCTTAACCGAGACTTATACACTTAAAGAAAATTTTATGAGGAAGGGAGGGTGGGAGAATCCAGAAGGAGAAAGGAGGACGTCCTAGGGTCCAGGCTGGTTTTTATTCCAGAGAGGCCCCAGCACCTCCCACACCCCCTGGACCAATGGACTACGACCAAGGTGAGTGGCACCATTCGGCCCACCCACACACTGGGAGTTTATCTTTGCTCGGGCTAAATTAATTAACCCTCCGCATCACTTCATATTGTAAAAGAAAAAAGCTGTTTACATTGAGGGGACAGATATGGAGGCTGGAAAAATAAAATTGGAGAAGAGGAAGCTGGATTCAAATAAGGGGCATAAATGAACGCTGGTCGCATATAAGGGGCAGAAGGGTAAATTGGACACACATAGGAGGCAGAATTTGAGGCTGGACACATATAAGGGAAAGAATTGCAGGCTAGATGTGCAGGGGGCAAAATCAGAATTTTTTTTTAAAGATTTCTATGACTTAATCCAAGCTTCAGTGAGTAACTGCCTTACTACCACAAAAGAATTATTGGTTTGCTCCAGTTGCCAACTGATTTTCTTTAGCTAACCTGATCCACAGTGTATTTGCTACCAATTGAGATTATATGGTACTATCTTGTATTTATTTATTATATTTAGATATTACATTTTGTATTTTTTACCTATATTCTATCATCGATCTCTATCGTGTAATCATTTTTAACTGAGTGGTCATTTATTATCCATTTTTTTTTGCATCAATAATTTTAATTAATTTTCCATAAAGAAAACAGAGGATACAGAAAAGAAAAAGGGGAGGGGGGTACATACAGTAGATAATGGCACATAATACTATAAATAACAGTTTAAGGGAGGGGGATACACTAGGAAGGGGGTCCATCTTACATACTTTGCTCTAACATTTATTAAGCGACTATTCAAGTACAGAAAAATATCTAAACAGTGAAGAACTTAAGATCGGTCTTGTAGGTCTGGTGTTTCATTAAGAGTAAATTGCACAGAGGTAGAAGGTAAAGTAGAGGAAGAGACAGCCCGCAGCCTACATACCTCATAAATAAAATCTGACAAGGGTAACCACTGAAAATTAGGATTAGATGTAGATGCGACATATGGTACACCACCCGTTTCCATCTCGCAGCTAAATTTTGGCACAAATTTTAGTAATAGTCAGGGTTCTGGGTCTCTCCAAAGTTGGGCTATAGCTGCTCTAGTAGCAATTAGCATGTGACCTAGGACATATTTTTCCTGGGAGGGTAGGTGGGAACAAATGAAGAAGAGCTACAGCTGGGTCAGGTGTAAGGGGGCACTTTAAAACCTAAACTGTGAGATCAAAAACCTCTAACCAGAGGGATTTAATCTTAGGGCAATCCCAAAACGTATGTATGACATCAGCCATAGAACCACAGAAGCCTTAGAAGTCAGTTGTCACAGATTAGAGACAGAGGGCCACATTTTGTGTAATTTGACCAGTGTAAGCGGTGGAAGAATAATATTTTTTTTTATTTTACTAATTATCCAATAACCTGTTTGAGCTGTTCTTCTTTTAGGTATATATAGTATTTATTTGTGTACGGGTTGTGGATTCCGGATGTAGGCCTTGCTCATTGGTTAAAGCTCTGAGAGGAGCTCAAGGAGAGCCATAATAAGTAGATATGAATATTTAGAGTGAGTGACACAGAAGACAGGAGCAGTAGGGACTGCAATGACTGGGGCAATTGAGAATGCGACGGGACTAGAAGCAATTGAGACTGCAATTTGAACTAGAGATGGCTGGGACTGCGATGGACAGAAGCGGTAAGGACTGCAATTTAAACTTGAACTTGAGGCAGTTGGGACTGCGAGTAGCTCCAGATGGAGAGTTGCACACACTAGTACTGTGGATGATGAGAACTATGCTCTCTATGCTGATGCTGTAATGACTGTTGATGGGGAATTGCTGGTTCTGATGCAGTGACTCTACAATGCAGGCGTAAATGAATTGTCGGCCCCTTCATCGTACCTGCAAATGTACGGAACTATGTTACGCTAGAGTAACATCTGGTGCGCACATGCGCCAACATTACTTGTCAGAGGACTTACGCAAATTACTTCTGTAAGTTACTTGATATTATTACTTCTGGATCTGGTCCAGTGTAGCTAAGTGAGTAATAAAAAAGAGGCATGTTGTTGCTTATATAGTAAGTGATTAGAATGACTATTTTACTGACATTGGGACTGATCCAGACTTAAGTTTTACGTATGCATGCGTGCCTAGATTTCGCACTACTAAGGATAATGCACTCCCCCTGGCACTGCACTCGCACACACATAACTTAGTTGAGTTATGTCTCCGGAACCCTGTCTTAACTCTTCCTTGCGTATGTCTGCCATGTGTGTAAATTGGCTGTCATTATTAAGTCTGGATCAGGCCCATTGTTAGGTACATCAATGATTTGCAATTGAGCAGTTTTGAACACTTGTATAAAATGTATTAAATATATTATTAATATTATTATTATTATGATTATTATTATAGAAACCTTGATCTGAAATGATAAGAAATAACCTAAAATAATTAATAAGTTTAAACTGACATCTACTTTATAGGTCTGATAGGCTTGTAGTGTGGGGCTTGTTATGATTCATTAAACAAAAAGCTGAGACTGTTTCGTTCTTCTCCTGCCAACTATTGTATAGTGGTTTGATGGTGGTTCAGCTTTTTTCACACCCCCAGACTTTAGAAGATACATACTGAACTTTAACTTGATTTATCCGACTCTTATTGAAGATGGGTATAATATTAACACCTAAAGTTTAATATAGCAGTACATAAGAAGTAATTATTAAGGCTCTAAGCCATTCTAAATTGTGGTATGATGGTGTCATAAGCAATGGTTTCTTTCCACAAATCATTTACTGTGAATGTAGCCTAATCGATATCAAAGTTTAATATAACAGTACTTTATTACATCCATTTGTACTACTTATGTGTATACTATTTTTGCAAAGGGAAAAATGTGAATAATGGTCTTTTTTAAATCGTAAAGCCCATTGAAATGTAGAACAAATAAACTGGCAATGACTTTGAAACAAAACAGTGCTTCTAAAATAAATTATATTATATAGCTTTCAGAGTGCTTTTTAACATAAATAAATCATTTAATACAAATAAAATTCACAGTCTAAAATAAACTCCCCAGCATGCTGTGCTCTTCACTGTCTAAACTGTTTGGCTCAGATCACTCTAATTGAATAATGAAAGTGTTTCTTCTGGGTGTGGGAGTCCAAATGGTCTTTTTTGTATCTGCCTCGTTTTTGGTGAGAGCCCTCATTTATATTACACTGACAGTACATTATTCTTGTTTTAGTTTACAGATGTGATCAGTCACTAACTATGTTCAGCTATGTTGCAAACGCATGAATTTGTAACCTGCCAAATGTGTTGTATAATTATAAAGATATTAGAAGTCACTTAAGACACTTAGAATTTTTTATAAATCTTACAAGTTTAAATATCGAAAATACAAATAGATAATAGAAAAATGCATATGAACTCATAAATGTACCATAACACATACAAAAATCACACATAGACCCACATACACACATAACTAAAGGCACGGTTACTGGGGTAGATGGTTGTGGGACAGTTAGAAAAGCGAATTGCTTTAATATCTGAGGCCAGACTATCTATTCCAGGGTAGTTGCGACACAACCAAAAAAGAAGAAAAGGAAGATCACATAGAAGAGCACTCCACCTCCATAACTTGTCCCCCAACACAATATAATAATATAAAAATTATAACTTTATTAAGGTTATTTAAAAAGTGAAATACATCTTTGGACATATTCCAGGCTCTATAACTAAGCCATAAATTAAATATACTTGCATAATTTTTACCTTTGCTATATTTTATTGAATGTCTACTCTTTACTTTCTTTTCAATAAAATGCATTTTTATCAATAAAAGTAATAATAACTTGCCAATGCAATTTACAATCATCTAGCTGACAGAAAACTCTTCAAAATAGTCTTTTGCTCTGCACTTACCCATGGTCCATCCCTGCAGCTGAGTGAATTTCCCAGCAAGCATTGCAGGAGGATAGATGGCTAGGTCTCACGAGAATTAGGCTTCATTGTCCACTTGGAATATGGTAGAAAAGGCAGCAGGCACAAAGAATTAGCTAGGCTTTTACTTGATAAATAGTCACCCCACCCTATAAATGATATAATGACAGCAGGACCTAATGTTAAGTTGATAAATGCCAAGGAAATGTGACCATATTTATGCCTGCAATAAAAATAACAAAAATAATTAGGCCCTTTATACAGTTCTTGAATATTTCCAAATTCCTGTGTTCAATTTATAAATGTATAGAGATATACTTAATGAAGCTTATAAGGTAAAAAAAAGATTAAGAAATTACCCCATAGCAACTATTTGGATTATTGCTGTTATTTATATATAAATATTAGTTATTCAATAAAATGTTTGTTACAATCTTTTATGAACAGCCCCTCACTTCAAAAGCTTCCGTAAATTCACCATATAATCTGTAGAAGTCTGGAATGTCCAGCTGTCTGAAAATACAATAGTACTTAGTACAATAGTTATAGATATTTTACAACATAAATGAAGTGAAACAAATGTCTTCGATGAAATAAATTGTTATGTTTACCAATAAAAGTCTTCAAATTTTATTTATAATTTCTTCTTTTTACAATGCACATGTTCACAGTAAAGCTTCTGAAATTGAGTCCTGAGTATGAACAACAGAACCCTGAAGTTCTGGTTAACTATAACTAAAACATCTGGCTTTGTGCTAGACATTTCATATACAGGCTTGTAATACTCATTCCATGTTAAAAAATGATAACTGACCTGAGAACCAATAGCTATATCCAAGTGCACATGTGGCGTTCTGTTGTTGTGCAAGCCAATCAAATACGTAGAATGTTGCTACATTAAATTGGTCTCAATGGGGGCATTAAGCATATGATTCACAGTACAAAAATATTCTCTGCCCAGACTTCCGTTCAGACTTTTAGTTCCACAAGAATCAATAAAAAATTAATATTCTAAAGAATATTGTCCTTTGAAAGAAATGGTTTATGGAAATAACTTTTTTCCATCTCTTATTTCTTTTTTTTTATTTCTTGGAGTTCAAGTATATCAAATTATACAAAATACAATACATTACTAACCTATATAATGATGAGACAATAATGTAGAGTACAACATGTGATTAAAATATTTTGTTCTTGGGCATGTTGTTACAAAGCTGAGTACAGATGCCGTATGAGAGAGCTGGCAAATCTCCAGCATGTCCCACCACCCAGTCTTTGATTACAGAGACTTGGTCGGGACTTGATGATGGGATTTTTGTCAACAATCCCTGATCACCTCCTGGAACACTATGCATCGCAGTAGTGATTGACAGGGGCGGACCTTAGTGACATGATCTGTATAGATTGCATCAGTTTCCCCGCCCCCATGCCTGCATTTATTTGTGCCCTCCAATATTTCCCGAAGGGAGGAAATACAAAGTTGGCAACCCTGCTTTACACATTGGGTTAATAGTAATAACAGCTCTCCCCATTCATATAGATCAGGTAACACTGTTCATTGCCAATAATGTTTTCTGCTTTTAATATATTTTGAATGTTTAGTGGGGATCAGAGTAAAAGTACAGTATGTTAAGCAAAATTGTAAAGCGCTATGTAATCTGATGGCGCTATATAAAAACCTGCTAATAAATAATAATAAATAAATAAATAAATAAGATATTTTAGGGGTTAGGATTAACTGCTTATTAGAGGATCCTTACAGAGTTAAGCTGACCAAGCCATTACGTGAAAAAATGTCTAAAAATGATACAGGAGGAAAAAAAATATGTGAGTGATCTTTCCAAGATTCTATTTACAGAAGAAGTAGCGTTCTGAATCGTTTGCATTGTTAGCAATGATAGTGTAATTGCAGCAGACTGGCATGAGTGGGCAAGACAAGTACATCCTTTGTGTATTTAACTTGCCGCTCTTCACACCAAATAGGACAATTTTTTTTATTTTTTTTCATTTTAGAAACCCTTTAAGTAATGCTAGGATACTCACAACCTACCTTTACTGAGATATACAATGCTGGTTTCATTCAAACATTCACTAAATGCATTTTTCCCTTGTTATTTCAATGATTTTTCAAATTTTTTCCGTAGACCTCATTTTTCTTGGTGTCTTTGGATGTTTTGATAGTGGCTTAGAAGTGGGTGCTGCCTTTTGCCTGTGCATTTTCACAATGCTGACATCATGTGCTCTTCTATAAAGAGACTCTCCTTGATTTTACAGTTGCCTTTAAAATAAATAGTTCTAAGCATAAATCTACGTTTTTAGAGTTATTCCTTTTGGATTTGAATTACCGTATGAAATAATAACATGCGAATTCCACCATTCTGCTCGTTTGTTTAAAATTGACTTGTCACTGTATATGCTTGTTAAAGTCTCCCAGTGCACATTTTAAGGTACAGCACCAGTCTGCTGCATAGCAATGAGATTAGAATACAATACTGCTCATATTCTCTTTGCAGTATGGTGAAAGGAGGGAGCTTTCAATGCATTCTTTTATTCATCATGTATAATGTGTTTGAAGCTCATCTGCAGAAGTAACTCAAAGTAGGAAAAGATAACTAAAAAACTGAGATTTTTTTTGCCTGCCATTAAGTAGCCTTGAAAATAAATCCTTGTTTAATATCCCCTTACACAAGCCTGAATAGGCCAGGATCATTTTCCTTATATCTTGCAGTGACTTCTAGGTGAACTCCTTGTGTGCCAGTGGGAAATGTCTTTCTATTACAGCATGGACATCATGTAACTTGCAAAATGCTTTATAATGAAACTCTTTATTCATTTTCTACTTACTAATGAAGACATCTAGTCTACAGCACTGTACAGAGCAATATGGGATGTTAGTAATAAAGAAAATAATGAACCTGCTGGGAGCTGTTCATTGTGTAGGATAGAAGTGCTTCAAATGATGGTCATAACAACATGGTGCTAAATATGTCTTGTTGTTTATAAAGTTGTGTTTCTTCCATTGCAACATGAAAATGTTTACATCAAATACAATATTTTATATTCATTAATCATAATTGTATAATATGTATTATTAGTGGTGTGTACGCTGTTAAAAATAAGTGAATAGCAAATTGTTATATGGTCGTGCCTATATTAATATGCAATTTGATAAAGCAGTGTAAAAAAAAAGGCTTAAATAGTTATTAATTAAAAAAAACCGCATGGGGTCTCCTTACATTCTACAACTAGCACAAGCATTTTACAAGTCTAATGGAAAATTGGTGCGTGGGCAATTTTCCGGCTACTAGCATTATGCTATCTGGGCTGGTGGAACCATAAAGGGGGGTTCCCTTCCATGATTCCTGCCAGCCACAAGCCAAAGGTTACCAGCCCTGGTATCATTCCCCCAAGAAGGTTGGGCCCATAATTATCCAAGCAGGCCCCCCTTCAAGAGTCTACCAGCCATAGTGCAACAGCACTAGGGCTCTTCCTTCAACCCGTGGACAGTGTGTTGCAGCGTAATCAGGTGCGTTTCAGTCAAACAAAATGGAGGTTGCTCAAATCAATTTATAAGGTAATATGGAGCAGGTGCTGTAAGGTAAGGGGAATTTACACAAATACAAAAAAGAGGCCCCAGCACTCTTGCAATTAACCAGCAATAGAACATGACTTTCTATCTTTAAAATAAAAGTTAGACAATTCGTTACATACATCTGCAGATATATGATAAGCCACCAGCCACTTTCAAGGCTTCTTTGTTTGGTGGTCCTAACTCTAAAACTGTCAGAGTCCCAACTTTGGGTCATATATCATGTATTTTTAAATTGAGAGCTTGCCCCCCTTATAAATACAGCAAGGCTCTGTGTTGGGTTCATTGCTCTTCTCTATTTATACAACTTCCCTTGGACAGATAATAAAGACATTTGGATTTTAGTATCATCTCTATGAAGATGATACACAAATATACCTATCCAAGGGGCGGAACTACAATTGGTGCAACAGGTGCAGCGGCATCAGGGCCACAGCACTCATCATTACACTGCCCAAGCTCCCCACTGGGTTACCTGGGATATCATCAGGGCCAAAAAATATGCTTTGTACCTGGGCCCACAACTCGCTAGTTCCGTTTCTGACCTATCCAGTTCTGATCTCTCACCAACTGTGTTGACCTGAGTTACTGCCATTTCTTCTTGGATGTCCCTCTGCCATCTCAAACTTAATCTATCTAAAGCTGAACTAATAATATTTCTACTTGCTAATAAAAGCTACCCACCTGGCCTCTCTGGGCCTGATTCAGACATAAGAAGGAGCTTAAAATAAGAGAGGAAAATTGCTCCTGGGCTGAACCATGTTGATTTCAGGGGGAGTCATATTTCATCTGTTGCAAACAGTATTAGAGTTGAGAGGTGGTGTTTACCAGCCAAGTCTAAATAACAGTGTAATAGTAAAGCTGATCAGTATCTGTGTACAATAAGCAATTCAAAGATATATCTCTGCATGCAAAGAATACAATTAACTTGACTCCCCCTGAAATCAACATGGTTTTGCCCAGGAGTAACTTTCCTCTATTATTTTCAAGCTCCTTCTTAAGTCTGAATCAAGCCCTATGTCTCTGTCAACAACACTGAAATAATCCCTACTCATAAAGCTCGATGCCTAGGTGTTACCATTGACTTTGAACTGTCCTTTGTTGCTCACATACAATATTTCTCTAAATCTTGTTACATACATCTAAAAACATTTCCAGAATACGCAAATATCTCACACAAGACACTGCAAAAAACTCTCATTCATGTACTAATTATCTCTCACATTGATTATTGTCAATCTCTCTTTACTGGACTCCCACATTATAAAATGACCCCTTACAGTCTATACTGCATGCAGCAGCTAGAATGATTTTACTTGCTAAATGCTCTTCAAGAGCTTCTCCACTCTGTCACTCTCTACATTGGTCACCTGTATTTTACAGAATCAAATACAAGATCATTTTGCTAACCTACAAAGCCATCAACAAGACTACACCCGCATGCATTCCCTCACTCACTCAAGATACATCCCAGCTCACTCATTCAGATCTTCACAGGACATACAGCTCTCCTTGGGCCAGATCCAGAACTACGCCCACGGGCATATTTACGTCAGTCGTAAGCGTAACTTCGGCTGGAAGTGTGTTCTCCAGATGCGCCCAGCAGATGTTTCCTGTCGTAACTCGTGGCACCCGTAATTAAAAATCGGTCGCCCGTAACATTTGCGTAATTACAGCCGAATGGGCATGCCTATATTACGAAAGCGGAAATACGCTCCATTTACGGAATGTAAGGCATTTCAATCGTACAGTATGGGCAGGGTTACGTAGTTACGACCATCGCGTAATTACGTACTGCCGTAGTTACGATTGAAAAAGTTACGTAGTTACGGTTGCAAAAGTTAAAGTAGGGCTCAGCAGGCGTAAGGCAGTGAAATTACGGCCGACCGAGGGGAGTGTCCTGGGGAGTGCATAGTATTGGCCCCTTGACACTAAACAAATGCTTGGATTCCTGGTTACAGGACTTCTCCCTGGCTGTACCCACTCTCTGGAATAACCTTCCTCACCCACTAAGACTATCCTCTACTCTCCAAACTTTTAAACTAAAACTCACCTCTTCAGACTAGTGTACCAATATTCTCAACCTACTTATCATTTGTCTACACTATTTACAACTACTATATTATATGGCTCTCATTTCATGATTAACACAAACTTGTTCACTTTCACTCTTTACTAAAATTCCCCTCAGTTCTGCTCCTAACACTGCTGTGTGACTGGTTCATACAGCGCACTAAGCACTTTTACCATGCAAGCCGGCTGGCCCTTGCCCTTATGTATCAATCCCTAATATCCAATAGAGTGTAAGCTTGTGACAGGGCCCTCTTACCCACCCAGTGTGTCTGTTACCACCCAGTCTTGTTATAATGATTGTTAAATTATATTATAAAAACCAGTTAATAAATAAATAAATAAAAAATTTCAAGCCAGTCTTATTTAATCTTAAATCTTTATGACTTCTACAGGATCAATAAATACAAGACAATATAGTGCTAGAAATCTCAACGCAATCCAGAAATCTGATTGAGCTGCATTCAGGGCTCCAGTATGTATTAGGTAGATAGACCCTACCATAAAACTTTCAATCTGTCCCCACTTAAAATGGAAAAAGATAGAAGCTGAAGATCTTTTGGCCAAGTCAAATAACTAGTGTACATTAAAATACTAAAGACCTCCACTGTTGGAACACATCAGACTCATTAAAGATCGGAACAATAAATCATCGCATGGATTTCGATCTGATCTTGGTACTCAGAGTGTGCACATGCTCAACATGCAAAAGTGCATGCTTTCAGATAAAAGCGCTCATAAAATGTTCATTTTGTAGAAGTCTTAATATAGACAGTGCCGCCGAGAGGGG
>WWET01000449.1:52583-66327 GCA_011038615.1 Limnodynastes dumerilii | reverse complement strand
CGGATCTCCGCTTCTGGTAAGTCAAAGGTTTCTTTATCTCCGTCTCTGTCCTTCTCTCACACTCTAATCTCTCAGCTGTCCCAAAACTCCGATCTCACTCTGATCCTATCAACTTCACTTTCTGCTCCCTTAAGCTGTCCTTCTCCCGTCCCCCATCAGCTCTCAACTGCCTAAAGGCAACAACCCCCTCCAACAGTCATTATCAACTGCTCATTCACCCTTTCAACTCCCTCATGCCACTTCATGCGCTCACATCAGTCGGCATGTTACTACAATCCTCATGCACCCTGCACTCCTGTTCCCCAGCATTACAGGGGTGTTACATACAGAGTAAATATTACTGCAGGGGTGTCACATGGGTTGCAGCAATTAATTCCAATATATTTATTTATCACTCTTGTCTTGTTCAAACAGTTTTTACTGATTGTTATATATATAAAGAAATAATTGCTTTTTATCTTTCGCCCTATTTATGTGTATTGAATGACACTATACTACACCAAATAATATCTGTAATTTGAATTGTTTAAATTAAAATAATATTTTGTACTTTGATTGATTGGTTCTATTTAATTTACAAAGGTATAAATTCTTACATTTTTTGGACAATTAGTCCCTTGTTAAGAGTTGTGCTGTAGAGTTGCCATGTCTGTGTGGTAACTCTGAATTACTTTATTCTAAATATTCAAAAGTGTCAGATGACATCTGATAATTTGAATTGTAAGCTCTGCTGGTGCATGTAAATGAATAAAATTCTCACTGCAGCACCAATATTATTAATACAGTAATCACAGGAGGCTTCTTGCATTCTGCCTGTGGAATGAACAGTAAGCTGTCAAGTGGAAGCATAATTACCTTTTGGAAACTTACCAGTCAGGGCTATTTTTGCTATTGTGGTCAGGAAATATAAAAATTGTGCTTTTAATTATATAACTTAAAAGGCTTATTATAGGTTAAAAATTAAGCCGAGTTATTACCAGTAAACGAAAATACTGAGAGGACAAGGTCAAATCAGAACAACACGTTTATATCATAAATAAAGCACTACAATATACTTAATATATAAAAATGGAAAAAATATATATGTATATTGCTTTATTTAAATATATTGAAATGCCTTGGTGTGTTTGAATAATACATCACCCTCTTCTCTATGCAGTTCTGAATGGTATCCGCTGTCGGTATGAAAAGTCTGTGACAGATTCTGACATGTTGTCTTGAACTGTCAAAACCTGGGCTGAAAGAAGACCTTTAATTATGCATCCTTTCCATGCAAGAGAAAACGGAATATCTTTTTTATAGCTCCCTCTCTATTATTAGAAGTGACAGAAATCATTAGTTTTCCTGTTGCAATCAGGCATGGTGTTTGTCTTTTGGTTACCTACTGTATGTATGTCAGTGGTTTTTGCAGAAGAATGCTGTTTTAGAAAATTTGACTTTATTTCAATTACATAGCTTATTTTTTTTAAAGTCGCATAGAAAACAAATTTCAGTTGTGACATATAGAATTGAGTTTTTTCTCCCTTCTAAGCAACAGGTAAGTGGTGAAAATACCTTTGTGCAGGGAGTGTGGCTACTATGAGGCCTAATGGGGAGTGGGGTTCGTGGATGCTGCCAACCCTGCACCCACACGGACACCCTAGGAATGACAGCTGTAAGCTGTCAGAGGCTGGAATGTTAGACAGTGCTCAACACTCAAGCTTATGAGTTCTAGCAGCCGATAGCTTATTGCTGTCCTTTGCTGGCAGAGGGAGAATAAGCGGGGCCATGTGGGAAGAGGACAGCACTAAACTGCCAGCTATTGGTAAAGTATTATAAACTGCAAACGGCCTAGAGCCCACCCATGATCACACAGCCAAGCACACACACAATAAATAAAGACACCGACAACATGGCTGGATTTTAAAAGGGGAACATGTTTTATTAATTATAGAAATTGGAATTTTGGGCCAGACTATGAAATTTAGATTGTTAGCACTATGACCTAACATGGTCATTTATAAGAAACTAGGTGGCCCAAAAGCAGAGGGGGTTCAGCCTTACATAACAACGAGAGGTCCTCAGATGACCTGGCGCACCCCCAAGA
The DNA here is from genome assembly GCA_011038615.1 of Limnodynastes dumerilii. Taxonomy (NCBI): domain Eukaryota; kingdom Metazoa; phylum Chordata; class Amphibia; order Anura; family Limnodynastidae; genus Limnodynastes; species Limnodynastes dumerilii. Next base: position 64,241 of record WWET01000449.1, on the reverse strand, counting down.
TCCGATCCTCCAGCATGCACTCGACCCTGCGCAGCCCACCTTCTAGCGACCGGAAGGAGGCAACCTACGGGTGCCCAGTCGTTAAGACGTAGTGCCCCGGCCCTTTTGGGTTGTGCAGCTATTAGATCGGACCACCCCCATGCCCCAAACATTCCCCCATGCGCCACCCCTTTATTGCTGACCCCCACCTGCTTCCGCCCCACCACGTTCCGCTGTAAAGCAAAAAGGGTTAGTAATCACCTTAACAACTGAAAACAACAAGGGAGGGAGGGAGGGAAAAATTCTTCTCCTGCAATGCCTAACTTCCTGCCTAGATCCTATTATATACCCCCCCCGTCCACCTATTCCCACCCAATCCCAACTGCTTCCATAATACCACTGAACCACCCCCACCCCTTCCTACCCCCCCTTCCCCCTTACCACTTCACTGTATGCTTCCCTGATGAGTCCTGTGTAGGCCCAGGCCTGCAGTTTATGAACCTGCAGCCCTATGGGGTCTTGGGTTATCTTGATATAGGTATGAATAATGCTGGGTAAACACAGGAGGGTTTTCTGAACACAAGAAGTGATCAAACCATCTTACCAGTGTGTAGTGTCTTATGAATTGTTTAAAATTGCTCCTAATTTTTAAGATCAGCGATGCCCTGTGCTTCCATCTTCAGAGTGTACTGTTCCAGCGAGGAATTGTTTCGACGCGGACAGTACAAAGATCAGGTGCAGAATTGTGACTAATTACAGTAACAATGTTGGATTGTATGTGATGATTATCTGCACACTTATACAATGTCCCTGCAATGCGTATTGTTGATGGTTATAAAAAGTATTCACAATATGTAATGCTATATTTTAAAAATACCCGGAAAAAACACAAAATACCCATATCACATAATATTTTTACATGGAAGTTTGCAACATTTACTTTCTGAGAACAGACATCTACTTATTAAGTATACAAATGATCTCAGAAAGAGAAGGATTAAATGTGTTGCATAAAGTGCGAATAAAAAAAATGTGTTGCAGAGAAAATTCGTAGAACACTGTTTCCTTTAGCAGTAAATATCATTTCTGTCTGTGCAAAGTGACAGAGGACTAATGCTCCCAGAGATGTTCCAGAGATGTGTAGATTTGTTAGCTAAGAAGCAGGTAACTGTGGGCATGCAGAAATTAGCACAATCCAATAATAGGAAACCGGAAAGTCAGGTGGAGATTATGGAGCTAATCCATAGTTGGAAGCAACAGCAAGAATAAGGAGCAAATCTTCATTTGGACAAAACCACATTAATAAAGTGCAAACTCACTTGGAGCTGAGAGAAGGCATTCCTTAACTCCGTTCTAAACTGGGCACACAGTAGAGGGATTCCCAGCAGGAGGTTGCCAATTTTCCCTTAAGGAAAGGTCTTGATATTGGGGCCACACACTACTCTCGCTAGGAGCCCTTGCAGTTGCATGGGCCTTCTGTCAACCTCTGCACTGATTTTCTGCTTAGGCCTGCTGTTAGTCATAACAGTAGGCCTGTGCAGCTTTCTAATTTTCTGGCCGACTTATAAACCACTGCTAGTGTGTGACACCTCTACCTCCTGGCTGAAGTATCTCCATCTGTCTGAGTCTATGTTACTGCTATAACGTATAAGTTAAATAGTTGTGGAAGCCAACCTTTAGCTCTCCATGTGTTGTGATAATACAGGTACCAGCATGCTCACACTGCTGAGGTACAGATGAGAGCTGGCAAAGCATGCTGGGACTTACAGTTTGTCAACACCTGGAAAGCCACAAGATGGCCAGGCCTGCCCTATGTTGTTTGAGAATTTACTACGTAGAAGGATAGTTATTGGTTGGCTAACTGGGTGGAAAAGGGACATGATAATAACTGGAAGTTCACAGAGTAGATCACATGATAGTTGTGGTGAAGAAGTGTTACTGACTAAATCAACCGTAGCTCCAATGGGGCAGGGATTGAATGTGATGTATTCTCTCTGTAAAGCGCCACGTAATCTGATAGCGCTAACTAAAAACCTGTTAATAAATAAATAATAAATAAATATGAGGTGCATATGGACTATCTAAGTGGTCATAAGGGAGAATATCTTAAAAAGCAGTGATGATTCTTAGATTGAATTGTGGCAAGATTTTGAATACCATTGAGAAATGAGCGGAGATGAGAGGGAAGCGATTGTAAGAGATGGTGGTGGTGTTATGTAGAGAAACAAGTTGAAGGTATTAACCTGACCACACTGGGATGATAGTTCTTGAAAAAGCATCCGATATCTGTACTATACACTGAGCGATTTTTCCGATCAGAACGCTTATCTGTCACTTTTGTCATTGGGGAACATAGGGCCGGATCCAGACCTACGCTGGTGTGCGTAGCACGGCAATAGGCACTCCCCTTGCTCGTACCTAGTTTAGCTTCCATACGCTCTGCAAACCCTACCCTAACTTTTGTGTTCGTTCCATACGTTCATTGCGTATAAACGATGCTTGGCACGCCCATACTGTACAATATAAATGGCTCCCACTGCCTACATTCCTTAACTCCAGCGTCCGTACTAACTTCTTACTATAAACACGCCCCGTCGTCGGAAAAAACGCAAACAGTATGTACGCCAGAATCGCCGCTATGGAAAGGTCTTTGGTACAACCGGAAGTTGTCACTATGCACATGCGCAGTGCGTTTTTACTGCCGTTTTTATGCTTACGATCAGCGTTACCTCGCATGCGAGCGTAGGTCTGGATCAGGCCCATAGTCTCTCCACTCACTGCCAGATTATGGGGTCTATTTACTTACAGTTTCCCATTTTAATGAAGGTAGCTGTTCCAGGCTCGCCTGGCAGCTTTGTTCATATACTTTACTAAATCTTGCATACCCTGCGAGGTACCGCCATGATCTCCGTGGTCATCGCAGGACATTTCATTCATACTTTGCAGAGACTCCATTGTGGGACTTTGAAAAATGATTGCTATTTTAAAAGGATTTATTTATATTTTATTTAGTTTTTTAGGTTAAATTGAATTGAAAATTTACATTTATGCACATAGGTTTATTCCAGCGGTCTCCCCATACATACCCCCCTTTTCCTTTCCCTAATAACAGCAATTAGGGGAAGGAAAAGAGAGGTATATGGGGACAGTGCTGGAATACTTACCCCTAACACCAGCCTGGCATTAGTTTTACGCAGGGAACGGAGTGTAAAACTCTGGACCGACCCTCGAGAGCGGCGGAAGTGGCGGCGCCAATTCGGAATGAGTGGGTCCCATACACGCCCGGGTCTAACCCCAAAGCCTTCACGCAGCGCTTAAAGATAAACACAAACTGGTATTTCGTCAAGGCGTCACCGCCCTGGTGCAACAACCAGTTGTGTCCCCCCATGGGTCTCAAATCAAGGTAGTTCTTAGCTAACACCACCGGGCAAATATCCTCCTCTCTCTGTTTTTGCAGGAAAACCCATCTACCTTTACCCAGCTGATCAGCCTTTGCCCTGTGCACCTTACAAGCGACAGAATCTTCCCGCAAAACCACATTCTTGAACAACATCCCCGAATTAATGGCCGACTTGCTGGCAGCCACCAATTCGCAGATGCGGAAGGCCCCGAAGAAAGCCCAAGAAAAAGCAACCTTGAACAGTGCAGCCTCAAAAACTGAAGATGTAACTTCAACAGCCTTCCCCAACAGCCCCCTAAGCATTGCCCTATCTATAGGCCTACGTATGTCCTCCCCTTTTGGCCGGCTACGCGCCCATCCTTTCATGACCTTCGCTACCAAGGGGTGTTTTGTGAAATCCTGCCCCCCTCTAACCACACTAAAGTGTGCCACCCCCGCCACGAGGGAACCCATGCTAGCCCTCGACCTGCCAGCCTTGAACTCTTGCAACAGCCAATCTAGCAGAACTTGAACCAACGGCTTACCTTTGGTATCCCTACTGCTCATGTAGCGGACCCACTCAGACCATGCCTTCCGATACGCCTTCAAAGTGGACGGGGCCAGGGAAGCATTAGCGAGCTCTTCTAGGCCGGACTCACGAGCTGCCAAAGATGTACAGGGCATGACAGACCCGTAGCCCTAGCCTCCGGAGCCAACTCCCGGAACCGCCCCCATTCAAAGCGAGAAAGCGCATCAGCCATCCTATTCTGCAAACCGGGGACGTGTTTCGCCCGAAATGTAATATTGAACAACAAACACTTCATAACAAGGAAACGCAGCAGCCTGACCGCCGGTGGGGACGAGGCTCTCTGACGGTTGATCGCCTGTACTACCCCCATATTATCACACCAGAACAAAATGCTCCGGTTCCTGAGCTCTGGGGCCCACAATTCCATGGCTACGATAATAGGGAACAGTTCCAGGACGACCAAGTTAGCAGTGAGACCCGACTCGGACCAGTGGGAGGGCCATGGCGCCGCGCACCACTGGCCCTGAAGATAGGCCCCAAAACCAGTTGACCCAGCCGCATCCGTAAACAGCTGAACCTCCGCGTTAGATGCAACCGGGTCCTGCCAAATGCATGTGCCATTAAAATCGGACAAGAAGAGGATCCACACCGACACGTCATCACGAATCACCCGAGACACCGTCACAAAGTGATGAGGTAGCCTAACGCCCGACGTGGCCTGCTCGAGACGCCTACAAAAGACCCTCCCCATCGGGATAACTCTACAAGCGAAGTTAAGCAAGCCCAGCAAGGACTGGACCCGCTTAAGTATGACCTTCCGACGCCCTTGCAGATCTACCAAAGCCTCGCGCAGGCGCGACACCTTATCCGCCGGCAGCCTACACTCCCCCGCCCGCGTGTCAATTTCAATGCCGAGGTACGAAAGACATGTGGTAGGACCCTCCGTCTTGTCCGACGCCACTGGCACACCAAAGTGACGAAAAAGAGCTTGCGCGGAAAACAAAACAGCCGAACAATCATCCGACTCAGCCGGGCCGATAAACAAAAAGTCATCCAGATAGTGCGCGAGGTTGCGATGTCGCGCCCCTACCTGTATGCACCAGTGAAGAAACGAGCTAAAATGCTCAAAGAGAGCGCAGGAGATGGCGCAACCCATTGGCAGGCAACAATCGACAAAATAACCCTGCGGCATCCTGAAACCCATGAAACGAAAGGAATCAGGATGCAGCGGGAGCAGCCTAAAGGCAGACTCGATGTCTAACTTTGCCATAAGGGCGCCAGCGCCGCAGGATCGCACCATCGCCAGCGCCTCCTCGAAGGACTGATACACCACCCTACACTCCGCCGGATCGATGGCATCGTTAACCGAGCCACCCTCCGGGTATGACAGGTGCTGTATGAGTCGAAATTTGCCCGGCGTCTTCTTGGGGACCACCCCAACTGGCGAAACCACCAAATCAGCGATGGGGAGTGCAGCGAAGGGGCCCGCTATGCGCCCCTTGCGCACCTCCTCCATGACTTTCTCCTCCAAAACCTGCGGGTGCTGCCTGGCAGACCGCAAATTTTTGGGAGAAAAGGTTGCAACGTGACCAACTATAGGCAACTTAAACCCAAACGTGAAACCTGAACGCAGCAAAACAGCAACTGTTTTTAGAGGGTAAATGTCTAACCAAGGTGACATAGCAGACACATTAATGGGTGACTGCGCCTTGGGTAGCTGGCCGCGGGGCTGGGAGAGCACGGACAGAGGAAGGGGGCTGCGCGGGGAACTTACAATCCTTTGCCGGGTGCCCCCCCCGCACTTGAGGCAGGCGTGTCTGTAACGACACCCGGCCCCCTTAGTACATCTACCGTTGTTGAAACCAAAACATCTGGGCTTACCATTAGATGCCCCGGGGCTTTTGGATTGGGGAGCGGACCTACGAAAGGACTGCGAATCATTAGGAAATTTACCCGCGTGAATCACAGAGGACCACACCTCGAGATCCTTCACACCAAAATCAATAAAGACATGGCCCTCCTGCTTCTTGCGGAAAGCCTCATCATAAGCCCTCCATACCGCCCCTCTAAAATTCGCTTTAAGCTCCAGGATCAGTGAGACATAGCACCAAACTGGGCGGCTCTCCGCCGGTTGAAATTCCAAATACGAGGCCGCAAAGATGCAGAAACCCTCATGCCACCTGGTGAAAGTTTTGTACGCCTCTTCTACCATACCACCCTTCGCAGCCGACGCTAACAGTTCCTTACGAGTATCATCCGTCATGGAAAAGATATCTACATATTTTCCCTTCTTGATTCTATCTTTAACTGAGGGCCTAATTTTCCAGTAAATGGCTGTGTTAGGACAAACCATAGAGTTATCCCGGGGGGCCCGCGCGCGCGTAGCTGGAGGTTCCGGCTGCAATCTAACACCCATACCCTTCTGCAGTGACAACAACGATTTACGCAGCACTTTCATGACCTTACTGGGTTTAATGAGCGAATCATTAGAACCAACCGATGAAATACCATCAGACAGAGAGGGAGATCGATCATTGCCGCAGAGCGGCGCTAACTCACCGGACGTGATGCCTTCACCTGAAGTTGTCGCAAGCTCCCCTGGCGCCGTGACTGCCGGATCAACACGCTGAGTAGCCTGGACGCAGGATACCGGATCCACTGCTGGCGAAACACCTGGCAAGACAGAAATATTAGCAGGAGAAGCAAGAGTCGCCGGATCAGCCCTGTTAACCTCATCGGATGTCTGCAGCGCAGGGGCAGAAGACGGAAGGGCGAGCGGGGCTGGACCCGGAGCACCCGTCCCCATAAAGGAGGCGGATGTGCCGGGCTGAGAAGGAATTAAAGGCACGATGGCAAAAGGAAATGAAGCCGCCCCGGCAGCGCCCCCCTGAGACCAGCCCTGCGCAGAGAAACCCGGGAACACCCAAGGACCCTGGGGAGGGGGACCCCCCTTGGCCGACTTGCGGGAGCTGCGGCCAGAGCAGCAGGAGTGGCTGCATGATTTAGATCTAGCCCTGTGTAGGGCAGAAGCAGAAGAAGGGCAGGTGGACCCCCTGGATCTAACCTCCTCCCCAGAAAAAAGGGAAACACTAGACCCTCTATCCACCTCCCCCCTCTCCCCCCCCTGCTCTAGCCTATGCTTGCCCTGGGACCCCCGCTGGCGCTTACCTGGATCTCTGCCCTGCCTAGCGCTGGAGGGACCTGGAGACCCCTCCACAGCCTGAGTCCCAGGCCCCAGATTCCCAGACTGGCCGCCCTCCTCCCCTTGCAGCGACACATTGGTGGCCAGTGTGACCTGACCTCTCTCCACAACAGCGCTGCCCTGGCCCTCCATGCGCGCACCCTCCGCCTCGTGCGCCTCGCGTCGCGACTTCCGGCGAGAACCGGAAGTCCGCGGCCGCCATTCCTCCCCGCCGTCCTCGCGGTACCGCTGAGGCGCCGCTCTATTCCTGGACGGGCGGGGAGCCGGAGGAGAGCGCACATGGGCCTCAGGACCGGCGTCGGAGCCGCGGGCAGCCATGAGGATCACAGGTATTCAGATGGCAGGAGGGAGGAGCGGGGTCCGCGCGCTGCACTGACCGGGGAGACCAAGGCACACTAAACAGGCAGAGAGAGGGGACTAAATCTGTGCAATTACAATAAAATAAAAAACAAGAAAAGATACTCAGCAAACCACGATACAGCTCCAAAAATTCTTCTCCTGCAATGCCCAACTTCCTGCCTGGATCTCATTATATACACCCCCCGCCCACCTATTCCCACCCAATCCCACTTGCTTGCCTAATACCACTAAACCACCCCCACCCCTTCCTACCCACCCACCTACCACCTTAACTGTATGCTTCCCTGCTGACTCCTGTGTAGGCCCAGGCCTGCAGTTTATGAACCTGCAGCCCTATGGGGTCTTGGGTTATCTGAAACTGCGTTTAGCACTCATAGGGACTGATTATATTACCTACAATGTGCAGGACCTTTGAAGCATGATGGAAACATTGTGGCCATTGCACCTAATAGGTCCTGCCAAAATTGCCCTATTCTATTAGAATTCTTTTATAGCCTGCATTGTGTGGTAAACAGAACCAATGCAATGTGGGTGATGTATTTTGTGTTCGCAACTAATTGCATGCTGCAAACATAGTGCATTCAATATGGCGGCAAAGACCTCATTTTTTTTTTTTAAGTATACATAAATAAATACCCCTTTTCCCAGAAACACTTAACAATCCATCCATCCCGTACGCTAGGAGATCCAAGTCATGCAAATTAGGAAGAGTGGGTGGCGGTATACACTTAGGAAAGGATTCACACATACGAGTGTTATCCTACTTCTTTGGCCCCTCCCCTGCCCCGCCACCATATTTAGGTACCTTATCTAACCGTATCTACCTTTTTGAGAAGGAAACTCTGCATGGACATATTCCCCCCCTCCCCGCCCTCCCCGGCTAATCTAAATCTCACCCCCCTACCACTCTACCTAATCACTCCCCAAGGCGGCTTAAGGTCGCCTCTTTCCTACTAAGCTACTCAGAGTGGCCTTTAAAGACCGCACAAAGGCAATCTACGTACTTAACTGGCACGTAGATTACGTATATGACCTACTATGCATGCGTAGTAGGTCATATCGGGAAACTCCACACCTAAGAAGCTTCTTGGGTGTGAAAACGACCCTTACTGTCCAGAACTCTGTACGTGAGAGTGGAGTGACAGTAGAGTTCTCTTCTCTCTCACATGCGGACTTGCAGACCTCCGTGCATACGGAAGACACACGGGCTCATAGTGTTCTTTCTCTTTAATTACTTTTCAATCTCAGTACCATATGAGTGTTCTTGGTGGTTCTGTTAAATGTATTTTTAATCAATGGTGTTATGTATTCTTTGCTGACCATAGCCCAGAACTCACACTAACCTAAAGAAATTCTTTGCTCTGAACAGCTTTCAATCTGTGTCATTATTATTTTTATTACCTTTTATTTATAAGGCGCCAAATGGTATCCGCATGCCATACAAAGGCAATAGGAAAACCAATAATTACATACACAATACAATAGTTATTAGAGAGGGGGTACAAATTCAGAAAATAAGGAATACAATACAAGTACAATGCAGAAATAAACTTCAGCACAAAAATAGCAGTTTAATATGTATGTAAAATAAAGAAGTGGGATATGTGTGTAGGAGCAGATGAATAAGGAGAGAGATGGACAGTAGAAAGAAAAGGTGGGAAGTAATGACGAGGTAGAGGGGTGGTGACAGGAGGGAGCAGGGTCCTGCTCATAAGAGTTAACATGCTAAATGGGAGGGGTAAACACATAGGAGACACAGGGATGGAGATAGTAGATAAGCTTAGGTGGAGAAAAGGTAAGCTAGCCTGAAGAAGTGGATTTTGGGGTAGCATTTAAAGGATTGTAGGGTGTTGGATTGCCTGCTAGGTTGTTCCAATGCAGAGGAGTGGCCTGGGAGACATCTTGAATATGGGAGTGAGAGGTAGTTATCAGGTTAGAGTTCAGGCACCAGTCACAAGCAGAGCAGAGGGGTCGGGGGGATTGTGGATGGAGATAAAGGAGAAGAGGTGGGGAGCAGTGGAGGAGGAGAGAGCCTTGTAAGTTGTGGTGAGGAACTTGAAGAGAATTCTGAAAGCGACAGGAAGCCAGTGTCAGTGGGCTTGGGTGGTGAAGGAGATGTAGGAGTCACCGATAGTAATGGAGTTAGTAGGGGTAGAGGCGTGAAGGAGGGAAGGCTTCAATTTCAGTTTTGTTTTTCCGAGAGCAGCAGAAGAGAGACTATGTGGAAAATTTTCAGCGACCCCTCTCACCACCACCTTTTCATTCAACTAAATAAAAAAATTATATTTTATTAGCAAAATATTTTTTATAACATAAAAAGGTCTCACAAAATATAAGTAAAATATTACCCATAATACTGCTCCATAATAGGACAATATTTTCCACAAGGGAATATTTTGTAAACAATGAACAAGAAATACATAGGTTTAATTACATACATTCAATATGTCCCATAATAAATCTGCTATTACTGTTTATTTGAGCTCAGATTGTGCCCTATAATATGCCTCTATATCATATATAGAGCTCTATAATGGGCCAGGGATAAAAAGGCAAATAAAATACAGCAATTCCTAGTCACTGCTATATAACCTAGACAGCTTCCTAGTCTCACTACAAAATTCCCACTGCATCAAAATGATTGGCATACAATACAGACTTTATCCTAATCACTACTATGTAATACAAACTGTATTCTAGTGACCACCATACAAAATACTGTACCCTTAGCTGCACCATACAATACACACTGTAACTAATGAGCGCCACACAATACAGACTATGGGTTAGATCCAGAACTACGTTTGCCGTACGTTTATTCGCGTAGCGTATTTTCGTGTGCATACCTTCTATACACTGCCCTAGGCACACTCCTTAAATGTACGTATTTTGTCAAGATACGCTTTTCAAACCCTACCTTAACTTTTGCCAAAGTAACCGCAGTGATCCGCACACGTACGTATGGGCAACACATATTTACGCAGCAAAGCACGCCCATACTGTACTCTTTAAATACAAACCCCCGCCTATTTCAGACGTATTTTGGATTCACGTAAAAAATTGGCATGCCCACACGTAAGTATTTACGTGACACATACGTGAATGGCCCATACGTTCACAATTACGCTACGTTACTGAGTGTATTTTCTATGGTGCGCATGCGCAGTACTTACCAAGAGGCGATTTTACGTCTCCGCCATGCGTAAATTCGCTCACAAGCGTTGTTCTGGATCTGGCCCTATATCTTTTTAATGGCATCCTAGAACCACCATACAATACCATGCAATACAGATTCCCACTGACCAATATGCAATAATTTCAACATTGCTGTAACCAAGAATTCTTGTAATCAAAATGCAGTAAAAATAAAAGGCCTCCTTACAAATGTCATAAAATACAGAAAAAATATTTTTAACCACAATACAAAAGAAATGCAACTTTGTGAGTGCTTACTGTTGTCCAATTACACCTCCCCACATACATACAGTTGTGCACATGGGTCTAGGTCTGAGCAAAATATCAATAATTACGTATGAATATACTCAGAGATTAGGCCCGATTAAAAGTTTTTGGTACTACAGGCTAATTCATGGCAATCAGTCTTCTAACCCCTGCTCTTTTGTGTCTCCAGGCTTACGATCACCACCTCTTCTGTGTTCCAGCCTTTCAATCTCCACTTCTTGGACTTCAGCCTTCAAATCTAACCATCTTGTGTCTCCAGCCTTCCAATCTCACCCTCTGGTGTGTCTCCAGTCTTCTAATGTCCCCCTTTGTGTGTCTCCATCCTTCCAATCTCCACCTCTTGTGTGTCTTCAGCCTTGCAATTTCTCCTTCTTGTTGGCCTTCTGCCTTCCTATCCCTCCTCTTGTGTATATCAAGCCTTCTAATTTCCCCCTCTTGGGTGTCTCCAGCCTTCCACTATTCCCTTCCTGTGTGTCTCTTGTCTTCCAAACTTCCCCTCTTGTGTGTCTCCAGCCTTTCTAATTTCCCCCACTTGTGTGTTAGTAGTCTTCCAATTTCCCCCTCTTGTGTGTATCCAGCCTTCCAATCTCCCCTCTTATGTGTCTACAGTCTTTCAGGGCTGGATTCAGACCTCCGGCCGCAATGCAATTGAGGCCGGAGTTCTGCGAAAAGTGCTACTGCACATGCGCAGTAATTTTGGAACGTAATCTACGTTACTTCTTGCAACGTAGATTGCGTACACGCGGT
>WWET01000449.1:37229-52391 GCA_011038615.1 Limnodynastes dumerilii | reverse complement strand
CGGCCGCAATGCAATTGAGGCCGGAGTTCTGAGAAAAGTGCTACTGCACATGCGCAGTAATTTTGGAACGTAATCTACGTTACTTCTTGCAACGTAGATTGCGTACACACAGTTTTAAAGACCGCGTGTACGCAATCTATGTTGTAAGAAGTAACGTAGATTACGTTCCAAAATTACTGTGCATGCACAGTAGCACTTTTCGCAGAACTCCGGCCTCAATTGCATTGCGGCTGGAGCTTTGAATCCGGCCCCCAATCTCCACCTTTTCGTGTCTCTCCTGCTTTCCAAACGCTCCCTGTTGTTGATCTACAGCCTTCTAATCTCCACTGCATATGTGTATCGAGCCTTCCAATATTTCACCCTCTTGTGTATCAAGCCTTCCAATATTTCCCTCTTTTGTGTGTCCAGCCTTCCAATATTTACCCCACTTGTGTCACCAGCCTTCCTATGTTCACCTCTTATGTCTCCAAGTCCTTTCCTCTGATACTTAGATTACCTTGGCACACACTATATGAGCCACTGCCTTAAGGGTAAGATTATGCTGTTGGTACAGAGCAGTCATGTGTGTCTCAAGTCCCAATGCTCCGTTTGCCCACTTCATTCAAGCAGGTCATGAGCTGGTCATGGTTATGTGATATTGCAAACAAGAGTCACAAGTTGCAACAATAGAATTGAGAGTGAAAATGAACCCATGATGTCAAAGCTGTGGTTGCAGCATTGTTAACAACTATGACATACTATGATCTTATGTTAAACAAAATACTTCAATGAACTAATGCAGTAGATGCACTACACAAATCAGATATCTAAACTGTGCTGACATCGTTCAGCTATGCAGTCCTGGCACATGCGCAGTAACTGCCTTTTGGGACTTGTAAAATTTCAAGTCCCAAAAGGCAAAATCACTGTGCATGGGCCGGGATTAGAGACAGACATGCGCCCGGACAGGTAAGTTTAAAAAAACTTCATTCTCTATTTTTTTGGTGTTTTTTTTATTAAATATGTTTATTATATAAAAATGTATTAAAATTAGTTAATGTATATATATATATATTTTTTTTAACTTAGATTTTTTTTTTTTTACTTTACTGTATTCCAGCGGTCTCCTGATATGTACCCCCCTAATAACAGCTATTAGGGGGAGAAAAAGGGAGGTATATGGGGAATACTTACCCTAACACCATCTTCAGATGGCGTTCTTTAACGTGTCGTTGAGGATTGATAAAATCCGCACTGACACTTAGTAAATGCTGGCCCGCGTTCATTAGACCGGGACGGTGATTGGGAGTGTTAATGCGATCATCGTCATGGTTTCAATGGCGATGATAGCATTGTAACTAAGGACTTCTTCGTTTTCATATGATAAAGCCCGTTTTCACACGGAAACAGGCTTTATCATATAAAAATGATCTTAGTATATAGAGCCCATTGTGAGCAGTTGGAAAGTTGCTTGAGATGCCAACTGACAAAGCTGAAGCACTGGGAAAGGTATTTGATAAAAAGAGATATACCACCCAAGTTGTATAATGTCATTTTTTATCTCTAACCAGCTAAAGAATGTTATTAATCAGATCCAAACCATACCATAAATGACAGAACATGACATTGTTTTGCACTACTTATGTAATACATCTTGTAGTCCTGAGTGATGATAAATAGTATTATAGTACATCACAGCATGGGGCCTAACAAAGAATACACCTCTATAGATGATGTGACTGTTAGTTTCTTGGTCTGTGTGTAGTACTTTTTGTGTTTTTGCAAATTTGCATAAATATCTACAATAAAATAAGTCATAAACCGACTGTGACTGCTGTTCCTTCTTCCTCTAATTCTGAAAACATTGTAGCACATTGATATGTTTTGCTGCAGAATATAAAATTTATTTTTAACAGAGCAAAAATACCTTAAATTTTGAAAATGCTCTGGATAGATGGGGTTTCTCTTCTGAAAGGAAATTCCTTGTATTAAAACGTTAGTGGTCGTTATGTTTTCGTTTTCAAACAAATTGTGTTTGTGTCTAAAAACATCCTTGAGCACTGCTGTGAATACCCTGAACACAAAGCTTGTCATATATGTTTAAATATATACTTTTGACTTCATTAATAAACTTTAAAAAGATGGAATTACTCACAGGTTCTAAAGTCTTCAAAATCTATAAAGAAACAACAGCCCAGTCTTTCTGGATTAAGCTAAGCCATCCTGCGTAACTCGCAGATCCGATGAAATGGAGCCTCTCACAGCCAGGGACATCAGCAGGACATCCTGTTTCAGTTAAAGAATGAGCCAACTCTGCCCCCCCATCCAGCCATAAAACAAAGAAACCTGAGAAGTAATCTCAGACAGAGGAGCCTGTTCAGGCAGTGATTGTCACACTGGCAGTATTCCAAGGTTAGTGTGCCAAACACATACAGAAAATAAAAAAGAGTGAGGGACTGGTAACTATTGGAAAGCTGTTAAATATAATATAGATAGAGGCCATTAAATGCTTTCTCCCCATTTAAAAAAAATATGAATTGTTGTCAATGTTTTAGCGGTGTCTGAAATGACTATATCAAAAATATATTAGCTAGCACAATTTAGGCAAACTAATGACAACATTCTTAAAAACATACCTGCACCCTGAAATTGTGATCCCTATGCAAACAAGTGGAGAAAGATAAGCTCTTCCCCACTTACTAAATACTACTTACATGCATCCTCCTTGGAAACAATAAAAAGGCAGTGCTATCAGGAGAAAGCCAGCCCAGCGTTGGAGAAATCAGTGACTGCCTTTTTTATTATAGAATTCTTTGTTTCAGTCAGCCTCTTGCCAGTACTTCTGGTTTTGCAAAGAAGCTGACAAACTCCAAGCTTTCACATTTCAACTGCTCTACCGTTTAATTCCTAGGTGCTATTGTGTTGCTTTTTTTTTACTTGGACTGATATCTGGTTTTTTATTCAATATCAGTTATAGGGCCAGATTTACTAAGCTGGCGGTAAGGAAAAGTGGAGATGTTGCCCATAGCAACCATTTAAATTCTAGCTCTTACTTTTCAATTACATACTAGAAAATGTCAGCTAGAATCTGATGGGTTTCTATGGGCAACATCTCCACTTTTCCAATTCCGCAGCTTAGTAAATTTCACCCTTGGTTTGTACTTGACACCTTGCTATTTATATTGAGGTTCTTACAGCACTCTGTTTTTGATAATCAGTGTGGACTGTCCTTTGGTTCGTTCTGGTTTGCTCCTCTAAAGAGACAGTATCCAGATTTTCCCGTTTTCTTAAGCTATGATCACTAGTGTTTCCATAGTGATCACTAGTAATAGCACCACCGATCGCCATCCAATTCTCATGTATGTGCACTGGCAGATCATTAGATTTATAAAATGTCAGATCGGAGTTTGTCAATCTGCTCCAACACTTTTCTTATAGGCATTTCAGAGGTCTCCTCATATAGCTGTTATTAGTGGAAGAAAAAAGAAGGTATATGGGGAGACCACTAAAATATATATGTATATGTAAATAAAAAAATAAACTTTTACAAAAAAAATCTAAAGATTAAAATTCTAAAAAAAAAAAAAAAATGCCACATACAAATTTTGTCCACTGAAATTAACAATGGTTTTCCTTGTTCCTATGAATGTGCAGCACAGCTGTTGTAGAACGCTGTGTTGGCCTTGGCGAAACTGACGCGTTTTGAATATAGTAATTGTTTTTCAAGGCAATCTTGATTAAGAATTACTATATTCAAAACACGCCAGTGGGGATGTGCAGGAACGACCAGTCTTTTGTAATTTTCATCCTGTGGCTCAGATCTTCTCCTGGGACCTTTACCATCGTTTATCTGTGCCAATAGAGATTTTTAACATCTGAACTTGTGAAGGAATACCCCCTTACAGAGAAAACTATCCATCAAAAGAGGGAAAGTAAATTTTTAAACTTGGTCCTAAGGACCAGATGCTATTGTCAAACCAGATCGAAAAAATGTCAAAACCACGTTTCTTTCATAACTGACCCAGCAACTGACAACAGGAAATGGCCTGCTGCTGGACATGACATCAATTCCTGTAACTGTGCTCATCTGCAGCACAAAATTCAGGTTCTTCCATTAACAGATGGCACAAATTGCACTCAATTGGGGCAACTTACACGGCTTTGAACTGTTGCCAGTTTGTCAAATGCACAAGGGTTTGTATACGGTCATTCTAAACAGGAAATGGAGGTGGCAGGTGTGTGATATGAAATGCAAATGGTTGTAAGATCAATGGTTATCCTATCCTATTCAAAGTAAATGGCTGACATGTTTAACCTATTGAATTTACTCTATCCAACTGTGTCATTAACTGAACAATTGTCACAGAGAAATTTTTAATGCCGACACTTACTCTGTTCAGTATAACAATAAGTCTGCTTCCAGCCACTGTTAACCTCAAACCTAAGCATAACCCTAACCTCCAAAGCACAGAGAGAAACACACAGAGGAGCAGCTATAGTACATACATATTGAAAATTACATAGAATTAACATATATTATCTTGACATTTTACCCTTCTTTGGTCTAAAACCGAATATCAAAGTTTAAAGAAATTGGGCCTGATCCAGCGCTACGAAAATTTGCACGACGGGCGAATGCGAACGTACGCTCGTCGTATCAACCTACACGCCCCTAGCACTCCCATAGTAAAATCCCTGCTTACGGCGGCTATACCCTACACTGGGTACGACCGTCGGCCGTACGAAAATTCGCAGAAAATACGCTGAGAAAATACGCTAAGCACGCCCATACTGTACAATTTAAAGGGCTACCCCCGCCTCCCTGTAGTAAAACGGGCGCCCAGCCGACCATCGTAAAAAAAATACGCCCGGCGAGCGAAAAATACGCTAACGATACGCCTTCGCTTCGCTCATGACGCGCGGGCGACCGGAACCTGTCATACTGGGCATGCGCATTGCGAATTTTTTGACGAAAATTCGCATACGCTCGTCGTACGCTCGCTTGCGAGCGTTGCTCTGGATCAGGCCCATTCTTCCCAGACAAAGGATATAATCACTTGATGAAAGTTTGTGCAAAAATGAAGTTTGCTGGAGGCTTGGAATCATTCATACATCCCCCTTGTTTCATGCTATTTTTATACTCTTTACATATACCAATAACGCCCTGCAGTGTATGTGTCCATTGCCCCTCCAGCAGATGAAGGCTATGTAGGTGACATTGTAAAAAATATTTCTTACATTTAATTTGGACATTCATTGCAAGGCAGAAAAGCCATTTCTGGTCTTTAGCTAGGTGGGGAAACAAAAAAATGGTGCCTGGAGAGCAGCAGCTGACACTCTAATTCCACCTCCATTGTCTTTCAGTATAAACTGTGAGGCTTGGTTCAGTCTGCCAGCAATGCTGGACCTGATTCAGAGTTTGAAAATATGAGAGAAAAGTTACTACTGGGCAAAACCAACAGTGTTAGAGTTGAAAGGTGATGCTTCCTACAAAAAGTCTAAATAACAGTGTAAAAGTAATGCTGGTCACTATCTGTGTGCAGTAAGAAATTCAGAGATATATCCCTGCATGCAAAGACTACAATTAACTTGACTCCTCCTGAAATCAACATGGTTTTGCCCAGGTGTAACTTTCCACACTTATTTTCAATCTCTAAATCTGGTCTGCTGGGCAGCCCTTTTTGGAGTTCATGCCCGAGTATCTAACACTTTCTCTCTTGCTCTTTGGGCACTTGGTGATAAGGCAGAACACATCTGTGCACAATACACTTACTCTTTATTTTTCCTATGGTCTGCATTGTTTACTTTCTTTGTGTTTCTATCTTCTCTTAGCCCATCTTCGTTCTCATTGATACTGATGCATTTGGCTACACAAAGCCTTTTTTGCTTTCCTCCTTATTGAACCTCCTTTGTGACACAGGGGAGTCATATTCCTGTAAAAAGTCCTTTAGGGGCAGGTGTAGCTGCTCTCTGGCCCCATAGCCTTCTAGTTAGCCATTCACAGCTTTCCTGTAGAGATGCTGTAGTGATGACACACTAGAGGAGAGAGGCTTGGACAGTAGCAAAGGGTCACGCTCGCCCCCAGAATAAATATAATAAGAGCGCTTGCTATTGCTGCTAGAGTCTTTGGCAGGCATACAATGCCTTAAAAGTTTTAGGACACAATCAAACCGTGACACTGGCTGTGAGGTATGTGGGTCAGTATGCAAATGGAAGCCACATGACTGGGTCACACTGGATGCGCAAGTTCTTGGTTTCACATTCAGTCTTAACACTAAGGCCCAGATTTACTAAGCTGTGGGTTTGGAAAAGTGGAGATGTTGCCCATATCAACCAATCCAATTCTAGCTCTCACTTTCCTATTACATACTAGAGAATGTCAGCTAGAATCGGATTGATTGCTATGGGCAACATCTCCACTTTTCCAAACCCGCAGCTTAGTAAATCTAGAACTAAGGATGAAGAAGTCACGGATAAAGCTGTCAGAGATAACAAAGGTTCCTGCTGGCTCTGTACTTAGGAGCAGATTGGCCTGGGTACCTGTCACAGTGCTCCAATAAAATCCACTCTCTTGAAGTTTGTGTACTGTACTCAAAACCAGGTTTTATTCGCTGCGAGAGGAGAAGGTCTTGAGGCTGGAGTCCAGAGCCTGGCTCATGTTCGGGAATTTTCTCTGTGTGACCATGAAGGTGGGAGCTAGTGTTGCAGAAAGTTAGGACAGAGCCTGTATCCTTTTTGTATTAATGAATTTGTCTTTAGTTGCTTCTGGAGTCTGATATTTTATCAGCAGCCTGTGTTTAAGTATCGGCCAGATCTCTCAGACAATGCCAAATTCCCAACTTGTTACTGTTGAATTTTCTGATTGAGCAGAACACTGTAATCCACTTCTGTGCTTAATTCTAGTTACAAGTCGGTGTCGGATCTCCTCATTTTATTATGTTTTTGATGAGTTCAGATTTCAATTACGAAAAATACTTGGTAATGGCTCCTTTATTGTATTAGTTAGTTATTATTTATTTTACTTATTTTTTTAGTTCATAAAATTTGCATTAATAAAATTAGTGTTTAAGAGAATAGTACTCCTATTTTTCCTCATAGATCATTTGCTGATACTAATAGGTGTGGCCCATTGGCAATCACAGCATTTTTGCAGCACCAACGATCCAATTATTGGTGCAGAACAGTTTTGTTGCCATTCTGACATCGATCCATTGCATAGTGTTTTTTGTGCCGAATTCAAACATTGTTTTAGAATGACTCTATCACAGATTTTCAGTGAGATTCAATTCAAAGTTACAACATAGGGGTAGATCCAGAACTACGTGCGCAATACGTTTCCACGCGTAACGTATTTTCACACGCGTATGTTCTATACACTCCCCTAGGCACACCCCTTGAATGTACGTATTTCACCGAGTTCCGCTTCCCAAACCCTACCTTAACTTTTTTTTCGCGTAACAGCGTACGTCCGCTAACGGACGTATAGACTACGTGAACGTACGCCGCTTAGCACGCCCATACTGTACACTTTAAATACTAACCTCCACCTACATCACGTAAATCGAACGTATTGTTGACTCACGTAAAATTGGCACGCCCACACGTAAGTATTTACGTGACAAATACGTGAATGGCCCATACGTTCAATTTAACGTTACGCTAATTAGCATAATTTCTATGGTGCGCATACGTAGTACTTACAAATACACGATTTTACGTCACCGCCACACGTAAATTTGCTCCGAAGCGTTGTTCTGGATCAGACCCATTATCTTTATTAATATCACAGGTATGGTAAACAATTAACACACTAAAATGTTGATGTATAGGAATTTCTGCTAAGATTTGCTTGGTTGAACATCCCTTTTAAATGTCCAGCAGTCATCATCTTCATTTCCCCTGATACTTCTTTTCCACTATGGAAATATCCTGGTGCAACAAATTGCCATATTCATCGCTGACTACCCCAAGATTGGCTGTGTAGAAGTCCAGTTCTCATCAAAGTAATGTGCATACACAGTAACAACTCACAGAATTGAGAAAGTGGCCAAAAACAGTTAATTTAATTTAAGTTAATTTATAATGTACTAAATAGAAGCGCTAGACACCGAATTAAAAAATGTTTTATTTATATCAAATAGAAATGTATATTTAAAAAACAACCTTTAGATTTCCTGTATAGGAGACCCCCAATTCAATACAATATATGGTTACAATTGTCATAATAGTCCACATAAATATATAACTCTCAATCCACCAGATAATCCACGTTGGTGCTCTCTGAGGAAATCGCTTCAAAAGCGAAGAAACGCGTAAGGGTACGGTGCTTGTGTTTTTTGGAGACCCTATTTAAACACCTCTAATCTCATCCACTAATTGGGACAGTGTTTTACCGATATAGTTGACCAGAACCTATACGCTAATCATCCGCAGCGGTGAAATAGTGAATACTGAGGGAGCTATCTCAGTCCACTCTACTATTAGCATATTGGAGACGGCACTGAAGGGTTTAATTGTTATTTCCGGGACCCGCGATCGAGAGAGACACTATATCTCCGGAGGGCAGGCGGGACGCCGCAGGCCCGTGGATCTGACGGGATCCACTTTGAACTTTTGTTGAAAATTTCATTACATCATACATTCCTAGCATTGATCGGGACTATTAACTGTGCACCCTGCGCTTCAATTATATCTGGAGACACACAGGATTTCAAAGTGTGCAGTACTGCTTGCAACATTGTTACAGAAAATATTCATCTCGATTTATGTGCTGTTGAACTGTGCTATATTATTGTGGAATGTGCCTTACTACCAATATCACCTGTTTTCCCTCATACCTTATTAGATCTAGAGGACAAAGCCCTCTTGGTATATGCAGTGTGAATAAGTACCCAGCTAAGTTAGGTGTGAATTTTATAAATCAACGTGGATTATCTGGTGGATTGAGAGTTATATATTTATGTGGACTATTATGACAATTGTAACCATATATTGTATTGAATTGGGGGTCTCCTATACAGGCAATCTAAAGGTTGTTTTTTAAATATACATTTCTATTTGATATAAATAAAACATTTTTTAATTCAGTGTCTAGTACTCCTATTTAGTACAGTTGTTCTAATTAGAGCGGCGGGTTCCTCTTTTTGGTAGCAGCTGAAACACTGTTTTAATTTCAATAGGATCTAGCTAGCGCCATAGAGACTTATTCTCTTTTTAATTTATAATGATCGCTTCATATATGCTATGCCAACTGAATAGCAAAACAACAAAAACAAATCCAGTTTGTTGGGGATGCTCTGGGAAAAATGAGGTCTGGATACTGTTATACTTTCAAATGTGGTTAATTGCACTGTAGGTATGCTGTTATACACAGACTGTAAACAGATGCTATGATGCATAAACTGTGGAAATATAACAGAGTTTTTGCAAAACAATTTTGTAAATGAACAAACAATACATACAAATGCTAGATATTCATTTTGAACTATTTAATAGGAAATATACATAAACAATTTGGCCATATACCTACTTGTGTAGTGATGGTATAGAATGTGCCTGCCCTTCTACCCAAAGGACACACAATCAGTACAAATGAGATACCTGAAGATGGGGAATCCAAAATGTATTTAGGCCTGAAATGCAAAGGTGTACAGTAGTGTTAGACAACATTACATTGCTGTTACTTTATTTTGCAATATGTGGATGTAACACTAGGTGGCAATATACTGTGTTGGAGAAGGAAGAATAATAATAAGGTTGCAGATAAAAAATAAATGAGTTGAGAGAAAAAAAAAACCGTTAAAACAATCTGTCATATACTTGTAATCTCACATGTGCAAACTTGGTCAGAAGCACATTCTTCAGAAAGGTGATTAAAAAATTACTTATAGTAATTACTTAAGTATGGCATGTTGCTTGCGTACACTATACAGCCAAGCATAATGCAGCTACTGTCACAGATACATTCCCTTACCCCAGTAATTTAAACAGAAGTGTAGGCTTCACTGTACATATAGTGGAAATTGTAGTTATGCTGTGTGCAATGTAAACAGAGGTTCTCAGCCATTTTTCTTTGGGTGAGTACAGGTAACTTGCTATAAAATTAGGTCCAGTACCACCAGATTCATAGTGTAATGCAAACATTCATTTAAAAACAAACAGGAGCTATATCTCAGAAAGTATTTTACATATTAAGCTGAAATGTTCACCTCTTCGTGTTGGTGGCACTTTCCAAATTTAATAGAAAATTGCACATTTAGAATAGTTCAAAGTGGAAAATTTTGCCATTTTTTCCCACTACCATATTTAAAAGTCTACATCTTGTGTCAGTTTTTGGGGAGGAAGAACTCAGTGTACAGGGCGTCTTTACACTAGTGTTTATTTCCCTTAAACTATAAAGACAATATAGACAAAGAAAAGAACAGAGTGGGGTATATTCTGTGCATATGGTGGTCTATAGCCCCAAAAAACTGTGAATTAGCAGCTCCACCATTTTGATAGAGACTGTAATCTCACTCTATGATAGTGCTGAATCTGAAGCTTGGTATATCATATATGTATTGCTTAAAGAACACGTCAATTAAGGCTCCAGCCTTAACGTCATAATTTCATTGCTTTTTGGTGTTTGAGTAATAAAGTTGCAAAGGTCTCCGATTTTCTGTCAGTATAGGAAACCTTAATCAGACACTTTAAATCGCAAGGATTAAAATGTCTGCATCACTTTTAGGTTTGGCATCATGCTGATAGAATTTAAAGAGTTAGCTTAGAAACACATAGAAAGCATGCCATGCTGAGTAAAATCTGTTTTTAAAGTCAAGGGTGGCGCATCCATCAAGTACTAGCAGAAGTATAAGCTAACCTGATGCATGTAAGAAACCCTCCATCGTGCTGAAGGTGTAATCTAGCAATAGGCTCCATGGCCCATATCTGGTGGAGCTCTCCCAAACCTTTTTGGCAATCGTTTTAAGGGATTGCTCGCAAAATCATTGCCCCAGATATACCCACAGACCCAAAATTTTAGATCCTCTCTCTCTCTCTCCTGGTTCAACGGCATCCCTTAAATACCCCCCCTAATATATTTCAGTAACACCATTAGGGCAATAATTCCAGTCCTTTGGAAATCTCCCAACATCCCTACAATCTCAGAATGGTGCAAAAGAGTGGAATTCTATTGTTCAATGGAGGAGTTAATCCTTGCAGCCTTTAATCAATTCTCAGCATATATAGCCACCTGGTACCCTTGGCTTCAATTCCTGGACCCCTCTTAGGCCGCCACTTTTGTCTTACAGCACTGAGGTCATGAGTTTGATTCCCGGACTAGGCCTTATCTGTGTGGAGTTTGTATGTTCTACCCATGTCTGCGTGGGTTTCCTCTGTGCTCTCCAGTTTCCTCCCACATGCCAAAACATGCTTGTAGGTTAATTGGCTGTGGACTAAATTAACCCTAGTCTGGGTGTGTGTGTGTAAGTATGTATGAATAAATGTGTTAGGGACCTTAGTATGTAGCCCCAATAGGGGCTCCAATAGGAGCAGGGACTGATGTGACTGTCTAATGATATCTGTAAAGAAATGCAGACAATTTGTGGCGCTATATAAATAATAATTAATAATAATAATAATAATAATAATAATAATTTACCTCATATACCTCTGACTTCCACATAAGAATTCTGGTCCTTTTATTAGATGTATGATTCTTGGATACAACCTGGTTAGATATCCCTTCCCTCCTCCCTTCCATCATAAAAGGAAACAAAAAAGAAATATAAACAATGTATTATTTCATTAATTAAAATAAAATTCATGAAAACTATTTCCTTGTGTCTTTTTATAAAGGATAAAGCAATATTCGTAAATAAATATCATCAATTTAATAAATAAATAAATTCATGTGGACATAATATAAAATTCATAAAGATGAAGAATAACAAACACACTTGTATATTACAGAATTAATGATGTTAGGATGCTCCTGCAGAAGTAATTGGCTCGAGTTCCGGGGTGCAGACTTGTGCACTTCCTCTGCCACTGTTGCCGTGTGTTGAGAAGCAGGTTCACTCGTGTCAGGATTAGTTCCTCTTCTATTTACCCGATGTGTTTTATATGCCTGTAAAGTTTTTAAAGTTTTTAAATTGGTACGACTCATATTTTGCTATGTGTATATATATATATATATATATAGTCAAAGAAAGGAGGCACTCTCAGACTTAAAGCACTGAAAATCAAGCGGTGGCTTTAATCCAACGTTTCAGGGGATTTCTTCCCCTATCATCAGGGACAAACATATGGCAAACAGTGCAGGACAACATATAAATACAAGTATACATGATAACTCACCCAATTCAAAGTGAACAAGCAGGCAGGGACCCCGGAGCTCACCCGACACGTGAACACGCCTCCCATCTGTGCGTCACCCGGAACTCACTGCCGGACGCAGCCATAGGAACCCCCTGGATTTCCTGGTGCAGACCAGCGTGGAACGCATGACGCTCCTTAAAC
This sequence comes from Limnodynastes dumerilii, assembly GCA_011038615.1. NCBI lineage: Eukaryota > Metazoa > Chordata > Amphibia > Anura > Limnodynastidae > Limnodynastes > Limnodynastes dumerilii. Next base: position 39,914 of record WWET01000449.1, on the reverse strand, counting down.
CAGCTCAGAGTGATGCCATGCTACAACAGGGGAAGAAATCTTAAAGATATGCTTGTGAAAACTGACATGGATCGCTTCAGAACCAGGAAGACTACCTTCTTATCTAAAGCCCCGGGGTGCTATAAGTGTTTGGATTGCCTCACTTGTAGACAAATGGAATCAGGAAAGTTCTTTCATCATCCCTGGTCAGGGAGGAAATACTCCATCAAACATGTATTAACTTGTACCACACGATTTGTGGTTTACCTGTTACGGTGCCCTTGCGGTTTGGCATATGTGGGAAAAACCCGCCACACTTTCAGGGAACGAATGAACTTGCATCGGTCGGCCATCAGACAAGCCTTACTATCAGGAATCACAGATCAACTGGTCGCAAATCATTTTTTACTTAAACACCATGCACTGTCTGATTTAAAGGGCAAAATTATAGACCATGTGCCACCTCTCACAGGTGGACTTGCGTTCGTAAAATGACCTTAAGTCTGGATCAGGCCCATAGTGTGTCATTTGCAACCATTGTGTGCAGTGCTGTTGATGATTGCTGCCATGCTGAAGCGGATTTTCACTGACACACAATGAAAACAGCCTAACCTTGCAGCTATCGCTAGTGAATTTAAACTTTGATGACTGCATATAACATATAACAAGTATGTTTATCACCAATTGTACGCGCACCATGGAATGAGAACCCCTGCTCTAATATATGTATTTTTTTAAATGACCACAATTCATAAGTAGCATTCCCATGCCTTTTATATTGGAAGGTCAAATACTAACAGATTGGTTAGATATTGTGCAGTGGCACCCATCAGCAGCTCCCTAGACTTAGACATGGCCAAATATTTTGCTGTATTATGTGTGTACCTATCTCTGTGTTCAGGTCTAGACTGGGTACAGCTACATGGACACACCTTTTCTGTACATTGACTACATCCATCCACCTCTACCCTCTCATGAGCGCAAGTGGTCGCAGGGTCTATCCACAATTGTGTGTACATTTGTTGTGGGCATGCACAATGCCTTTGTGTTCCTTGCTTCATCAATAAATGATTAGATCATTATATAGATTATGAGATTAGTAAAAGATCATTATAGAGCATTATACTACAAATTTCTTGTTTGTTTCTTGTAATATATTAGAATTTTACCATTCATAAAAAATAGATACATAGATAGCCATATAGAAAGATGTCCTTGCACAGCCAAAGATGGGTCCTACAGAAACCTTTCAAATATGTTGTACATGTTCACAATAGAATTAAGGCTCTAATTTACTATTTTTAAAAACACTTTTTGATATAGTGCTTGTACATTACATAGCACTTTATAGTATTAGGCAAATATGTCTGAAACCAGACTGAGTAATAACAGACAGAATTTAAAAGCTCTCAAGTTTTCAGCTATTGGATTATCATGATTATCATGGTCATTTGCTAGTTCACCATGACAGCACACATAACATAAAAGATATGCAATTGTAACTGGGGTTATATCCTACCACATATACTGTTAATGCAATTAATAACACTTAATTAATGCAACATCAGTGTCACTAATTTCCATTATTTGCTCATGCAGTTTCTGAAGCTATGGGATGTGGTGTAAGTAGGGGGTACCTCTTTCGTGAAACCAAAAAGGGTATCACCTAAATGTACAGCACCATCATCCCAATGAGAATGACTAAAACGTTAGTGTAGTAAAGCAACATCACCCTAAACTGCTGCAAGCAGTCAAAAGCACCTGTAATTTCCTGGTCCCGGGTCTGCCCTGACAGTGTAGGGGCTCCCGGGGAGCAATTTGTTTACTGTTGCATAGCATGTAGTCAAAGTGAACAAATCTCTCCAATCAGGTGTGTTAGGTGAGACCCGGGTTGAAAAACCTGAGTCAGCACCTTTCATACCACCACTTACCGGGGTCCGACACGAGAAAAGCCCTTCTCTTTTCCCATGTTTGAGGCATTTGACCTGGGACCAGGACCCTGGTACCTTTCAGATCACCACAAAAACCAGTGTTTCAGCCAAGACCTGGGTTTTTGGCCAAAACCCAAGGTTTTTTAGTTTGGATTATTGGTGATCTGAAAGGGGTTTTAGTGACTGAAATTAAAAGCTGAAACTCAGCTTAGTAAGGTTATTGTGACATTGGCCCAGATCCAGAGCTATGTTTCCATTTCGTTGCAACGCGTAGTGTATTTACCACACACTCTCCTAGACACTCCCCTCGGCTGTAAGTACTTTTGGCATTTTACGCTTGCCAAACCCTACCTTAACTTTTCAATGCGTAACTACTGACATATGTAAAGGAATCGTGTACGTATATGCCTTAGCACACCCACACTGGACAATTTAAATGCCTCCCTCCTCCTCCAAAGCGTAATTCCAGGTGCCGTAAGATTGACCTGTCCCTTTGTATGTATTTACGCTGAAGGTTCGCAGATGGTAAGTACATTCAGAGTTATGTGGCGTAACAGCTGCCACACACGTGCAGAACATACAAACAGCGAGGGCCGGACTGGGACTAAAAATCAGCCCTGGCATATAAAGCACACAGGCCCATCTTTTGTGGAGTACTGACAGTTTGAAACAAACATTCAACAATAGACGCAGCTGCATCATTTAGCAGCTGATAGGGCCATACAAATTATAGGTAAGTCGCAACAGGGACTGGACAGATATAAGCCCCACTTCC
>WWET01000449.1:15445-34922 GCA_011038615.1 Limnodynastes dumerilii | reverse complement strand
TATATATATACATATATATATATATATATATATATATGTATACACACATACATGCATAAAACACACACACATATATTTATATAAAATCGTATAACACACATTTTGAATATTACACACAATATTGTAGTGTAGGATTTAGTACTTCTACCTATGCTTACATCTGTGTAGTTAAGTATGTCAAACATTTCTTTGTGATCAATAGTCCTGCATATCTTTAATACCTCATTTGTAAATATGACAGTTTGTTTTAGAAACTTTTTTATTATATTTTATTCCAAACAGATGTTGCAAAATGCTTTTAAATGATAAACTTAGAAGTTAACTCAGTATTGCAGCACAGAGTATGTGTATCAAGGGAAATTTATATCTAAGCATCAAGTAGCCATCTTTAAACTATTCTTGATATGCAAACATGTTTTAAGAACTGATGCATTCAGATGAGTGTAACAGAATATAGTCAGTCAGGCTTTGAAATATGTATGAAAACCTAAAATGACAAGCTGCTAAATCGGAGGGAGTTACCAGCAAGAAAAGGCCCTTTTAGAAAACGAGAGAGCCGAAAAATCATTTTCGTCTGTCTTTATATAGAAAAGGCAGCCTTTTGTGAAATTTATGCCTATCAGCATACTCACCCAATCATATTTGACAAGCCGCTCGCTGGACCTGTCTCACCCGCGAGTGTGGGTCCCCGTTGCGAATGTCTTTATTTCGATACTGAAACTGGCTGGCTGGGATATTGATTGCTTATGCCTTGAAGAGGCATAGCAATCGATCCCTGGTGCACTGAACACAGTGCTCCGAAAGGTAAGCAACCCCACTCCCTAACCCTAAGTCTCCCCCTCGCAGCCTAACCCTAAGTCCCCCCCCACAGCCTAACCCCTAAGTCCCCCCCCCACAGCCTAACCCTAAGTCCCCCTCGTATCCTAACCCTAAGTCCCCCCCCACAGCCTAACCCAAGTCTCTGGCGGTGGCGCTTCCAAAAAAAAATGCATACTCAAAATCGAAAACCGCTGTCTATTCAAAATAGAAATAAAGCAACTTTCGGCTGTCCCTACATTGGCTGACAGTATTCGATACTGCAGGTAGCGGAGTCTTAGGGTTAGGTTGCAGGGATGGGAGTCTATAGTGTTAGGCTGCGGGTTGGGGAGTCTTAGGGTTAGGCTACGGAAAGGGATGTTTTAGGGTCAGGCTGTAGGGAAGAGAGTCTTAGGGTTAGGCTGCGGGGGTTGGGAAGTTAAAGATTAGAGTAAGGGTGGGAAATTGATACTGACGTTTTGGTGCAGTCTTTGGTCTGGCATGGATCGATTGCTTTTCCTTTTTGAAGCAATAGCAATTGATTTCCAGCCAGTTTGGAACTGGCTGAGAGAGAGCGGCCCTTTCAAAAAAAGGCCATTGTCATTCTCTGTAATCATATCACCAACACAAGGTTTAGCCAACCTGTGGCTTCCAAGATGTTGTGAAGGTATAAGTCCAAGCATACAATAACTGCATAGAAAGAGCAAAGCCTGACTTACACAGAACATAGCAAAACACAAGATTTATTTGTATGAAATGTGATGAATATTAAGGGCTGTAAAGCCCAAAATGTGTTTAAAAAACAATAAAATAAAGTTTTCCCCCTGACTGCCAGTTTCAGGATAACAAGCATTAGTGTTTTGGTTGTCTGGGTTGGCCCTAGGACATTCAACACTAGTGATGATTTCCCTTGTGGAAAAAGAAATGCAAAAAAAGTGTAGACCCCTACAAGCAACATGTCACTTAATTAACCACAGGCACCTGTCATGTGTCATTAAAAATAAAATAAAAACAGATAGATAAGTTTAACTGGTTCTCACTCTCCTTTTTCTCTTTTTGCTTAGAATCATATTTGAATATATACATGCAATATATACAATATATATTAATTATGCTGTTAAGGGGTTATATTTTCCTAATGCACATTTTTAATTCATGCTTATTTTTTCTCATTTATAGTCCAGTCAGTGACCCTGTTTTAGGAAGGAAGGGTATAACTGCCATGGATTCTATTTTGTCAACATCACATACCCTTTGCCATGCTTCTCTATAACAGAATGATGAAATGCAATGCAGAATTACTGAAATTCAAACAGCCAAGGTCACAGGTGTGCACCACATGAGTAGGTAAAATGGGATTTGTAGAAATCAGATGACAATATTGTTCTCAATTCCCATTTATCTCCCTTTGTTGTAAAACATATGTTCCTGTTAATCAAATGTAGTTTAGTCTGAATCCCTTTTTGACCCTTATTTTTTTTATTTTTTCTTCCAAAATTCATGTGGCTGCCTAAATGTCTCATATACAAATGATGAATTTTTGTCATCATTAACTATTTAGAAAGTTTTTCAAACATTGATACTCCGCTTTCCTGTGTTCTGTTTACAATTTTGAATAGTTAAAATGTCTTTGCATATGAAGGGGATATACAACAGCTAAAACAGGTCTGCCGACTCCGGAGACTTCTGAAATTTGTGCAGTTCTCCCTGTATCCCTGGAGAGTCCCAAACTCTCCTGCAGGAGACTGAGGACAAACCACAGCCTCAAGTCCCTCTCCCCATTAATGGTTAGTGGGCATGCCTTTGGTGCACAATTTGCATAAATCGCATAATTAAGCCCCACCCCTGTGCAGGTCTCTATGTCTTCCCTTTGGAAACCCTGAGCTAGGGGGAAGGTGCCAAGATCTACAATAAAAGTACAAAGGTACTTTTATCTCTAAAAAAGTACAATAATACAATGGGTGTTCTATATAAAAACAATGTAAACCAGAATATGTGAGCTGGACATACATGTACAGGCTTAAGAAAGTGAGATCAGGCATCATGGAGAGTTGGAAGAAGTTGAAAGGGCTGTGGAGACTTCCTGTGCTGCGGATCTAAAGTCTTCTTGGCATCCAGGAAAATGTATCGACTATGGTAGAGAAGCTGTGGTGAGTAAAAGGAGGGCAGAGAAATATGAGGTGCTGGGGAAAGAGATGTCTTAAGGCCACTACTGGTTAAGTCAAACACATCTTGCCATGACAGTTTACCAAAATGTGAAAGAACTACTGCCACCAGAGTAAGTCAAACATAAAAATAAAAGCCTCTGGAAGGAATGCAAGGGGTCCAGATAAATGTATAACATTGTGAAGTCAAAGTTGCAGTTAAAGAAATCTAAATAATTCTATGGAAGATAAGTTGTATTGTATAGCTGTTGACATTACTTAGAACTAGTCTTGTTGCGATTTAGGACCTGATTCACACTTAATAATGTACTTAAATATATTGTGTGCGTATCTTAGCGATTTTTTGCACATGCACCATCCAAATATTATACACTGAGGGCCGGATTCACAACCCTATAAGTGTTTCACATACGTCTTTAATTTCCCGATGCTAGCTACTACTCATGCGTAGTATCTATTTTACACATCGTACGTATCGTTTTGTTACATAGATTGCGTAACAAAACGATACGTAGATTGCGTAAAATAGTTACTACGCATAGCTAGTATCTGGAAATTAAGGACGTATGTGGAACACTTACGGGGTTGTGAATCCGGCCCTGAAACTTCTGTAAGTAAGAAGTTAAGAAAAGTGGGTGGCAGGAGGCATTTAAACAGGGCAGTATGGACTAAGTTTGCCAAGTCCAAACTTACTTTCGCAAAATCCACACAAAGATATGCATGGAGAGTTAGGGTATCCCTATGGGTGTGGAAGTCAGTAAAGATCCATAAAAATGAGGGAAGGAATGTCATGGGAGTTGCATATTATTGTGAATACACACGTATTTATTTCCTTCTTAACCGCACACTTTTTTTATACCCAAGGGTGGAAGTTGATTGGCTTGGACCCGATAGCAAGGATGCAGGACCTGAGTCTCGATGGCTCCATCTAGCTTGTTTGCAGAGAAGCTGTCAGAGGCATAAGCTTAAAACAAAGGCCATCCTCTCCTCTTGGCCCAACAGTGGCTGTACCCCCTGCACCAATGGTAGTTATGTAACTGCTTATACCATTTATAGGACCAGTGCAAAGCTTGATCCAAAAATATATTTAAGCAAGCTAGCAATATTGCTAAGGTTCTTGGTGTTAGTTCCCATTATTTGTCTTAGCAGATACAGTGTGTACCTGCAGCTGCCTTACATATTTTATAATATTTAACTGAATGTGGACTTATTATTATTATTATCATCATTTATTTCTAAGGCACCACAAGGTGTCCACAGCACCGTACAAAATACAACAAAATACAGTACAGACATACAGGGTAGGGATGGACAGCACAGTCCATAATAAAATACAATATAAATATAAAAATATCACAAAAATACAATAAAGTGAAGCAAGCACAGACAGTATGGCAAAATGTGAGTTGTCAAGCTTGGCAGATCAGGGAGGAAAAGATAGCGCACAGTGAGAGGTTGAGAGGGAGCCACCAGGTGGGGATGGGGTAAAAGGGTAGCAGAGGACAAGAGGGTACAAAGTGAGGGAGGGTGGTGGAGGAGGGAACAACACTAGGATGGAGGGCCCTGCTCACATAAACTAACACACTGAGTGGGAGGGATGAACTTACAGAAGACATAAGGAGAGGGAAGGAAGTGGACTGCTGGTGTGAGCAAGGGAAAGGGGGAAGGAAAGAGAAGAAGGGATAGATGTAGGATGCAGTGAGGATGTTAAGTGGAGGAAAAGTAGGCTAGCCTGAACAGGTACGTTTTGAGTGGGCGCTTGAAGACCTGCAATGTAAGGATGACTGAAGAAGGAAGGTCAGTGCAGAGGTATTTTATTTTTAATTAATACTACCAGTAGCACAAAGGACAAGGATAGGTGATTTAATTTTGTGGTTCATAATTTGGTGGTGTATTAACACATCTGCTTACACACATGTCACATGGTTTATGATTTCATTGTTCTGATCGTGCTATTCTTTTTGGTAGCTCTATCTCAGAATCGTGGGGAAGTAAAAACTCACCTACAAACAAAAATATTAATTTTGAATACAATATATGATTAGTTTATTTCTGTACTAAGTCTTGTGTGTTAATATAAAAGTGTTTAAAGAGCATGGGTCTGAAAAAGGTCCTTGAAAGAAGAAATACCCATATATGTGGTGCTAAGAGCATTAGAGAACTCTGAAGAAAACAACATGTATCTTACATTCCAAATTGCATATATATCCATTACTATGCAAATGGATATATAAGAAGGTTTAGGTTGCACACCTACCAACATATCGCACATAGAATATAAAAGTGACAAACAAGCATAAAGATGCAAGCACCTTAAAAAAGCCTTTTACATAGGTGAAACGCGCGTTGGTTTATATGGTTTGCTCCGATGTGCATCAGAGGACCAGATCGTTAATGTTGTTCGTTTCCCTGACTGACCAGGTGTTACGGTACCCCGGGATTACCTGGACTGTGAACCAGGGTGACCGTGGGTAAGAGATTGAAATGGCACAGTACTCCGGGATTACCCGTACACGGAACCAGAGAGACTGTGAGAAATAAAGTCCGAGCAATTCACAAAAGGGTATAACCTGAATTCGGACCAAGTATTCGCTAGAGCCCCTGATGGTGGGGATAGACTGGAGCTGGTAGGAACCCGTCAGGAATACGAACCTGGAGAAGTCACCCGGGAGATGAGCAGAAGGTCAGGAGGAGTAATAGGTAAGTAAAGGTAAGAGCAGAAGAAGGGGGAATAAGGCAGATCAGAAGGTTCTGACTGGCGACAGACCACAGAGACCGAAGAACATGAGACACAACAGACTGGGGGGTGACAGATCAGACGGCACAGGACTAACTGAACAAATAGGGGTGAACACTCACACTATCACACAAGAAGCTGGGACTCCCCGGAGGGAGCGAGTACATACAAACAGGGAAAAATAAAGGAAATCTGGGAAGGCTGAGACACTAAGGTGGGAGAGAGATCGCAAGAGGTAAACAATGGGATAAACAGGACTGGATAAACAAGGCAGAGGATGGGACACTCAGAAATCATTGGCACAAAGCACAAGGCATAGGCACTAGCAAAGAGAATAGCAGGTCACAGGCTGACAAACAGACTCTATAACCGGCGCCAAAAGGAGGACATGAAGGCCCTAATAACTGGTTGGATGTCCTCTGATAGGCCAGCAAATTATCAGCCCTCCCAAGCAGGAAGCGTTCCCCAGGCAACTGGAACGCATAAGAGAATGCTACAGCAGAGCACGCGCTAACCACAGAAGCCGTGCCATGCGTCTGGTATCTAGGGACGCTGTAGCCAGGGAAGCTGTCGGCTGGGGATTCCCCTAGATGCGCGCCGTGGAACAGCAGGTAAGCCGGGCCGTGGAGAAAAGGACGCGGCGCAGCTAGTTGTTACACTGCGGTATAACAGCCAGCTGCAGAATGTATACTTTAAACACAACTTGTCAGTTTTAAACACAAATACTGTAGCTGTCTTACCCAGGGGGAATGGTCCGATAAAACGTGAGCCCAATTTTCTGGAAGGTTGTTTGAGTTTAGTATTTTTTGTAGAAAGCCACACCTTCTGTCCAACCGTGAATTTACACAGTGATCGATGTTGATCCTCTCTGGTCTTGGTTCTGAATGCCGCAGAGCGCAGAGCTCGGTTGACCCTTTTCCAAATATTTCTCATCTTCTTGATGGTAGTTCTGACAATGGGTGGTAGAACAGGACAGAGAGTTAGCCTTAGGATGGAGACCATAGACACAGTACAATGGAGATATAGTGGTGGAAGATTGATGAGCATTGTTGTATGCAAATTCTGCCCAGGGGATATTTTCAGACCAGCCATTTTGATATGAGGATACATAAAAATTTAAGTATTGCTCCAGAGATTGATTGACCCTCTCAGTTAGTACCCTGTCCGTTAGATTGAGGGTGATATCCAGAAGATAAATTGATCTTGATTCCCAGGTTCTTGCAGAATGCTCTCCAAAAGGTAGCGACAAATTGTGATCCTCGATCCGATACAATTTCCCTGGGAAGTCCATGAAGCCTGAAGATATGTTTGATGAACAACTTCGCCAACGTTTGAGTGTTAGGAAGTCCTTGCAAAGGTATGAAGTGTGCCATTTTGCTGAACCTGTCTACCACCACCCAGATTGTAGTGAATCCTTGAGAATCCGGAAGGTCTGTGATAAAATCCATCGACAAATGTGTCCATGGACAATCAGGAATAGGCAACGGTAAGAGAGGACCAATGGGTGGAGTTCGGGGTGTCTTGTTCCTGGCACATAAGGGACAGGAGTCCACAAATTCTTTGACATCCCGGGACATAGATGCCCACCAGACAGAGCGAAGCAGGATCTTCAATGTTTTTTGAATACCTGGGTGACCAGATGAAAAAAGTACCTTTTCCCTGAACTTAGCCGGGACAAACAAATGACCCGTAGGTCTCTTATTGAGAGATTGATCTTGCACAGATTCTAGTTCAGTTTGAAGGTCTTGAGTGAGCCCCGTCAGAATGACTGATGAATCCACAATGGGTAGAGGAGGGTGGGGACCATGCTCAGGAAGGAATGATCATGACAGAGCATCAGCCCTGTGATTGAACGATCCAGGTCTGTATGTAATCTTGAATTTAAATCTCGTGAAGAACAGAGCTCAGCGGGCCTGACGGAGATTGAGACGTTTAGCTGATTGAATGTAGGCAAGGTTTTTATGGTCCGTAAGGACCGTAATTTCGTGAACAGAGCCTTCCAGCCAATGTCTCCATTATTCAAAGGCCATCTTTATGGCCAATAGCTCTCGATTGCCCACGTCGTAATTTCTCTCAGCTTGAGAGAATTGTTTAGAGAAATATGCACATGGATAATATTTGGAGTCTTGAGGATTCCTCTGTGACAGTACTGCCCCTGCCCCTACGTCAGATGCATCAACTTCAATAAGAAACGGCAGATCCGGATTAGGATGAGTCAGAATAGGGGCTGTGGTAAAGGCCACTTTGAGGTCTTGGAAAGATTTAAGAGCTTTAGGCGACCGCCTGGTTGGATCCGCCCCTTTTCTGGTGAGAGCAGCAATGGGAGCCATAAGGATGGAGAATGCCTTGATGAAACCTCTGTAATAGTTAGAGAACCCCATGAAGCGCTGGATAGCTCTGAGGTCTGTGGATTGTTTCCATTCCAGGATTGCTTTGACCTTGTCTCGATCCATAGCAAATCCTTGAGGAGAAATAATGTATCCCAAGAAGATGACACAAGAAACCTCAAATTCACATTTCTCCAACTTCGCATACAGTTTGGCTTCACGTAGGCATGATAAAACTTGCTTCACATGCACACGGTGCTTTTTCAGGGAGGGAGAGAAAATCAGAATATCGTCAAGATAGACCACTACGAATTTTCTGAGAAAGTCCCGCAGGGCATCATTAATGAAGTCTTGAAAAACAGCTGGGGCATTGCACAGCCCAAAGGGCATGACAAGGTACTCGTAGTGGCCGGAGTGAGTGTTGAACGCAGTCTTCCACTCATCTCCCTCCCTGATCCTAATGAGGTTGTATGCGCCACGGAGATCAATCTTAGTATATATGATGGAGTTCCGTAGTTCATGAAATAAGTCAGAGATTAGAGGCAGAGGATATGTATTCTTAATACTGATTTGGTTTAATGCCCGATAGTCTATACAGGGTCTGAGAGATCCGTCTTTCTTCCCAACGAAAAAAAAATCCCGTTCCCACTGGGGATTTGGAAGGCCGAATGAACCCCTTCTTGAGGTTTTCCTGTATGTATTCATCCATTGCCAATGTTTCAGGACGAGAGAGAGAGAGAACAACCTCCCCTTAGGCAGCTTAGCCTCTTTGATGAGTTCTATGGCACAATCATAAGATCGATGAGGGGGTAGAACCTCAGATGCTTGCTTGGAGAACACATCCGTGAATTCAGCATATTGGGAAGGGAGCTTGGTCACAGCGACCTGTGCCAAATGGATAGTAACCGAAATGCAAGCCTCAGTACACTCATGCTCCCACTTCATGATTTCTCCCAGAGTCCAATCGATATTGGGATTATGGAGTTGAAGCCAGGGATGGCCTAAAACCAAGCATACCGAAGAACAAGGAGTGACAAGCAGTTCAATGAGTTCGGTATGGCAAAGACCAATGCGTAGAATGACAGGAGCAGAGATGTATTGAACTGGTCCCCCTGACAGTGGTTGTCCATCCAGACCGACTGTAGTAACCACAGATGCCAGTTTCCTGATGGGAATACCTAATGATGCTGCAAGATCCGTGTCCAGAAAGTTCGCTGCCGCTCCACTGTCAATGAAGGCTGAGATATGTTCCTCCCGATCTTCGAATGACAGGCAGGCTGGAACCAGTAAAGCATTCTTTGAGGATACCAAATAAACACCCAGTCGAATCTCCTCAGAATTTAACTGGGTTACTCTTTTCCCGTCTGAGCTTTCTTCAGGCAGGCATCCGCCCTGTGAGCTTTTCCACCACAGTATAGGCATAAACCCAGTGTCCAGGAAAAAAGGGGGATGTACCACTTTAAAGCGCCCACTTTAAATCTGCAGCAGTGACATATGTTAGGAAGGTGCCAAAACCTCCCAAATAAATAATATGAAAAAAGGCTAACACATAAGGCTACAGCGCTGATTTGTGTCCTACAATAATGATGACCAACAATTATTAAAATAGCAATCACAACTCACAAATAAAATACATAGCGGCATAAATATGGAATAAAAAATAAAAAAGTAAATGTTCAAAAAAACGTCCTTATTGTGATAAAAGTTCAGTCTCTTTGTTAAAATCTTCAATCCCTCAGGACCAATATGTAAAAGATAAACAAAGGTGGACAAATAAAGGAATCGTTAATATAAATTCATGAAATAAATAGCCAGGAATGTAAAATATATAAATACTTTACTTCAAAATATTAAACAATGATAAAACACATAAAACGGGAGAACAAGTCCCAAGAGCTAAAAAGAACACCCCTACCCCAGTCTCTGCAGTGTCAGACACGGGCTGCTGCGATGACAGGTGGGACGTCTCCCAGCTGGCAGATGAAAACGGCTGCTAGACTCGGGCCAACAGTTCCTGGAGTGAAGGATGTCTGGAAACGCTCAAAAAGGGGAGTCTGTTCTCAAGTCCGGATCCTCAGCTTAACATGTTTCGGGCTACAGGCCCTTTCTCAAAAGCGATCCAGATGTGTGAAGATCAGGGGTTTAAATAGTATCTCCCGCCAGCATGATCCTTAAGTTCCTCCTCCCACTGGGCGGAACGGACACAAATTAACCCCTTATGCCGCTATGTATATATGCATACAAATGGTACTTAATTTAAGGTTGTGTGTAGCAACCTTACAAACAATGTTAAAACCTTACAGATAATGTGCCTGGTTATGCGCATTAGGGATGATGCGATACAGCAAAGAGCCTTTGTATATTGTATAAACATCATTAGTATAGATCAATTGGGAGCTGTCTACTGCAAATAATATGTCTTATGCTGCGCATCCAGAGTGATATGATACACAGAAGATAAACTAGTCACAAGACATATATTTACCCTACGTGTCCCTATATATCTGGTTTTAATGCGCATAATGTTGGATAGTAAAAATAAAACTATTTATTAACGCATTCCAATTTCCTAAAATACAATAGTCTTTTTGGTGAAAATAAATAAGTTAAGATGGATAAATTAGAACTAAAACCTACTAATAACGGGATTATTATTAATTATAACCCATTCAGAATGAAATGGTCTATGATTTAATTACCATTTAGGTAATTCAAGAATCCCATTATAGCTAAGAAAGTAACATTTAAATTATACCATTTAAATCCTAAACAGGGTGCCTATATTCAATAATGAGTGATTCTTTAATACCTATGTGACGGGCAATAGTGCCTCAATGCTGAAATCCATTGCCAATATAGACAAACTCTAAAGTGAACCTTGTACATAATATTGTCCCAAAATATCGGACACCAACTGTACATATTAAATAAAAATCATTGTGAAACATTAAAGGAAATGTGAAGTGAATCTGATATCAAAAATAACTAATAACTACACCTATTAATGAATAGGGCTACTAAGCAGCGGTTAATTAACCTTCAGAGGTAGTAGTTAAAATAAACATGGAAAATGAGCAAAGTGAATGTTAAGTGCTTAGTGCGTGAATAGACATACATATTAATTAAAATTAATAAGTAAAATCCTTATATATAAAACCATATTTCATGGAGAACATATACATCAAACAAACAGAGGTTAATTCAATGGAAATAAATACATCTTTTTATCATGAACAATCATGATAAATCAATGAATAACAAATAAAACCGTAAAAATTGGTATAAGGATTAATAAATATCAACTATACAGCATATGAGGAACATATAAAATAATGCAAAAAATTATTCCCTTAGTCCCACTAAGAATGAGAGGGAAATTGGTAGATAGAAAGTGAAATGATAAATACATTGGAACAATATAGAGCAGCAGACATCAATCCCCAGGGCTTAATTATAGAAAAAGGGGCCTCTTTTGAGACTGACAATGATGATTTTAATGAAAGATGGGAGACAATTTTAAAAAAATGCTCCACGGCCTTGATTGAACTCATCATTGAAGAAAGAAAATCTCACTTACAAGAATTAGAAATTAAAATAGAATCAATCAGGGACATGTTAGAACCCTTTAAAGTACTAGATGAATTTAAAGAACTAGAAGGTGAAGTACTATTGAGACTAGATGCGAAAGAGGAGGAGGTGATTAGGAAAAAGAGAGGTAAATTAATTAGAGATGGTGTCTATATATCGTCAGATAACCCAACTATGAATGATGTCACATATACAATGCCGGATATTAATGCACATAGAGAAGAAGTAAGTGGGTCATCGAATTCATCAGGTCAAGGTGGAAAAAAGAAAGAGAAAACTAAAAATGTGGAGAAAAACTCTACAGCAGGATCCACTAATAAACAAAGGGGAACTACTATTAATAATCAAAAAGAGGCAGGCACGCCCATTAATAGGAATAATACACATAATAATGGAAAAGGGAATAGTAAGGAAGATCTCCCGGTATATCCACCTCCCAGGGACACCCAGGAACGTATACCATCAGCCAATAATTATAACACCAATAAATCATATTCACATCCGCGTCCCCCCACATATTATTCACCAAGACGTAACTTTTACCCTCAAGGATATAGAAATCAACCTTCTAAAGGAGGATACCAACAAGGGAATAAGGGTCAATCCTATCCCAAAAGGGGTGGTTACAAAGGGAATAATCAACAATTTTATCCAAAGGCAGGTAGGGACTATTACCCCCAACATTATCCCTATCCTAGATATCAGGGGTATAATTCCGATTCCTACTACCCCCCAGGGCAAAATCGGTTTAACCCCGTACGAGAATATGATTATTCTGCACAATCCCATTTTTTAGAAGATGGAAGGGACAGGAGGGACCCATATTGGTAAAGGAACCAACCACCTCTATACCAAGAAAGGGAAAAAGAGGGAAAAGAGGGGGTAATAACAAACAAAAAAGAATTAGAATAAAAAAGAAAATTAATCATGGGAAATTTAAAGAAATTAATAGTATTAGCGAGGAAAGAAATAATGACAATAATGGAGACACTCAGATTTATAACCTAAGTTCCCACACTCTCACCAAGGAGGAGGAGCAAGTTCTTAAAAAGGGCCTTAAATTTGCCCCCAATAACTCATATAACCCTTTTAATGTATTTCTAGACATTCAAAAATTTGTTAGGAAACTAACTTTAAAGAAATTCTTTCATAATGATAAAGTTGAGGAGAATAATGAAATCCAAGATACTTCCAAAAAAGATGATCAAAAGAAGTTTAGAATGAAATCTACCTTCTTCCCTCGCCATAAGAAGGGCAACTTCATCGAAACTTTTGAGAGGCTGGTTATTAATGATCTGCAGAAATTACAAATGAAAGAGGGGAAGACTAAGGGAAGGTATAAACAGAATATGAATAATTTGACCAAAAAAGAAAGAGAAGCTGTTGAGGATTTGAAAAAACAGAAAAACATCATTATTAAATCAGCGGATAAAGGCGGTGGAATTGTACTGATGGACTCTAACAAATATAAAGCGGAAATTCTAAGACAGATTGAGGATCCAGGGACATATAAGAAATTAAGAGGTGACCCCACTAAGAATTATCAAAACAAGTTAACCACTTTATTAGATAAATTTGTTAAGAAAGGGGTTATCAACATCAAGGAGAAGCAATTTATTGAGGTGATGGAGCCATCAGTTCCAGTTATCTACATTCTACCTAAAATACATAAGGACGCCAATAATCCTCCAGGACGTCCTATAGTGGCTGGAACAGGCTCCATCACCTCGAATTTATCCCAGGTTATTGATGGTCACCTACAGAAGCTAATGCACCATATCCCTTCTTTTATAAAGGACACTACAGATATCCTTAGGAAATTGGATAATCTGGAGTGGAATAAAGGGTGGAGATTAGTCACTGCAGACGTCTCCTCCCTTTATACTATAATTAACCATGATAGAGGTTTAGAAGCGGTGGAATACTATCTCAAATTGTCCCAAGTAGACCCAGGGTTGGTTGAGTTCGTACTGGAGAGTATAGAATTCATTTTAAATCATAACTATTTCTGTTTTGATGATGTTTTCTATCTTCAAATGTGTGGTACTGCCATGGGGACCAGGTTCGCCCCCTGCTATGCCAACTTGTTCTTGGCATATTGGGAAAGATCCATCATCCCAAAGGGGGGTAAGAACCTGGTCTCATGGCATAGATACATTGACGATGTGTTGTTTGTATGGGGAGGCACAACTGAAAAGTTGGAGGTGTTCTGTAATGAATTGAATGAAAATGACCTTAATATAAAATTAACATTCGATATTAGTGAAAGTACAGTTAATTATCTGGACTTGAATATATATATTGAAGATGGTACGCTAAAAACTCAAAACTTCACTAAAACTACAGACACCAATTCGTACATCCCCAGTACAAGCAACCATCACCCTGTATGGCTACAAAATATACCAAAGGGACAATTTTTAAGATTGAAAAGAAACTGCTCAGAACAATCCATGTTTGTCAAACACGCAGAATTAATGAGAAATCAATTCCTAGTTAAGGGATATTCGGAGGAAAGACTGCATAAAACCATGGAAGAGGTTAATGAAATTGATAGAGAGTCACTTTTTAATCCAAAAAATCATCAGAATACGAATTTCGACAAAGTGTCTTTTATTAGCCAATATTCCACTCAGCATAGGGAAATTGAAAATATAATTAAAAAATATTGGCATTTATTACAGAATGATGCAGAACTAGCAAGCTATATAGATA
This sequence comes from Limnodynastes dumerilii, assembly GCA_011038615.1. Lineage (NCBI taxonomy): Eukaryota > Metazoa > Chordata > Amphibia > Anura > Limnodynastidae > Limnodynastes > Limnodynastes dumerilii. The sequence goes on along the minus strand of WWET01000449.1, from coordinate 20,595 downwards.
TACGCCCAAAATTCATATACAGAAAGGCCCCTAACCTGAAAGATAAATTGGTTAGGAGCGCTTTCATTGGGGATAAAGGAACACCTTCTTCTATCACATCAAAAGGTTTTTACAGATGTGGAGACTGTACTATGTGCAAATCTGTTAAAGGTCCAAAAAAGGTGGTGAATCATATATCCTCATCTAATAAAAAAGAAATTAAAATTGAGGAATTTATCACCTGCAACAGTAAGAACTGTATATATATAATCCGTTGCAAATGTGGCCTAGAGTATGTGGGTCGCACCTCCAGACCCCTCAAAACGAGATGGGCGGAACATCTCCGGAACATCAGAAAGGGTCTGGAGGTGCACCCGATGTCTCTACATTTTAAAAAATACCACGACAGTAACCCTAGTGGTATTGAATCTTTTTGTGCTATTAAAAAAGTCACCCCTCATTGGCGTATACATGATGTGGGGTCTGCATTAGCGAAAAAAGAAATGGAATATATTTTTAATTTAAATTCTTTACATCCAAATGGGCTCAATCAAGAGTTTGAGCTGAAATGGTTCCTATAATTTAGTCACATTGTCTCCATTGACTCTGTCTTTCCTTGTGTACGTCTAAAAGGTGGAGTAGGACCCGAAGGTATAGTATACCTACGAACATACCTCCCTGGATGAGCCCAACCTCGTTTGATCTTGGAAGCCATACAGGAAGGGCCTGGTCAGTACCTGGTCGGGAGACTTCCAGGGAATACTAGGTATCGTAGGTCCCCATTGTACTTTTAGGGTAAGTATTCCTTCTAACAGACTGACGAGGTTTGATAGGAGACATAGGAACCATTACTCCATTATTCATATGTATAATGTTATTCCACGATACGTGGAATGTGCCCCTTATCATAAATTGTAGGAACCCACATATATCCCATGAAATAGATTCCTGACTTGAAGGACCCCCATCATTGATATGGAAATATTTAAGACCTTTGATAATGGTTCCAAATATCCACATATGGGTCTATGGTATTTATGTCCATCTCCCTGTTCCCCATGAGAGAGTCCTACCGGTTCCTAGTGGAGAATAGTGGAACCATAACCCTATATATTACTATTATTATGTTTATGGTTGTAAAGTTTTGAGGATCTACCCCTTATGTATTTATCATTTCACTTTCTATCTACCAATTTCCCTCTCATTCTTAGTGGGACTAAGGGAATAATTTTTTGCATTATTTTATATGTTCCTCATATGCTGTATAGTTGATATTTATTAATCCTTATACCAATTTTTACGGTTTTATTTGTTATTCATTGATTTATCATGATTGTTCATGATAAAAAGATGTATTTATTTCCATTGAATTAACCTCTGTTTGTTTGATGTATATGTTCTCCATGAAATATGGTTTTATATATAAGGATTTTACTTATTAATTTTAATTAATATGTATGTCTATTCACGCACTAAGCACTTAACATTCACTTTGCTCATTTTCCATGTTTATTTTAACTACTACCTCTGAAGGTTAATTAACCGCTGCTTAGTAGCCCTATTCATTAATAGGTGTAGTTATTAGTTATTTTTGATATCAGATTCACGCCTCAACAGGTGCGGTTTTAGTGAATATTTGAAGACCTGCAATGTGGGGGAGAGTCTGACTGAATAATGGAGGTCATTTCAGTGCGGAGGTGCAGCACGGGAGAAGTTCTTGACATAGGCATGAGATGTGGTGATCGGTAAGGATGTTAGACAGCACTGGTTAGCAGAATGGAGGGGGTGGACTAGAGAGTAGATGAGGGTTTTCGTAGCTTAATTGGTGAGGAAGGAGCGGATGCGTGAAATGTTGCATAGGTGGAAACGGTAAGAATGAGAGAGGGCACGAATAAAGGAAAGAGACAAGGAAAGGATGACACCTAGGCAGCAATCTTGAGAGGATGAGGAGACAGAAGTATCACCAATGATTATGATGATGGAGGGGGGGGGGAATCCTAGGGGGAGGAAAAACAATAATTTCCGTTTTATTCATATTCAGGGAAGCGTTTCCAAGAATGACCCCTTGGCAGCTAACTTGGGGGGAGGAGGACACAGAGGTATCACCAATGGTTATGGTGAGGGGGGGGGAATCCTAGGGGGAGGAAAAACAATAATTTCCGTTTTATTCATATTCAGCTTGAGGAAGCGTTTGGCCATCCATGTGGATAGGGATGCAATGCACTTGGAACTCATAGACAGAAGAGAGGGGTTGAGGTTAAGGAAGGAGAGGTAAACTTAAGTATTATCAGCGTAGAGGTGGTAGTTGAAACTAAAGTAGCTGATGAGGTTACCCAGCGAGACAGTCTAGAGGAAGATAAGGAGCAGGCCAAGGACAGAGCCCTAGGGGACAGAGGGGGAGTGATAAACTAGGAGTGGAAACAGAGTGTTATGATACCCTGGGATTACCTGGACTGTGAACCAGGGTGACTGTGGGTAAGAGATTGAAATGGCACAGTACTCTGGGATTACCCGTACACGGAACCAGAGAGACTGTGAGAAATAAAGGCCGAGCAATTCACAAAAGGGTATAACCTGAATTCGGACCGAGTATTCGCTAGAGCCCCTGATGGTGGGGATAGACTGGAGCTGGTAGGAACCCGTCAGAAATACGACCCTGGAGAAGTCACCCGGGAGATGAGCAGAAGGTCAGGAGGAGTGATAGGTAAGTAAAGGTAAGAGCAGAAGAAGGGGGAATAAGGCGGATCAGAAGGTTCTGACCAGCGACGGACCACAGAGACTGAAGAACTTGACACAATAGACTGGGGGCGACAGATCGGACGGCACAGGACTAACTGAACAAATAGGGGCGAATAGTGGCCCTTGGATTTGGCAGATAAGTAAAAAAAAAGGTGTGTTAGCTACTCAGTTGCTTGAGTGAATAAAACCATACATCCATTTTATTTTTACATTTTTTTCACTGTGTATCTAGTTTTTAATCTCGTTTTTTCACCGTGTACTATCATCCCTGTGTCTGAAATCTGTTACCTGATACAACCTACATCCCTTCTCTTCACACACATCCCAACTATCCACACCACATCCAGAAACTCTCCACACACTGCATCCTTATACACTGCATCCATACTCTTCTGTGGTGTTAAGTAGAAGACAAATGAATTACTCTGCATATGATACTAACGAAGAAGCTATGTATTACCTAACACATAAGGTCTTCCAGGGTTTCAGGAGAAGGAAACTCTACACAACATGTAGAGTATCAATGGGCTGAATCCAGAGCTACGTTCCCTTTACGTTTTACCGTTTTACGCTTTCCAAACCCTACCTTAACTTTTCCTGCCATTACTATTGTCGGCCTTAATGGCTGCACGTACTTACGCGCCTAAGCACGCCCATACTGTACGATTTACATGCCTCACCCCACCCCTGAAGCATAATTACAGGTGTCGTATGTCTGGCACGCCACTTCGTCTGTAGTTACGTTGTTGATCATAGGCTCGTAAGTATGTTCAGAGTTACGGGTCATAACATCTGCTGCGCGCATGCCCAGTACCTTCAAAACACTGTTTTTACGACTCCGGCTAGTGTAAATACGCTAGTGGTCGTAGCTCTTGATCTGGCCCAATATGACTTTCCCTTTTTAAGAAATGCTTCTTCTTTCTGTAACTCTTTTGGCTCCTAAAAAATCTGCAAGATGTTAATGCTTGCTTATCATGATTTATGAAGCAAAGAAAATTGTTACAATACTTTTTTCCTTGACTTCCTCTGTAACCAATTTTTCTCTAGAAAGCCAAATTTTCATATAAATGTCTTTACTTTAAAATGTTCTGCTGACAAATATTTTAATATATATTTTATGTCCTATAGCTCAAAGGGGCAAAAAATAATATTAATGATCTCTCTGCTATTATACTCCTCTTTATCACTCTTTCTTCCTGATTATTTACTCTTTGACCTCTTTGAGAAGACTTTCCCTGCCATGACCAATGGATTACCCTTGACCTAGAGGAGGTGACCCATTCATCTCTTACTCCTTCCATTAGTGCACAAAATAGCATGCCAGGACAGTTTTCCTCCAATGCCACGTTGTTTTGTTTGGTGGTTAGCACAGTTTAACTGCCGTAAAAGTTTGTATTTTTGTATACTGTAGCAAACAGACTTGTGGCTGATAAGATATGGAAATTTAGGAAAGTTTTTTTTTTTTTTCCAATATATGAAATTAGTTCTATATTTACTGTCATTTTATGTCATGTAATTATTGTTTTACTATTTGGAATGTACCAGTGTAAACCTTATTAAAAAGGTATCATGCAAAATTAGTGGAAAAAATGTATATTATGGGCCAGATCCAGATCTAAGTGCAGTTTAAGTACGATCTCGTAGCATATTTACACGATGCACTCCCCTGGGCACTCCCCTCGGTTGCATGTAATTTACTTGATTTATGAGTACCAAACCCTACCTTCAGGGGCTGGCTGGCAAATTTTAGCCTGGGGGGGCAAGCCCACAGCAGTGGCCCATAACCCGTTCTTAAAGGGTGGTTGTCAGTAAACCACTGGAGCACTTTAGGGTTAACATTATTACACTGGTTATTCAGTGTAATAGTCGGCTGCGTCACCATGAGGAGTTTTAAAATCATTATAAGTGTCATTACTATGATGTTATATCAGAGAATGCATAAGGCCTGACAAATGATATACCTCAATGTAACAAATTAATCAAAATGTTAATGAAATCACGCAATGTAACAAATTATTAAGTCGTGCAATCTAACATATTAATTAGGTCACACAATGTAACATAATTAAGTGGCTCTGCCCTTCCATCCCACTTCCCATGCTACCTATACTGCTGCCCATCCCATTTTCACTATCACTGCCATACTAGCAATTGCACTGCCCACACCATTACACTGCCCATACTATCTATCCCGCTGCAAATCCTATTTATAACCATCAAACCTCCATTACCATCACACTGCCCATATTATCACACTGGCCATACTTTCTTATGGCATACAGTCAGACACACACACTGCCATTACCATCACAATGCTAATATTTTTTTATGGCATACAATCATACACACACACACACACACGTACATACACACAAAAAGCCTATACCATCACACTGCTAATACTTTCTTATGGCATACAATCACACACACAC
>WWET01000448.1:687727-698268 GCA_011038615.1 Limnodynastes dumerilii | reverse complement strand
CTGGATCTTCTCCTGTTGACATGACGCTGGGAACCTCCTCTTCTTCATCCGGACTGCTTCTAATGGCGAATAGGTCACTAGGGGGCAGTGTTTTATAAAAGAGATGCCGTCAGCCCCCACTGTAACTGACTTCATCTCTTATATAAAACACTGCCCCCTAGTGACCTATTCATCATTAGAAGCAGTCCGGATGAAGAAGAGGAGGTTCCCAGCGTCATGTCAACAGGAGAAGATCCAGTGAACCGGACCAGACACTTCAAGCAAACGGTGAGTGCACAAACCTTTTAATAATTTTATTACACATGATACACTGCACACATTACACTTAGGAGAGATGTAAGTGCACACATTTAGGGAACATTGTTAGTTAGGGAATATTTATTTTTTACATGCATACTTTATTTAATGATTTTAGGGGTTAATGTATGTTTTGTGCTTTGTGTTTTTATTTTTCACATACTACACGCAGCGCTGCATGGTTATAAGTCTAACCATGTTGTGCTGATAGAATTACAAGGGACAGCTTTGCTGATCCTTGTAGTTTGATCAGTACAGCATGGCTAAGGCTTTCAGCCATGCAGCACTTAGGTTTTTTTCAATCTCACGCGATTTGCTGTGATTTGTTAAAGGGCTTATTGTTGTGGTTTTCTATTGAACATCACCGCGATTTAGCCCTTTAAAAATCGCACACCATCGCCTGAGATTGAAAAAATCGCGGCAAAATCGCGTCTTAATGTATTTGAAATGTAAAAAAAAAAATCGCAGCTATATTGCCGCGATGGGCTGCGATTAACATCGTTTTTGATGAATGGGGCCCTAAGTCTTAGTTTCTTAATTATTAGAATTAATAGCAGTTGGCCAGAAGGTGGCACTGTTCTGTTGAAATACAGAAGAATCTTACATTCTAGAAATTAGGAGGATAAACGAAGTATAAAACATTTACAGTTCTTCTAATTACCGTATTTCCCCATGTATAAGACACTCCCATGTATAAGAAGCACCCCAAATTTGAAAAAAATGTATTACATAAAATGATTGAACTCAAGTTGTAATCATTATTTAGCCTTATTACCCCCTCTTTGTGTCCAGCCAGTCTTATTGCCCCCTCTGTTTGTGTCCAGACAGTCTTATTACCCCTTCTTTTAGTGTCCTGTCAGTCTTATTGCCCCTTCTTTTAGTGTCCAGCCAGTCTTATTGCCCCTTCTATTAGTGTCCAGCCAGTCTTATTGCCCCCTCTATTTGTGTACAGCCAGTCTTATTGCCCCCTCTTTTAGTGTCCAGCCAGTCTTACTGCCCCTCATTATGTGTGTCCACCCAGTTTTATTTCTCCCTCCGGCTCTCTCCCCCCGCGGCGCACTCTGCAGAATGACGCTGATGTGACCTTAGGTCAAGCTAGCGACATTTGCAGAGCGCGACGCGAGGAGGAAGCCGGCGGGAGAGCAAAGGTAAGTGTGCTGCAATATGATTGGAATGGATAGATGTTTAGGCTTGACATGGAGGGGGAACAAAGGCTGGGTGGGCAGGGGTTCAGCTTTGGAGCCTGCAAGCACTGGGGACCCACCGGGGATTTCCCCAGCTTCCTGACAGGCTAGTCCAACATGGACATCCCCTGTATAAGACGCACCCGGTTTTTAGATCCCTAATTTTTCTAAACAAAGGTGCGTCTTATACATGGGGAAATAATATAATATATTTTGTAACACTGCTCCTTCCACCAATGATGCTCTTTCTCTCAACCTATAATAAACCTATTAAACTAAAAAGCTATTTCTGCAGAATGTAGAAGATCAATACCTTGCTTCTGAGACTTTTTATTTTTAGTGACAGCTTTGGTGTTCATCTTGTAAAATTGATTGGATGGTGCTTAACAGACAGACGGCTTCTGCCCCAATACATACTGCAAAAGCAACCTAAGTGGTTTTTAAGGCAAAGAGGAAAATTCTGCAATGGCTGACTCAATCCTCTGATCTCAACCTAATCGAGCATGCATTTCCATTGCTGAAGGCAAAACTAACGGAACAAAAACCCACAAACAACATCTAAAGACAGCTGGATTTAAGGCCTGGCAAATCCTAAAAAACCCAGCATTTGGTAATGCCCATGGGTTCTACATTTCAGGTAATCAGTTCCTGTAAAGGCATCTTGACAAAGTATTAAAATTAACATTTTATTTATAATTATGCTCATTTGTCTGATTACATTTGAACCCATGAAAAATTGTGGAAGACTGTGGATAAAAATAACTTCAATTCCTAAATGTTGCATAAAATATTTTTGTCCAGCACCTTGAATAAAACCCACCGAGCATAGTATCATCGAACATACCTCCCTGTTGAGTATAGAGTTGTCAAGTAGACATTGATTGTCAAGTTAAGAAAAGTCTAGCCATTGTCCTGATCAAGTGTCTCTTCAGTGATGTCAAGCTCCCTTCCATTGATGAGGTGAGTATTTCATACATGACAGTATCTCCTCATTAACAGCACAAAATAGGACTGGAATATGTAACACCAAAAGGGTAGAGATATCACAGGGGGCAATATTCACTGTCCATAGAGCACCTCTATCTATACGTGTGCATTTACATGTGTATAATACCTCCGTACGTGAGTAGCTAACTAACCGCGTCCTCAAACGGTCATTTAAATGCCTCCCCCATCCACTTTCACGTATCTGTCTCAGTACGGCTTATAACCATGCCCCTCCATACGTATTTGCTCGTGTGCGATTCACAAGTCTGTGCCTAAGAGACTTCTGTGTGTAAAATCAACGTAGATAGCGTACATTTATTTACTACGCATGCGCAGTTCATCAGATCCTAAAAATACACACGGAACTTCTCGCTAAAATGGTTGAATACGGCCCTGCATCTGATTCTCAAGGCAGGGGAAGAAAAAAAGAAATTCTTAAACTTGCCAACCGCAAGTTGCTTCCATTACATTTTCCTCTTCTTGCAACATCAGTTGTCAGTCATGCTCTCCTAAATGTCAGTCAATTCATCACAATCGGCTGCCTGATAGGGACACTGGCACAATATTCAGTTTTGATTTATTTGTGATCAAATCTGCAAGTAAAGAATGCGTGGCAGAAATAGCCACGCATCTGCACATTTGTGACAAGAACCACTCCCTCATAACAACAGAATTCCTATAGTCACACCCTTACTTAAACTTTCTGAATTCTGGATATATTGTACACTGTAATACCATTTGTGATCACAACCTAGCTCCTCTGTCGAGGTGTCAATTCCCCCTTCCTTCATCCCTCTGTTTCCTTGACTTTCCCCTCTGAGTACATGATATGACATGATAGGTATTGCTATTACCAGTGCTTTTTAGGGGAGGGTACTCGCAGGTGCTTAACACCACCACCTTGTCAATACCCCAGTCAGGTGATTACCTGGTACACATCTTTTTGTTCTGGCATTATACCTTGGCATCAAAGGACTAGGAATACTACAGTGGGGAATACAAGGAAACGGGACATGATTTAGTAATTTTGGAGATGGTTTAGAAGTCTGGATACAGTGGAGGGTGCTTAGCATGGCCTCACTGTAAATAATAAATCCATTCCACTTCCATCCTGAAATCTATTGGAAAGATAGATAGATGCAGAGACAGAGAAACAGGTAAAATGAAATATACAGAATGTATTACAGCCCACACAGTATTAGCTACTTGTGGAAATAAGGGGAATATTTATCACTAGTTAAAAATTAATTCAAAGTGACGGAAATAAATAAGAGTAAGATTACAATTGCTTCCTTTTCATTGTTTAAGTGGCAATACGATCTCCTTACACACACACCACTTGCGGCTGTCCTCTTATCACTGGCCAGCGTACTTGCGGGATGCCGCACTCATAGGCCCATTCACCTATCGCGCATTTATAAAGATGAGGAGCAGCATAAGCCTTTTATAGAATAGATTACAGGTGATTTATTTAGATTCCACATTGCCAATAAGGGCAGGGCTCTTCATGCAACTCGGTGATCCACTACATTATAAGCACTTATATTAAATATGTTTGCTTTATTATACCATGGTGTAATGTCATACGCTCCAACATTTTTTACTGGAAAATCGGTACACCTGGGGGCGTGTCCATGAAGGGGGTGTGGTTTATCCAGAGAAGGGGCAGGACTTTAATCTATTTTTATTTTACACCTTATTGTATGAGCTTAGAACTCACAGGAGAGGGTCCTGTCACTATAGAAGTGCTATAGTAGTCTTTCCCTGCAGCTCTGCTATAGTGTGCAGATGTTTCAGGGCTAGAAGGTGAATATAGGGGGGAGGGAACTGCTGGGTTAGAATCCGGTACAAGAACCATTTTAGCTGGTACAGACCACTTAAAAAAGGTACTGTACCTGCTAAATAGGTACAGTTGGAGGGTATGTAATGTTTAGTATCATGGGGCTGATTCAGAGTTACACTTCCACCTTTTCTTAGGTGCAAGTGTAGACCTGAGCAATACCATGTTGAATTGCAAGGGGATGCAGCTTTAAATTGTAAAACCATAAATAAAATTAGGAGGTGAAGTTTCTTAGCTCAACTCTATTTCATGGTTGCCGACTTTTGGCAGCTTCTCTCCGGGAGATCCCGGAGAGAAGCTAGCGACGCATGCAGGGGGTTGGGGCTTAATGACGTGGGTTATGCAAGTCACATCATTAGGCTCCGCCCCCTGTGTCATACTGACCCGATTTTTACTTGAAATAAAGGTCGGCACGGGGCTTGATGCCGCAAATTGCATCATCAAGTCCCTTCCCGTGCCTAGCAACACTAGTATACTAATGTTGCTAGGAAGGGGGGCAGGACTTTAGGCCGTGGTTTCAGTGTAACCACAGGCCTCAAGTCACTTGCGGGAGATTTTCTTGCTCTCCCGGGATACCCGGAGTACTGCCCGAATTTCGGTTGTCTTCCGGACATTCCGGGAGAGTCGGCAACCCTGCTCTATTTAATAGAACAAACATAAAACTATGCAGTATTTTAGTACAATGTGTAAAAGTAATGTATTTTCCCTGCATGCTAATTTTTTTTAAATTAATTAACACCATGGTTGCCGACTTTTGGCAGCTTCTCTCCGGGAGAACCCGGAGAGAAGCTTGCGCCGCATGCGGGGGGCGGGGCTTAATGACGCTATTTATGCAAAGCGCGTCATTAGGCTCCGCCCCCACGGGCCTCAAGTCACTTGCGGGAGATTTGCTGGCTCTCCCGGGATACCGGGAGTGCTGCCCGAATTTCGGGAGTCTCCCAGACATTCCGGGAGAGTCGGCAACCCTGATTAACACCCCTTACTTTGAAAAATGGTTTAGCTGAGCTGTACACTTCCACCTAAAAAAAGGTGTAAGTGCATCTCTGAATCAGCCCCCATGTCACTATACATGAGATGTAAGTAGACTAGCATGATTCATGAACCACCAAGTAGTAAGTTAACAACACTTGTTTGGTTACGCCAACAATAAACATGGCGTTGTTCGACCTTATTACGTGACGTAGCCACGCCTTCTTCCTGTTTGTTACGTAACTCAGCAGCGGCAGGAAAGATAGTCTATTGGTTCCAGTGTGAGCGTGATGGTGTGACGCTACTTGTCCTCTCTTTCTACTTCCGGGTCTTCGCTGGGATCGTGTGTGGTGCGTTTACCCGCCATCTTGGTGCTGAAGGCGGTGATCCGGGCTGCAGAGACGGTGAGGGGGAAGCGGAGAACCAGGTTTGTATTACAGGAGGGTAGGAGTAGATGAGTGTAACGAGCTGGGTGATTTATATGTTATGGCTGGTTGTGCTACGTCGCTGTGATAGGTGTTTGAGGCTTCGGGCCTATGTTGCAGGAGGCGTCCTCATTACGTGGTGTAGCTGCGTGTAGTCCCGGAAAGGATATCTTATTCCTGCATGGCTAATCTTTTTATGTTGCTTGTATAATGATTGTTCGTGGTTACACTCTTTTTTTTTTTTTGTTATTGTTGTTTTGGGTCCACTTAAAGGTCGCAGACTGGATCTCCAATCATGTTTATAATGTGCTGTTATCTTGAAGCACTACAACTCCCATCATGCATTGTTTAAAGTGACTTAATTTCTGCAGTGTAAAAAAAATACGTGACAATAGTAAGTCACCAAACAAATGGGTTATTTAGATAAAAATAAGAATCATTATTGGTGTTGTGCAAATAAGTGTTTATAATCTATAGCACAGGGTGCACACTTGGGTTGTAACATTTTCAGGCAGTAGCCCTTTGCATGAAAAACTATAGGAATGAGGGATAGTTCAGGTACAGTGTTGCCTTCATTGATCTCTTATTGCACAGTGGTGTGATATAAAGAACACTACTTTGGATTTTGCCTTGTATGTTAAATAGTCTCCATGGTGTTAAATTGTTTTTTGGTTCCCTTATGTAGAAGTCTTGGTGGAGTGCTTAATGGTTAATGTATTAAAAATGAAAGAGCAGCATTGAGATCATGTTATTGTCCTATATATTTGCATTAATACTGATCAATGGGGTGGCTTTTGGTTTTTAAATGTTTTGCCAAACCATGGCTGCAATTGAAGTCTTCTGCACTAAACAAAATAGTAGAAGTATCAAGCTGCAGGCATTACTGGAGGAGAAGACCATTAATTCTGGGTTCCTTTAGGGTTTGCAATTCTGAAATGACTTATCATTGATTCTAGTGAAAGACTGTTTTAATTGAAAGTGATGGATGAGTCCGCTGAAATATATCTAAATTGTCTTATTTTTCTGGTGCTGTACTTATGGCTCAGATGTACCTGGCTTTTTTCTCATGCGAGTCAAGGAACCCTTAGTGTCTTCCTATAAAGAGGTTTTATGTTCCTGTATGTCTGCTTCAGGATGCAATGCTTTTTGCAATCTGTGAAATCCTACGTTTTGTTTGGTGTTAGAATATGAGTGTAGCACTGTAGCATATTACATTAGAGGTTATCCACCTTTTAGCGTTAAATGTTTTATATGAATGTGAGGTATAGAATGGTGTGTTTTGTATACTGCTCAGGATAAAGCCTTAAAAGTAGTAAGTTATTATTAATACCGGATAGTAATTGTATTTGAATGCCAGGACTTGTGTGCACAAATTTCTTATATTGTGAGTGATGTTTGTTTTTCCCATCTTTGAGCATGTGAAAGAGTTGGTAATGTATGATTTTTTTTTATTGCTTTATAACACATTTCTTATTAGGTTCTCAAAGGTTAGTTAGCTACTGTCATTAAAACAGCATAGTGTAAGATAAAGCATGCATGTTGATTTCTATTTTGAGTTTCTGTAATGTCATTTCTGTTTCTGTGGGCAGGACATTAGTGTCTCTTGAAAACTGCCAAGCTATTCAAAGTTTTGTATGGACCCCAGTTTGTATATTGTGGTTGGGGTGCTTTTAAATTTGAGTCTTAAAGACAGGCGGGTGAATTATGTTTTACTTATAACTAATTAGTATGCAGCTGTGAAATATGAACCAATGAAGAATAAAATGAATTCCTCAATAGAACGAAATACTTGACATCTATGAGAACTGGTTTCAAGAAAAATGTGTTTTTTCTTCATTGCCAGTTGTCTACTTTTGTTTTCTAAACTGCTCCAGAAGAACAATTGCATTTTACATACATTTCCATTATTGCTTACACAATTATTCTCAGATGAGGCTACATTAATTAGGGCTGATTTTCTAAAGTTGAAATTGTTTTATTTAAGAAAAAAATATTTGCTGTATTTTTCAGTAAATATTTTTTTTGTTGGAAAGGTTGTGGGACCCATAATCTCTTGTTTACTGCTCACACATTCAGATTTAGTTTGTTTTAAATCTCCAGCTATCAAAATATCAGTGTACTATATATCTTGTATTTGCATGGTTTGATTTGTCAACTATATGTGAGAGTTTGTTTGGTTTCTGCAACTTTTTGGTAGAAATTCAGGAACTAATGTGTTGAACTTTTACTGTTTATTCACACTAACACACCATTTTCCTTTTCTTCAGCTTGAAACACTATGGCTGGGGTGTTTCCATACAGACCAGGGGTTCCCCCAATGACCGGACCGCCAAGTGTAACACCTGATTATATGTCAGAAGAAAAGCTGCAGGAGAAAGGTAAATCTTATATCTATGTTCATATTACAAAGTCAGTGAATATAAAGATATACTTGCCATATTCTTTAAATGACAAATCAGGTGGAATTAGTGTACGCGCTGGTTGGTTATTAATCCTTGTCCTCATTATTTTCCTTATAACAGCTCGAAAATGGCAGCAGCTCCAAGCCAAACGGTATGCAGAAAAAAGAAAGTTTGGGTTTGTGGATGCTCAGAAAGAGGACATGCCTCCAGAACATGTGCGCAAAATCATTCGTGACCATGGTGACATGACCAACAGAAAATTCCGTCACGATAAGAGAGTCTACCTTGGGTAAGAGTTCATAGTAATGTCTCTTTGGGATAATTTAGTTATTGGCCTGAATATTGACGACTGAAGCTTGTTCCTTGTAATACTGCTTTATGACAATATCTTTCTTTACAGAGCTTTGAAGTATATGCCTCATGCTGTCCTGAAATTATTGGAAAACATGCCCATGCCTTGGGAACAGATTCGTGATGTGCCGGTGTTGTATCACATTACTGGTGCTATCTCTTTTGTCAGTGAGATCCCATGGGTTATTGAGCCTGTCTACATAGCACAATGGGGGTAAGAATTGTATTTTATTTGTGAATTGACTTGGATTATTCTAATATGAGCAAGAATTTGTAGAACATAAATATATTGTCTTGTGAGTGAGGCAGCAGTGGATAATTCGGTATTGTTTCCCATGCATAGGAGCAGAGCGCTAAATAGACTTGCTACCACTGCACATACAATTCCTCTTTTTACTTCACGTCCTGACTCTCCTTTAAAAAATAAACTAGTGTACAGAAAAATTGTTGTCTTTATATAAACCCAAAAACAGCAATAGAAAAGAGCTGAGCTAGTTTTTTTTTTTTAGATAAGCGGGTTATGAACCATATTTTCTTCCTTCCCACACACACACAGGTCAATGTGGATCATGATGAGACGAGAAAAGAGAGACAGACGGCATTTCAAGAGGATGAGGTTTCCTCCCTTTGATGATGAAGAGCCGCCACTGGATTATGCAGATAACATCCTTGATGTGGAGCCATTAGAAGCTATCCAACTGGAATTGGATAATGAGGAAGATGCTCCAGTTATGGACTGGTTCTATGACCACCAACCACTGAGAGACAACAGAAAGTAAGACTTATTGCATGTTCTTTTAATGGAATATACTTTCTCTATTTAATTTTTTCCCTCGTATTTAAATTATACTGGTTTCCCAACAGAATATTAACCTTTAGTGTTTGTGCTTTACTTTTAGATATGTAAATGGCACAACATACCAGCGCTGGCAATTTACGCTTCCGATGATGTCTACACTTTACCGATTAGCCAATCAGCTACTCACGGATCTAGTAGATGACAACTACTTTTATTTGTTTGACTTGAAAGCCTTTTTTACCTCCAAAGCTTTAAACATGGCAATTCCTGGTGGACCAAAATTTGAGCCTTTGGTTCGAGACATAAACTTGCAGTAAGTATGCGAGACATTGGTCCGGATTCAGATTTAGTAACGCCAGTTTACTTACACACGCTAGGTGCGTAAGTCACCTGACTTAACTGGAGGGCGCAACAATTGGACGGAACTTTGTTCCGTCCGAGTCCATTTCTGAGGAGGGGTGCGGGGGGAAGCATGTAAAGTGTACAGTGTGGGAGGGGGCTCCCACACTTTAGCGGATCAGCGGTCGTACGGACCGCTGATCCGCCCATCGCATGCACCGCTGATCCGCACGATTTGAGTTAATGCAGGTTTATGGCAGCGTAATTACAGACCCCCGCACGCACGGAACGCATTGTGGAGTCTGAAACTGGTCCATTACCTTTAAAAAAAAAAAAAAAATCATTTATTTTTGTAAACTTTCAGTAGTACAGTACAAGTAACAATAAGTGATTATTGCATCCAGTAAATTAGAAGAATCAATCTCCCAATTGTGTTCTCAAACTGCAAAGTTTACTATTAGTCATATAATAGGAACAGCATATTAGCATTATATCTTCAATATGGGAGAAGAGGAGGTTGGGGGTTAAGGAAATGGAAAATAGATGCCACGTTGGAAGAAGGGGGTAAGAGGGGAATGGCTGGGTAAGTGTTGTGCTCTAAATGCAATCCTTTCACAATCCTCCCGGCATAGGAACTGTATGGTAAAGGTTCCAGGGGCCATATTTACTAAGCTGCGGATAAGGAAAAGGGGAGATGTGGTCCATAGCATCCAATCAGATTCTAGCTCTTACTTTCCTTTTACATACTAGAAAATGTCACCTAGAATGATTGGTTGCTATGGGCAACATCTCCACTTTTCCTTTCCTGCGGCTTAATAAATCTGGCCTAGGTCTTCTGGAAGGATTTGAGCTGTAATATATTCCATATAGTTTATGTATCATATTTTGTTGATTAGAGATGCGCGACGATCCTTTTTAAAAACAAAATAATAAACTTTTTTTCCCTAC
>WWET01000448.1:668271-684837 GCA_011038615.1 Limnodynastes dumerilii | reverse complement strand
CGGCATTCCAAAGGAGTTGCCAAAACTGTGACAAAGCAGAGAGTAGAATCTCATTTTGATCTGGAGCTCCGTGCAGCGGTCATGCATGACATCTTGGATATGATGCCAGAAGGCATAAAGCAGAACAAAGCCAGGACCATCCTGCAACATTTAAGTGAAGCCTGGAGATGCTGGAAAGCAAATATTCCCTGGAAAGTGAGTACAAGCCATTAAATATTGCTGCTCTTGTCAGCCTGCATGGATAAATCTGCTCTGTTCCAAATGCAGGACTAGATTCAGACTCCCGCACGCTTTCCGTGCGTGCGAGGGTCTGTAATTATTCGAAAGAGGGGAGTGCACACCCCCTGTCACTTCCCTCTGTCGTGCGGGCTTTATGGCAGCTTTACTCAGCTTGACGGAACTCTGATCCGCTATAGTGTGGGAGCCCACTTTCACATTGTACACTTACCATGCCCCCCCGCCTGCTTTACCGGGCGGAAGGGAAGTACAGCCCACTTCCTCGGAAATGGGCTCGGACGGGACAAAGTTCCGTCCGATTGTTTATACGCTAGGGTTACTATAGTAACCCTAGCTTAACATCTGGGGGGCACATGCGTGCGTAAGTGACTTGCAGTTATTAAGTCTGAATACGGTCCGCATACGGTTCCTATGATATTAAGCATCTCAAACTGTCTACAGAAACTTTACTTTCTTTTAAAGTTTTTGCTTTGGATTTTTAAAGGTACCGGGTCTCCCCACCCCTATTGAAAACATGATTCTTCGGTACGTGAAGGCAAAAGCTGACTGGTGGACAAATACCGCCCATTACAACAGAGAGCGTATTCGCCGCGGAGCAACTGTGGACAAAACGGTGTGCAAGAAGAATCTGGGCCGTCTGACCCGACTGTACCTCAAAGCTGAGCAAGAGAGGCAGCACAACTATCTGAAGGTAATCCTTGGTGGTTTATATCTTTAAACATTCCTGTAATGTATTCAGTCCTTGATAAGCTGTCTGTGCTTATAGGATGGACCATACATCACTGCTGAAGAGGCTGTAGCTGTGTACACCACAACTGTCCACTGGCTGGAGAGTAGAAGGTTCTCTCCCATTCCTTTCCCTCCTCTCTCATACAAGCATGATACTAAATTGCTCATCTTGGCCCTGGAGAGATTGAAAGAGGCATACAGGTAAATGGTTGTGTAATCAATATGAATTATTTAATGAATAACCTTCACCTGAATTAATATATACTATTAAAAATGTTAGTGTTTCTTATGTCTATTTTTTTATGCATTACCAGCAGTTGACAATATCAAGGGATTGGGATTTCTTTTTTCTTTTGAGTCTGTAACTATCCTACTGCTACCCTCAGACAAGTCTTGGGAACAGAAGCAATAGCTTAGAATCAATGACTAATATCAATCTTTCTAAAGTCCTTTTTTACAATATTCACTGTTTGCACACATTCCAAATTCCCTGTGCATGACCTTCCAGCACCCAGCTGGAAGGTCATGCACAGGGAACTAAAAGTATACCTCAGTAAAGTAATTCGTCCTTTCTTTTGTTTCAAGCAATTAACATGTTGTTTTCCGTAAATGTTTTATTTGCCAGTGTGAAGTCCCGTCTCAATCAGTCCCAGAGAGAGGAATTGGGGTTAATTGAACAAGCTTACGACAATCCTCATGAAGCCTTGTCCAGGATTAAGCGTCACTTACTTACCCAGCGAGCATTTAAGGAGGTAATTAACCGTTTTCTTATCTTTTTCTGAATATTCTGTTTTTAATGAAGATAAAACCTGGTTCTGAGGAAATTCATACTTTGTTCTCTTCAGGTGGGAATCGAATTCATGGATCTGTATAGTCACTTGGTCCCTGTTTATGATGTTGAACCTCTTGAGAAGATTACTGATGCTTACCTTGATCAATACCTGTGGTATGAGGCAGACAAGAGACGTCTGTTCCCACCATGGATTAAACCTGCGGATACTGAGCCGCCACCGTTGCTAGTGTATAAGTGGTGTCAAGGTAAGGAAATCAGCTTGAGTCTGAAGTAATTTATCACACAAATATCTTTATTTTGGAGTTGAATTCTTTGAATTTACTAATTCATGTATAGATTTAATGAAGGTGAGTGTTGTAACTTATGACAGATGCAACAGTGTAGCACTACTAGGTATGAGCACTTCTGTTTAATATATATAAGATTATTTTAACTAGGGCA
Source organism: Limnodynastes dumerilii (assembly GCA_011038615.1). Taxonomy (NCBI): domain Eukaryota; kingdom Metazoa; phylum Chordata; class Amphibia; order Anura; family Limnodynastidae; genus Limnodynastes; species Limnodynastes dumerilii. Next base: position 682,637 of record WWET01000448.1, on the reverse strand, counting down.
TTCTGAAATACCTCTGAATTTAGGACATATTTGGGTGCCATGGAACGTTAACATAGACATTTACGGGAAATATTGATGTGGTTGGAAGCTGACAATTGCACGAAACGGCTATCCCATTGAATCTTGCCAAAAGCCTAACTTGCCTAAAATTCTATCTGTTTAAGATCGTTTAAGTTTTTTAGTCTATTTAAAATCTCTTGCTTTGCGTTTTACCCTAGGTATTAACAACCTGCAGGATGTGTGGGACACCACTGAGGGTGAATGTAATGTGATGCTGGAGTCACGTTTTGAGAAGATGTATGAGAAGATTGATCTGACATTGTTAAATCGTCTCCTACGTTTGATTGTTGATCACAATATTGCTGATTACATGACTGCAAAAAATAACGTGGTTATAAACTACAAGGTAAGTTATATTATTAATGGTTCACTACTTTTCATAACTCTGGGCCGGGTCCAGACAAAGGAACGATTGCTTGCTTACGCGCGCAAGGTGTGTAAGTGGGCTGAATGGACTTGAGGACACATGTTAATTGTACGGTGTTGGTGTCGCCATCCACTTACGAGCTGATTAGCGCTTGGACGGACCTCTGATCCGCAAGTGTGACTTAAGTTTGCCTTATGGCAGCGTAAGTCACATTTGTTATGCACGAGGGAGGGGAGTGATGGGCGGATGGGCAGACCCCTGAACGTATAGAACACGTGCGGGGCCCTGGATCCGTTCCTCTGATTGTGATCTGTCTTTGGGGTTTCCCCTTACCATGATTTCTGTTTTTCTGTTCAGGACATGAACCACACAAACTCGTATGGCATAATTCGTGGGTTGCAGTTTGCATCATTCATCGTTCAGTACTATGGGCTAGTGATGGACTTGTTGGTCCTGGGCCTTCACAGAGCCAGTGAGATGGCTGGGCCACCACAGATGCCAAATGACTTCTTGAGTTTCCAGGATGTGGCCACTGAAGCTACTCACCCCATCCGCTTGTACTGCAGATACATTGACCGCATACACATCTTTTTCCGGTGAGTTGGATTCTCTGCGTTGGTCTTTTGTGGGAAGAAATGCCAGAACTGAATGTTTGAGGCTCTTACTTTTTCTCTCCCAGATTTTCAGCTGATGAGGCTCGTGATCTTATCCAGAGATACCTTACAGAACATCCTGATCCCAATAATGAGAATATTGTGGGTTACAACAACAAAAAATGCTGGCCGAGAGATGCCAGAATGCGGCTCATGAAGCACGATGTCAATCTGTAAGTTTTCCATCAACTTTCAGACAAGACCTTTTATCTTTTACTGTCTTAATTTTAGCACATAGCAATACACTTTTACACATCTGCAATACACTTAATTTTCACTTAATTTCTGAGTTATCTTTATGCCACTGTTTTTTCCCCTATAGGATAACAAATCATTATTCCATATTACTTAATAAAGTAAATATGCTTACATTAAGCATTCCCAAACAGAAGTGTTTGTTTAGAGAACACAGTATGGACCAAACAATGAATTTGTTTTTCTGGTTGTTTTTATTCTTAGGGGTCGTGCTGTGTTTTGGGACATTAAAAATCGCCTCCCTCGTTCTGTCACAACTGTGCAGTGGGAAAACAGCTTTGTGTCTGTGTACAGTAAAGACAATCCCAATTTGCTGTTCAATATGTGTGGCTTTGAATGCCGTATTCTTCCCAAGTGTCGTACAAGCTATGAAGAGTTTACCCATAAGGATGGTGTCTGGAATCTACAAAATGAAGTATGTAAATTGCTGCTAACAGGGTTTTTATTGACAAGTAAACTTTGCTGCTGTGTCTACTCGTTTTGGAGGTGGCAATAGGCTTACTGTGATATCTCCTTTTTGCAGGTCACAAAAGAACGAACAGCTCAGTGTTTCTTGCGTGTGGACGATGAATCCATGCAAAGATTTCACAACAGAGTTCGTCAGATTCTCATGGCTTCAGGCTCCACTACATTTACAAAGGTAAATTATCTAAGTGAAGGGGTTTTTTTTAAAATTAAAGATCAGTGTGTTTTTATCCAGAACACACATCCATCTGTTTTCCTTTGTTTTTCCTTATTAATGTTTTGTGTGATGTTTATTTCCATCTTGCATTGTACATTTTACTGTCTGATCAGTAATCTGAGTTACCTGCATTGCCATACACTTGCTTTGAACACTGTTTTCCTTTTGGTCATTAAGATACTTGGTTTATATATGTAATGTCTTTTCAGATTGTGAACAAATGGAACACTGCTTTGATTGGCCTTATGACATATTTCCGTGAAGCTGTGGTCAATACGCAGGAGCTTCTTGATCTGTTGGTGAAATGTGAAAACAAAATTCAAACCAGAATAAAGATCGGACTTAACTCCAAAATGCCAAGTCGTTTCCCACCTGTGGTTTTCTACACACCTAAGGAACTAGGAGGTTTAGGCATGTTGTCTATGGGACACGTGCTTATTCCACAATCTGACCTCAGGTAACGTATTTAAAAATCCATATTCGCTTCAATGAGTCATTCCAAAATATAACATGAGTATTGAGAGTTCCTTGATCATTATCTTCCCGTGTTTGTGAACAGGTGGTCTAAGCAGACAGATGTTGGCATCACTCATTTCCGTTCAGGTATGAGTCACGAAGAGGATCAGCTGATTCCTAACTTGTATCGCTACATCCAACCATGGGAGAGTGAGTTTATTGACTCGCAGAGAGTCTGGGCTGAATATGCTCTTAAGAGGCAGGAGGCCATTGCTCAGAACAGGTACACAAGATGACTTCTTTTTCTCTATTCCTATTCATTCTGTTACGTTTTGTAACTGGCATTTATTTTCATTTTATTTTAGGCGTCTCACCCTTGAAGACTTGGAAGATTCATGGGATAGGGGTATTCCACGTATCAACACACTGTTCCAGAAAGACAGGCATACTCTGGCTTACGATAAGGGATGGAGAGTTCGTACAGATTTCAAACAGTATCAGGTAATGATGAAAAAGTGGAGGGTTCTCTCTTGCTCATGGTGTATGCATATGTATTGTACTTACCAGCCCTGCTTTATGTAAACAGGTACTGAAACAAAACCCATTCTGGTGGACACATCAGCGTCATGACGGGAAGCTCTGGAATCTGAATAACTACCGTACAGACATGATCCAAGCACTTGGAGGTGTTGAAGGCATTCTAGAGCACACTCTATTTAAAGGCACTTATTTCCCCACATGGGAGGGTCTCTTCTGGTAGGTTTTTCATATACTAAACCCCCCAAATACACCAAATACTATTGTAGCTGAAAAAAGTTGTGTGTGTATATGTTTGACCACAATCCTCTAGGCAAACCTATGATGTGTTTACAATAAGTATTTTTCCTTGTGATCCTTCATTAAATTATCTTATTTTTTTCATTTAATCAGCAGCTGATATTTTGTCATGTGTTTTTGTTACCAGGGAAAAAGCCAGCGGCTTTGAAGAGTCTATGAAATGGAAGAAACTGACCAATGCTCAGAGGTCTGGTCTGAACCAGATCCCCAACAGAAGATTCACTCTATGGTGGTCCCCAACAATTAACAGAGCCAATGTAGGTTGTTGGTTAGATCTTACAAGCTGCGACTCTTTCTGTTTTTAACCGTTTTCTTGGCTAATAACGGTTTTTTTTTCTTGTAGGTATATGTTGGTTTTCAGGTGCAGTTGGATTTGACTGGCATTTTCATGCACGGCAAAATCCCCACATTGAAGATCTCTTTGATTCAGATCTTCAGGGCCCATTTGTGGCAGAAAATCCATGAGAGCATTGTCATGGATTTGTGTCAGGTATGTCCCTTTTAACATTTCATATATTAATTGCTGCTGTTCAAAATCTTGTGTTGACCATTCCTGTCTCCTGTGTGTTTCAGGTGTTTGACCAGGAACTGGATGCTCTGGAAATAGAGACTGTTCAGAAGGAGACCATCCACCCTAGGAAGTCATATAAGATGAACTCATCTTGTGCAGATATCTTGCTCTTTGCTTCCTATAAGTGGAATGTTTCCCGTCCATCTCTTCTTGCTGACTCAAAGTATGTGAATGTTGTCTCAATATACATATTTCACTTTACCGTTCTGCCTTTAAATCTGTGTAGCATTTTGGCTACAACCTTGACCTTATGGTCTATACTTTTTAAGTTATCCTATTGATGTAATATTCTGGGAATGGATGCATCTTGTTTAGATGTTAATGTCGTCAGTAACAGGCATGTCTTTCTCCTGTAGGGATGTAATGGACAGCACTACCACACAGAAGTACTGGATTGACATCCAGTTGAGATGGGGCGATTATGACTCTCATGACATTGAGAGATACGCTCGTGCAAAGTTCCTGGACTACACTACTGATAACATGAGTATTTACCCATCACCTACTGGAGTGCTGATCGCCATTGACCTTGCCTACAATCTCCACAGGTAAAAAAAAAACTTAATACAAATGTTTATTTTTCTTTTCATCCTTTTTGTATATTTCTGCAAATGTTTATGGTTTGACCTATGTTGGGGTGTAACAGACCGTTTTCTTGTTTGTTTCTAGTGCCTATGGAAATTGGTTTCCTGGTGGAAAGCCCCTGATACAGCAAGCAATGGCCAAGATAATGAAAGCGAACCCAGCCCTTTATGTGCTGCGTGAGCGCATCCGTAAGGGATTACAGCTGTATTCTTCTGAGCCCACTGAGCCTTACTTGTCTTCCCAGAACTATGGAGAGCTTTTCTCCAATCAAATCATCTGGTTTGTGGATGATACAAATGTCTACAGAGTAACCATCCACAAGGTACAGCTTGTCAGATTGAATATCATAGAGAGATCAGTACTGAGCTGTTTAGGCGTTTATTTGTTGATCATTGTGTATTTCTTACCCTCTTTTTAGACCTTTGAAGGTAACTTGACAACCAAGCCCATAAATGGTGCGATTTTCATATTTAACCCCAGGACTGGACAGCTTTTCCTGAAAATTATCCACACATCTGTATGGGCAGGCCAGAAGCGTCTGGGTCAGGTATGTTTCAAAGTGGACTAGAGAACTTGTTTGAACTGCAGTTGTTTGCATCATGTTAAATGCTCATTGTTACAGAATAGTTGTCCAGATTTTCTGCCCTTTTCTGTGCAGTTCAATCATTTTGTCCGTTTTTAGCTCTATGCTACCCAACTGCAGCATGGTCCACGCTATATAGACTATTAATAAATCTCACTTTGGGGGGTCACTGAAGTGCACAGTGCACATGATTTGGTATTACAATATACCAATGTTCCATACAAAATTTGCCCTATGTTTTGCTGCTTGGCACTGCCTTTTGACTGGATCATACAGAGCACTGAGTACTTTTTACTATACAACCTGGGAGGTCCATTGTATGATACAGTATATATAGCACTTGTCCCTATGTATCAGCTCCCAATGTCCTATAGATTGCATATCTGAGCAGGGTCCTCTTACCTACCCAGTCTTTTTACAATGATTGTAAAATTGTAAAGTGCTATGTAATCTGGTGCCATATGAAAAACAGTAATAATAAAATACCACATAGGTGAGATAATGGGCTGCTTACCAAACCATACCTTTGAAAATTTAATCTATGGTATTGGTATCGGATGTTGGTCCATGCGAGGTATGTTAGCTGTGTAATTGTTCAGACGCATAGATGGCAATATCTTATATATCCTGCGTTTTGATGTCCACTGAAAAAAATGTGCTCTGGGCCAGAATGATTAGATGACAGGATAGTCCAGTCTTAATGCTTTAACCATTTTAAACGTCAGGACTATGATTTTAGAAATCTGGATTTATTTCTTTATTATTGGAATGGTGGGCAATGGCATGTTAGTTTGTTTACATGTATAAGTGACTAAATACACTAATTCTTCGTATTTCTGCTTTTAGTTGGCCAAGTGGAAAACTGCAGAAGAAGTTGCTGCTTTGATTCGTTCATTGCCAGTAGAGGAGCAGCCGAAGCAAATCATTGTTACCAGGAAAGGCATGTTGGATCCCCTTGAGGTAGGTGCAGAAAAGGGTTTATTATATTTGCTTGTTGCAATTCTCTGTCCATGTGTTAGGGGCCTATTCATGTTCATTTCTTTATCTCTCCCTCTATTTTAGGTGCACTTGCTTGATTTCCCCAACATTGTGATCAAAGGATCTGAGCTGCAGCTGCCTTTCCAGGCCTGTCTGAAGGTTGAAAAGTTTGGAGATCTGATCTTAAAGGCCACAGAGCCACAGATGGTTTTGTTCAATCTCTACGATGACTGGCTGAAGACCATTTCTTCCTACACTGTAATTAAACGTTTCTACATTTAGTCTAAATCTTTACAATCCTTAGAGTTGATGCTCTCACCTACCATAATACGGAGGCAAATGTACTAATAATTTGGTTGCTTTTACTTTTTCCTCAGGCATTCTCTCGACTGATTTTGATTCTGAGAGCTCTGCACGTCAACAATGATCGCGCAAAGGTCATCCTGAAGCCAGACAAGACAACAATAACGGAGCCTCATCATATATGGCCCACGCTGACCGATGAGGAATGGATTAAAGTGGAAGTTCAGTTGAAAGATCTGATCTTGGCTGACTACGGAAAGAAGAACAAGTAAGAGAAAATATCTGGGTTTTCGATTAAGCAAAGCCTATATACGATTGTAAGCCGTGGAAATGCTTTATGGCTGACGTACATTCCTTTTTATTTTCAGTGTAAATGTGGCTTCCTTAACACAGTCTGAGATCAGGGATATCATCTTGGGTATGGAAATCTCTGCCCCATCGCAACAAAGACAGCAGATTGCAGAAATTGAAAAGCAGACAAAAGAACAGTCTCAGCTAACTGCGACACAGACACGTACCGTCAACAAACATGGAGATGAGATCATCACTTCTACCACCAGTAACTATGAGACACAGACCTTCTCCTCCAAGACAGAGTGGCGTGTCAGGTAAAAACATGAGACTACAAAATAAATAGTTGTTACATAGGGCCGGATTCAGAGCTCCGAGTTCTGCGAAAAGTGCTACTGCGCATGTGCAGTAATTTTGGAACGTAATCTACGTTACTTCTTGCAACGGAGATTGCGTACATGCGGTTTTAAAAACCACGTGTACGCAATCTACGTTGCAAGAAGTAACGTAGATTACGTTCCAAAATTACTGTGCATGCGCAGTAGCACTTTTCGCAGAACTCCGGCCTCAATTGCATTGCGGCCGGAGCTCTGAATCCGGCCCGTAATCTCTAGCACCTATTGCTGTATCCGGTGGTCCTGTGTGTTACTGACATGCTTAAATATTAAATATTACTTTGCTGTAGAAGTGCATTTTTTTTATTTGTTTGCTTTGTTTTTTATGACTTGTATTCTAAAACACCCCCACCCCTTACAAATCTATATCATTGTTATCCTGTTTTTTTTCTCCTCCTTGTCAAAGATCTCAACTTTTATTTACCATTTGTTTTCCAGAGCAATATCTGCTGCTAACCTTCACCTGCGGACTAACCACATCTATGTGTCATCTGATGATATCAAGGAGACTGGTTACACCTACATCCTGCCCAAGAATGTGCTGAAGAAATTTATCTGTATCTCTGACCTCAGAGCGCAGGTCAGGCTTCAGACTATATGTGGGATTTTACTGCCTCTGCTGTAAACTCTCATTCAGACTTAAACATAATGGGGAAATATTGTAATGTCTGATATAATATTTTTAAACCTAAAATAAAACATGTCTAATGGTTATGTCTAATGGTTATATACACATTTTATGCTCTATTTTAACATTAGACTGTTGTGGGGAGTTACCTAAATGATTACTTTATCCTTAGGTTGGGTTTTGGCTATTTATTTTTTCCCAAGCTTGTGTCTAATCAGAAGTGTGATTCTTTTTAGAATTTTGTTAAGGTCATCATAATGTACTTCTAATGTTTGGGTTTTTTTTTTACATGTTGTTGTATGAAGATTGCTGGCTATCTGTATGGTGTGAGCCCACCTGATAATCCTCAAGTGAAGGAGATTCGCTGCATTGTGATGGTGCCACAGTGGGGAACTCATCAGACTGTACATCTGCCAAGTCAGCTGCCCCAACATGAATATCTCAAGGTAAACAATGTCGTCTTTTGTGTCTTGCTTGATTTCTTGAACTGAATTTCTCCGCTTATACTGCAATTAGTATTTTAATAATTGGCTTTGCTAAATGTCTTTGTAGCTTATATAGTTTGAGGAGTTAAAATTCTCTTTTCTTCTAGGAAATGGAGCCGTTGGGATGGGTTCACACACAGCCAAATGAGTCCCCGCAGCTGTCACCCCAAGACGTCTCCACTCATGCTAAAGTCATGGCTGACAATCCTGCCTGGGATGGAGAGAAAACCATCATTATAACATGCAGGTTAGTAGGTATTTAAAGCTTCTCATTAGATGTAAGCTGCTTTCCTCTCCTCTCACATTACATTAAGCTTTGTCAGCATAATCATTCATCCTGCATTGTGCATGTTGGTGAAAAACTGCCTCCTACATTTTATTATTTGAGAATCCTTTATGGTTTGTATGCTTACATTGAAGTATTGTGTGTCCCTAGTTTCACCCCCGGTTCGTGCACCCTTACTGCTTATAAACTAACACCCAGTGGTTATGAATGGGGACGGCAGAACACAGATAAAGGAAACAACCCCAAAGGTTACCTGCCATCTCACTATGAGAGAGTCCAGATGCTGCTGTCTGATCGCTTCCTTGGATTTTTCATGGTACCAGCACAGGCATCTTGGAACTACAACTTCATGGGTATGTGGCTCTGTCTTTTGTCTTTGTGGTGTTTTTTTGCCCTTTTATAATACTGATGTGTTTGTTTTTTTTAATAATGAAACTATTTAGAACTGGTGCTTTAGACATTAGTTGTCTTTCTGGCCCTATGTAACCTGTCTCTCTCTCTGTAGGTGTTAGACATGATCCGAACATGAAGTATGAGTTGCAGCTGGCTAATCCCAAAGAGTTTTACCATGAAGTTCACCGCCCATCGCACTTCTTGAACTTTGCCTTGTTGCAGGAAGGTGAAGTGTACTCCGCGGACCGTGAAGACTTGTACGCATAGGCTGTACATAAGAAAAACCTTAGAGTTTGATCACTGTTGATATTCAACATGGGACTTTTTAAAGTGCATGCTCAGAATTGTACTTCTCCAGATTTCAATCTTGCAGCTGTTGTGTATTTGCTTCTAAAAATGAGTAATTTTTGTATTTTGTTTCTGGCTTGACTTCAGCTGTGTAGAGAACATGGACCTCTTTTTTTTGTCAATATCTTTGTGCATTGTAGTTAACATTGATTTAATAAACATTTTTTATAAATGTATTTGGGTTGTAATGTACTATTTTTTTCATAGGCTTTTTCTGATATGACAGTGTGAAAGAGATGATCTATCATTTTGAATAAACCTGGTAAGCAGAGTTTTTGTGTAAGGACTAAAAATCATTTAGAATATATTTTTTGTGTCTTCATAGATTAACTGTGGTGGTAGAAATGATTCCCTCTTTAATTAGAATAGTATCAAGAATCTGGGATTTTTTATTTTTGTATAATAGTGGCATTCATGCCATGTGGTGTTGTCTCTGGTACCAAGAATAACCAGTATGCTATAGAAATCTAGGTTTTTACATGCAGAAAATTTAAATATACATGGGGATTAAGAAGTACATTTATAAACAATGTTAAGACGTGAATAATTGGAAAGGATTATTAACGTTTGCTTGAAGAGAATAATTTTCAAAGAGCACTTTTGAGGATATGGAGCCTACAGAAAAAGTCTTGTGTTACGAAGCACAATCCACTGAGTGGGATAGGAAAAGTCCTGTAGCTGGGATACAGAGGAAGGAATGTACATGGAATTGAGAAAGCAAAGACAATCGTGAGATGCATATGATACCATTGTAGGTTATTAAAATTTTACATTTGTGTAAGATTTACTCCAATGCTGTTCTGCTCGGTAAGGTGTCTGGGTTCTCAGGCTATTAGTACAATCTGATTAAAACTGGGTATTTTCTTATCTGAAGAGGAGAGACAATTGGCACACCGTGCTGGAGCATTGTTTACAATGAATGAAATGGTTTGGTAAAAGGTGAGAGAAGACATAGGGGAGGAGAGTTTGTTGTCTAAAATTACTCACTTTTAAATTAGACTGCCTATAGTCTAAACTTTCCTTTTTTTTTTTATTTATTTTTGCACGCTCCCCATGAGCACTAGGGTTGGGGCATGTTGACATGATAAGCAGCATCATCTCCCCTTTTTTTCCCCTGAGCCTGTTTGTTGGACCTCCAAATCTTGAATATGAGAAATTGTTTTGTAAGTGGTTTATACAGTCCAGCAGGGAACATCTGGTTTGTACACAGGGAGGATTCAGGAACTCTCAAGAGACTTAAACACTATCTTCTAGCTTTGTTTTAATGTACCATGTTCCCCTCTAGATAATATCTTTAAATATACAATTTGTATATGCTTTAGTAGCATATATATTGAGCAAGTCATTTTATCTGCATTTATCTTGGCTGTAGAAAGAGAAGAGGAAATAACACAAGGGAACTGAGTACCAGATTGTGCCACACAAATAAGAAACACCCTGGAATTTTTACACTAAGCAGAACTTTTCAACAGCAAAATAATAAACAAAATACCCCCCAAAATGTGTAGTGTATATGTATATATGTATAGCACCAATGTTATGGTTCAGCCATGATGCCAGAGACAAGTAAGATGGTCTTTCACAAACCTCTTCATTGCTAATATAGCTGCAGAATATAAGCAGTAGGTAATAAGTTATATTAAATACAAAATAATTGCTACATATTGTACAGAATGCAAACCGTTTCTTTTCCACAATAAAATGAAGTACACTACCATTTGCTATTTATTACATATAAGATGAAGTGATTTCTGCAGTGCAGAACTAATTTATGATCTGGATCCTGTCTCCCTGTAATCTCTAACAACCATCTGTCCCATGTAACTATAAATAAAGCTTGTTTACTTTGGGATGATGTTATGACACAGAAAGCACTGGCAATATCTTATGGACGTCAAATAATGGAAAGAAATGGGTGTGTTTATGAAATAAAGGATAGCCGAATACATTTTATATTAATATATTTACATCACTTATTTGATATATAGAGAAAGTTTACTTTCTATTGGGTGGTGCTTTTGATGTTGCTGTACAAAAGGTGTCAGAATAAGGAGCAAGGAATTTCACAGTATTATGGTTAATATGTACATGGCCCTGGTCCTTGGCCTAATGCTCCAATAAGGCTACACAATAATTACTAGTGCTGTGCAGCCATTTTAATAGGAAGGAATTATTCCTAAATGGAGGAACCACGTTTGGACTATTTTCATTTTTAAAAAAAATTGGGGCTATCTAGCTGCTATTGGGCTAATTGTTAAGTGCTTTATGTGTTTGCCACGGTGGCTGATATACTACCCAATATTTGGAGTTATCACCCAAACATCAGACCCTCCATCATGACCCATTCCATTAAGTACAACATACTCCACTCCTGAGCTTCCAACTGTCACACATGGATTAAATGACTTAACTGATATTTTAAAAACTTTTTGGCTCTTTAAGGTGGTTACTATATTAACTACTAGTTGGAAACTGTAGAATAAAGTATTTTGTATCTAATGGAATGGATCTTGTTGAGGGGAGGGGGGTTTGCATGATGCAAATATAATATGATTAATATGATCTAATATGATTAGCCTAGCAGTGGTCAGGTGGTTCAGGATTTTTAAATGATCAGGTGGAAACAGTTACAGACCGTTCTGTGGTGCCCCAACACATGGGGTCAATCAGCTGATATGCATATATAGATATAGATATATATATATATATATATATATATATACACGCACACACGCAGCATGACTGGGTGAGTAATTAGCTTTTACCTCATCATACCTATGCAGTTTAACAGCTGTGACTTCATGGACTGCCTGTATTAAGGTTGTCTCTTTTTGTAATCATATCACCCCTTTTCAAGTATATTTTGTACAGTGATTTAATGGGACTCATTTTGCCTACACTGTATTTTTGACAAATCTGTGTGTTTACGAAGGGCTGCTGTGTTTAATATGCCTGGATCACTCTGCATACTTTTATGGGATCAGTGGTACAGTGTACATAATTTAATTTAATTTATTTTATTTTTTTACCTTTTGCTTTTGAATTCGCTACTGTTTCTAATATAATTTTTACTATTCTTGCTTCATGTGCTGTGTGTTTGGTCAACAATAGATTGCATGAAAGCTAAGTGGATATCTAAAAAAAATTCCATTTTATATAGGACTGGCTCACGTTGACCTCTAACCTTTTTCACTTATGACTTAATCCTTCATTCACTACATTGTTGGGTTGTTTTTTTTTTAAATTAATTTAGTGAGTGTGTCTCTATCTTATACACACACACTTTTTAGTTTGTCTATGTATTTTTTTTTTTGACACATTCCGGGTGCTTAACAGTCTCGGACCTCCGTTATGACATCCGGAACAAGTTTGTGACGCATCTGTACACATATTAGAGGTGTTGGAATGGGTATATGACGTATCTGTACACATATTCTGAGTGGTGGAACAGGAGCCTAAGAGTCTTAAACCCCTGTTCCAGCAGCTGGAACAAGTTCCTGACTCTTTCAGACACCTATTATGGGTGCTGGAACAGGTGGTTATGTGAATTAGACCCTAGGGGGATCCTCAAACTTGTGCCTAGGGATCACCATAGGATCACCCAGAACACGACAACTGTCCCTCTCCCTCTTGCCAAGCAATTTGAGAAGTCATAGTGGGTCAGGGGGGGAAGGAACCATAAGGCCACACATCCCCCCCCCTAGATCTCTGGATCAGAGCCCATAAGGGCGCAGCCGAACCATAAATCCGTGGAAAAGTGACAAAAAAGTGAAAGTGACAAACAAAAGGAAAATAAATAGTGCTGAGTGGTTACAGCCCCAGCTGAGTGGCCGGGCAGAGGAACAAAAATTCTCCCGCCAAGCCAAAAGGCCAGAGCAAGAGAGGCGAATGCTTAAAAACCGTGGGGCTTAGAAAAAGTGCCTATAAAAGTGCCTTACTATGCCACTCTGAGTGTGGTTCAGGCGCCACCGGTTCGCCATTCCGGAACATCCTCAGCCAAATGACCAGAGGACCAAGGTTTCTCTGCCTATCAGAGAGGCTCTCACCCCCTCCTCAAGAACAGATAATACACTTGATCTTAGCCAAAACGCCGGCAGTTCTCCCGTTATCCCAGGAGAGCTTGCAAATCTCCCGCAAGTGATTGATGCTGTGGTTTCATGGAAACCACAGCCTCAAGTCCTGCCTCCTGCTTACAGGGAGGGACTTGATGACGGAATTTCGTCAAGCCCCATCCCGAACCCTAGTACAACTAAAAACGGGACAGTATTGTCAGGGTGCGGAGCTTAATGGTGCGATTTGCATAAATTGCCTAATTAAGCTCCGCCCCCTGCATGCATCCAGCTGTTAAAAGTCAGCAACCCTGATTTAAATATTGCCCAATACCTTTTCTTTTATATAAATCAGTTTATGCAAAGAGCTTATTATTAATTCATACATATAAAAAGGAAAGTAGACTTTGGTTATATAATTGTGGTCCAAATAAATAATCAAATATCTCTATAAAAGCCTAAACAAAAATATAGGAGAAATATTTAAATGGCCATATAGTCATCCCGTCCTAATAATGTGGCGTCCCTCCACAGAAGAAAGATCGGGGCCATGAAATAATCTCTATTCTCGCCTCAAAACCAAATTTTACGTCGTCACAGAGTCCCGCAAGCCCCACATTCCGCGCAATGTGCGCAGGCGCTATGCGGCCGTCATATAACAGGCGATAAGGTATTGAGCCCCGACAGTGGGCGGTCCTTCTGTGATTGTGGGCGGAGCTGTTTTGTTTCACTTGCACTTCACATGACAGCACTGACGGCTGGCGTTGGAGAGTGACAGAATGGAGGCGCAGGACACTGTGTGGCTGCGGGCCCCGACCGCCTTGTCTCTGGAGGATGTCTACAGCATGGCGAAAACTCTGGGCTCCGAGTTACAGAGCCTCACCGAGCAGTACGGGCCGGAGTCGGTATCCGGGGTGGTACCGCAGGTGGTGAGGGTTCTGGAGCTGCTCGAGAGCTACGCTGCAACCGGTCGGGAAAGGAGCTGTCCGGAGCAGGAGCTGCTGATCAGGACCGTGCAAAGGATGCACATCGCCAGGGAGGAGCGTGCTGCATCGGTTAGTCTAGTGTCTACATATTGGGGACAGGTACTTGGGATCTCAGGGAAAATACAGGTGTTATCATACTGTCCTGGCATGCCTCAGCTTGTATTACCCCTTTCCC
>WWET01000448.1:643382-658489 GCA_011038615.1 Limnodynastes dumerilii | reverse complement strand
GTCCTGCTCGTGTGTTAGAATAGCCACAGAAGGAGGGCACTGGAGAAAGTTCCTAAGTTGTTATCACTTGTGGAGAGTCTAGTGTTTGTATAATGTCACATGACAGACTATCTGCTGATATGTCTGGGAATCCCTTGTCACTGTGCATAACTGCACGAATATCCTTTTAGTAAACACCCACTTCCTTTCTCACGGGTTCATGAGGATACAAAGTCATTCTTTATAACTTTTATCTTATTTTTCCTATATCTGTTACATTCTCTACATTCAGCTATTTGCACAAATTTCATGTAACAATTCTAAAGGGTAAATGCCATGAATTATAGGTATACAGGTGTGACTACAGATTTTCATAGAATACATAAAAAAAGCTTTTCCTTCATTGTGGTCTACAAGAGTTAAAATGAAAATGTAAAACATACACAAACTGAATAAAGTAAACCATAAATAACCTTGTTATGACCAATATAAAACTATAAAGCAGAGCTTGGAGGTCAAGGTAAATACTGCAGTATTTGTGTTTAATGTAAATGTCAGACATCCACTGAATAAAGTAGTTGAACAAATACTGCTTCTGTGTAAAGTTATGAGCCATGAAAATAAACACCACCATTGCTCCTCTGTGTGACTGTGTGAATGTTCTAACCTGTAACATAATAGCTGTCTCTATCTGCAGCAATGTGTCCCACTCCGCCAGAGCTGTGTACAATAGTGAGTCCTATGTGTCCACTCCTGGGTTACTTATTGATCCTGAGTGTGGTTACTGGGACTGTGTGTGTTTTTTTTTGTCAGATGGTAAGAACTGAGACCAGGGGCCCAGATTTGCTAAGGTGCGGCGGGTTTGGAAATGTGGAGAAGTTGCCCATAGCAACCAATCAGATTTTAGCTGACATTCTCTATTATGTAAAAAGAAAATGAGAGCTAGAATCTGATTCGTTGCTATAGGCAACATTTCCACAACCCCGCAGCTTAGTAAATCTTGCCCCTAGGCTAACCATTTTTTTTTGTAGAACTCTACACAGGAAAATCTAGGGAATAAAATGCATCCACACTATCTTGTTGCCATACTAGTAATGAACATACTAATGTTTTTGTGTCACCATCAAACCACACAGATCTGATCTATTGTTTTTATTTATTTTTTTCATTTCACAATCCTTTGTGTGATACAGGTAGATGTGTTCTAAGACGGTTAATGAAAAGTTTATTACTGTGTTTACAGATTACTTAGAGGTGATTGATATCCACAACATAATCCTGACTCATGTGTAGGAGACTCTAGAAAGATATGGGAAATACCCGGTCACTTTTCATGCAATTTATTTTTTTGTTTTTATTTCCTGTAACTCTTTTCCATAGTGTATAACCTATATAAATCAGTACAAAAGCTCATTATTCTGCTAATTAGCAGGCCTTGCTGGTGTCGCTTTACTTTTTATGGGTTTCTTATGTCTTTTGACCATAATGAATATTAGATTTGTGGGTGTGCTGGATAATGAATTCATCTGCTGCGTATATTCTAATTTAATAGCTATAATAGTTTTTATAGATTAACCTCTGCATAGCCATCTCTGTCATTGAATTGAAAATATTCCGCAGTAGCTGTACAATGAGACCCATGAGTAGATGTGTAACTATCATGACGTCTGTGGTTGTCACAGCTGCAGGAACAGTTGACTCGGTTTATGAACATGAATGAAGACCTTCGCCGTAAGGTGTCTGTTGTCAATGCTCAGCTGAAAAGCTCCCTACAAAGAAAGACCGACCTGGAAAACCTGCTTTTGGAACAACAGAAAGAAATGGACTCCCTGGCTCAGAGGGTCCCCGTGTCCCATGCAATCCCAGACAGAAATATGGTATGTAGCTACTATTCTACATAGAGGATAACTTTCAAGAACTATACTGCACGTGACACCTCGTTTCATACATGAATCTGCAGCTCAATATTATTCAGATAAAGCTTTAACAAGAGATTCTTGCAGTCCTGTTACTTAGCACCATAACAAAGTCACAAGAATGGATTTGTTTTATACAACCTGTGACATTAATATGAATTTCTGCGCTGCTGTAAAAGGAAAAACAGGACAAAACACTCACTAGGTTCCTTCTGAATCCTGCTGCAAGCCTACAGATCTGCTGAAAGCCTACAGATAGCTGGCAAGCTGTCTCCATAGAACACTCTGACAGACACAGACCTATTTGTCAATTAACAGGATTTTATGTAGCACCATCAGATTACTTAGTGCTTTACAGAGAATATTTCACATTCACATCATCCTTGCACCATTGGAGCTACATTGTAAGTGTACACACACACGTTAATTTACAATCCAAGAGGAGAAATAAAGTTAAACTCAACCACCTAGCCGAGAGAGAGCATGGAGGGAGGCACTATAATATTTCACTTGCTTATTTTGTTGCAATCTAACTGCGTATTTGGTCATTTGTTTAAAAGGCATGTATCAATGTGCTGAATGTTCAATAGCTTATTCCTAAGCTGGTCTCAATCAGTCCCTTACACTCCGTGGTGATAAAGTGGTGGAAAAATCTTGTTCCTGTCAAATATTGGGGAAGATCTGGCTTGTGCCCATGGTGAGCTGTGACTAAGTACTGCTGTTCCGGGGCCTAAAACCCAGAAAAAAAACTGATGTAATGCCCTGTGTTGTTTATTTGGTAGGGTTACAATAATGTGACCATATACACAGGCCAAAATGGCCAAATAAATAAAAAGGTTCTAACACTTGCTGTTGTGCTTAATACCTGATCCTGGTGCCACAATAGGAAAGGGTTAAAACGTAACTTGGCAGACAGTGGGAGTGCAGAAAAGCACTTTGTCTTCCCTTTCAGTCTTCAGCCACATCCTCTTTTCTGTAGCACTTCTCTGTGTGACCCAGCCCTGCTCTTTTCTTTTTGTTGTTTTTTTTTTTTCATTTCAACTTGTTGGCTTGCTAACTATGAAATTACTATTCAGGAAAGCAATTTACAAATGGCAGTGTTTTCATTGTTGCATGCACCTGTTGCCTACACTTACAGTTTCTGCAGAGATGCACAATAGAGAGGGGTATTTCTAGTGGATTGCAGCAGCTAGTAACAGATGCTCCCCTCTACTACTGGCCCTGGCCTAAATGCTTACTCTTAGGGCCTGATTTACTAAGCTGCGGGTTTGGAAAAGTGCAGATGTTGCCCATGGCAACCAATCTGATTCTAGCTCTCATTTTCCTATTACATACAGGAGAATGTCAGCTAAAATTTGATTTGTGGCTATGGCTATGGCCAACATCTCCACTTTTCCAAACCCGAAGCTTTGGCCCTTAGAATGTTAAGCTTTAGTGGTGCTCTAGTTAGTTTTTGGTATGTGTGTTCCCCATTGTGGCTTTGTTTTTTTTTTTTTGGGGGGGGTTTTTGTTTTTTTCTTCCCATTAATCACCTCTTTTCAGACTCTTAACTGGTAGAGTTTAAATAAAGCTTTGACTCACCAGTGCCACCTAATGGAATTTAACAGTAACAGTTATCTGAGCTGTTGGCTTAAGATATTTAGTCTGTGACCTGTGTGTGATATTTATGATTTTATTATTTTAGTCATAGGTTTTTATATAGTGCCAGCATATTGCAAATCTCTTTACAATTTTAAACCATTATAAAATGAGACTGGGTGAATAAGAGGGCCCTGTTTGCAAGCTTTTAGGATATTGGGGTCTAGTAAATTGACCTGTTAAATTAATATTGGGGATGTCCATAAAATGGAAGCCCCATGTTGATAACATACAAATGGAATACATTAATTAATATCCAGGCTAATCTTATCAGTAAAGAGTACATCAGCGCAGTCAAACAGTCCAATATGTTTTAATGGAAGACATCATCAAAATTATAGGTATAGGATCTTTAATCTGGTTCTAATTTGTCAATCTATACTGCCTATAACTGTTAGAAGCTTAGTTACAGCTTTATATGTCTATTTGACACATGTATGTGAGACTTCAAACTTTATGTATCTACCTAAGATTTTATTGCTGGATGACTTGTTGCTGTTCTGCACTGTATATTCATACCTGACATTTAATATATTTTCACATATTTGGTTAATGTTGCAATCAGGACATTTCTTTTTCTTTATGCGGTTGTGTATAATAAAAATCTTTTTTTTTTTTTTCTTATTACAAAGTTGGAAACGGACTGTGTGATGCTGTATAAGTGTTGTTCTCTCCAATGGCTTGCAACTCTTCCATGCTATTTCACCTGTTAGAAAATGTAATTGCAAGGTTTGATTTTCTGTGTGTAAATGTATATATGCATATCGTGTGTGTATAATTTGCTTATTAATTTTTTTTAGAATGTGACAGAATGTAGGTCACAGGAACAGAAGGAAAAAGATGAATCTCCATCCAGCAAATTGTGTTTCACCTCCGATGACGTGAAGCAGATTATACAGGAGCGAAATGAGCTTAAGACCAACCTGTTTCTGGTGAATGAGGAGTTGCAGTATTATCATAGGTATTGTCTCAGTTATTTCTGTATAATTCCTTGGCTTGATGGCTAATTCTGGGAAACTTCATTAGCCCCTATGGTACTGATTAAGAGCTGCAGTTACACTTTTTTTAGGTGCAAGTATAGCCCTGAGCAATACCATGTTGAACTGCAAGGGGAGGCACATTTATATTAATAAAGCAGAATTGGAATTGAGAGATGAAGTTTCTTAGCTCAGCTCTAATTTTAGTTCTGTTTCTGTGTGCAAAGGTAAAGTATTTTCCCTGCATGCAAAAGTTTTAAAAGTAATCGGCTCCCCTTACTTTGCAAAATGGTTTAGCCAAGCTGTACACTTACACCTGTTTTGCCCTTACTCCCAAACTGAATTAGCCTCTAAATGTCTAAAAAGGGCAGTAAAGGCTTTACTACACACTTCTGTGTTTAAATACCTTTGTAGTCAATTAATTTGCAGCTGCACTTAATGAATATTTATTAAAATAAGGTTGGGTACACACTAGGCAACTGATCCAGAGTTTGGGAGTAAGGCCAAAAAAAGTGTAAGTGTACAGCTGAGGCTAAACCATTTTGCAAAGTAAGGGGAGCTAGTAAAGCTGGCCACACACTAGAGCGATTATCGCTCCCAGCATGTGGCTGCCGATAAACGGGACGATTTCCCCCTGGGAAAGGTCCCGATATCGGCACCATACACTGCCACAGGCTGGGAGCGATAATCTGTGCTGGAGAGCCTGCAGCCAGCCTATTGGCTGGCTGCTGTCTCTCCTGATTGGCTGGGTCTCCTGTCAATCTTGACAGGAGACCCAGCTTTAACTGTGACAGGCTGCAAGCGCTCTGTCCTCTCTCCCTGTGTCTGGCTATACAGCGCTGTATAGCCAGACACAGGGAGAGAGGACAGAGCGCTTGCAGCCTGTCACAGTTAAAGCTGGGTCTCCTGTCAAGATTGAGAGACCCAGCCAATCAGGAGAGACTGCAGCCAGCCGATAGTCTGGCTACAGGCTCTCCAGCACAGATTATCGCTCTCGTGACTGGGCAGCTTTTGGTGCCGATATCGGGACCTTTCCCCAGGGGGAAATCGTCCCGTTTATCGGCAGCCACATGGTGGGAGCGATAATCGCTCTAGTGTGTGGCCAGCTTTAGTGTAAAAATACTACCTACAACATATTACATTTACATACAATGAAGTCTGGAATGCCATCCTTTGTTTATTCATGCATCTCACAGCAGTCGTACTTACAATATCACGCTTCAGTTTTATTCCATTGCAGAAGAGATAATGCCAGAAATGTACTTTTCAAACCAATCATTTGTACTGACACTGATACAGACGCAGATCACATTATCCAGTTAATCCATATTTCTGATAGCTCCTTTGGGAAATGTTTTAAAAAAAAAATTAATCTTTTATCTGATCTCAAAGCGTGAAAGTACTCGAGTATATCATCCTCTGCGCTGTTCTATTTCTGGCTCCTCAATAACCTTATCTGTAAAAAAAAAAAAGCTTCTACCTGCATTTAAATGTTAAAGCGTCTTTTGTGAATACTTTTATGAGACTGGATATAGGGTTTCATGCCATTCTACAAAATAACCAATTTCCTGGCACTGATAGAAGAGAAAATAAAACCCGATCTGCTCTGCTGTGAATTTCAAACAACTCCCAAACAATTCAGTGCTTGCTTTTATTATATGCTGCCATATTTTCTAACTATGGAGGGAAATGATGTCGCTAATGGATGGAAAGCATAATAATATGCTGGAGAATTGCTCATTAGATTTACTTTGCAGGAAATGCTGGTGGAGCAGTGTCCAGGAGCTATTCAGATACGCAAAGGAAATGTTTTAAATGAACACAGAAAGAGAGCTAGATGCTAACATTGGACCTGATTCAGACTTATGACGGAGCTTGAAAATAAGAGAGGAAATATATATATATGTGTGTGTGTGTGTGTGTGTGTGTGTGTGTGTGTGTGTGTGTGTGTGTGTGTGTGTGTGTATATCTCTATGTATGTGTAACGTTTCAGTCATTTTAAGGGCTAGATTTACTAATAGCAACCAATCAGATTCTAGATAATATTCTCTAGTATGTAATAAGAAAGTAGTTAGAATCGTTTTAGTTGCTATAGGCAACATCTCCACTTATCCTTTTCCGCAGCTTAGTAAATCTAGCCCTGAATGTTTTGGTGTTTTTTTTTGTTTTTTTTTAAAGCCTGAAACGTTGGTAATTTACAAGGTCTCTTGGGTGTTATGCAATCGGCACATCTTTTCTTAATTTTGCAGTGCTAAATATTTGCTTCTTTAGTATACACACACACAGGGATAATTAATTCAGTGGCCATTTAACCCGTCTTTGTTTTTGGAGAGTGGAGAAACTCAGACGAGATAATAGAAACTACTAGGTTATTGTGCTGCCCCAGGCGTTCTTACAGTTCTGAAAAGTGAAACTGTATCCCAAGAAGAAAAAGTGCATAAGTTGTAAAATTTGGGAATGTAATGGTAATGTAAGCAAAATAACAATGTTATCTATTCAGAGGTTTAATATAGCGCAATCAGATTATGTAGTGCTTTACAGAGAAAAATTCACATTCACATCTTGTGTCCTCCCTCTCATAAAGGGAGCTGCTGAATGACGACCGGATCCCCAGCTTGTTGTTGTATGGCATGAAGTCTGCCATTCGGAAGCAAAAGAAGAAGATTAAAGCCAAAATGCTTGGCATTGTGGAGTCCCCAACTAGCAGGTCTGTATTGCCTGGATGTCTAGGTGCTTAAATGAATACCAGTGTTCACATTACACGGAGAGGTTTTCTTGGCTGCAGAATAATGTTTTGTGTATTTGTTAAGCATTTGGTTTGGGATGAATTATTGGATTTATGACTCGAGCCATTCAGTAGGAGCCTTGATTCAATATCTGCATTTATGACCCATGACCATTTTACAACAGTCATTCATTCCCTCTTCAGTTCTAACTAATGCAGCTTGGATAAAGCAGACCCCATGATGTCTGCTGTATCATTGGCAAAATCCATTTGAGGTCATCAAGAGTTTTGGAGCATCTGCATAAACATGCAACTCTGAACTCGGCTTGTTCAGCTGCAGCCAGCATTTACAAAACCATTTAACTGCTCTTTTGATGATGTACATTAATGGCAGAGCATAGTAGCTGTATTCTGCTATGCTGGTATTTTAACTTTAAAATGTATATTATTTTATAATAGTTGAAACTTTATTTTGTGAGTAAACTTTATTTCATCCATAGATTTAAAGTAAACGAACAAGTGGATCTGTGTTGGTTTTTTTTTTTTTTTTTTCAATACAAATGGTCAATTTCACATTAAAACCTGTGCCTGTTACTTACGCCATCCCCTGAGATGGTGTAAGCTTTTCATGGAAGCACCATTCACCGTGACTAGTGACTACCCCTTTTAATTTAAATATTGTGCAAGTCCTTGATCCACTAGTGCTGAGCAGACTAATGTGAACACAGGCAAATGAGCAGCACTGAGCCATGTTTTCTATCCTTTCTCCATCCTGAGTATGCACAAGGCTCACTTCCGCTTCGCTTGATAAAAATGTGCAGCCCTGGATCAGCCCCCTTAAGGACACATTTTTCTTTTTAGTAATTTCATTACACTTCATCTCCTCACTACTCTCCTCTGTTCTGTTCTGTTCTGTCCTCAGCACATTTCCAGACAAGTTAACCCTTTTGGCACTTTAGAACTGGCAGGTTAACTTTGTTGCTCAGAATGTCACACTCGCAGAGTACACCCACATTTTGAATGATGTGTTGCCAGATGGCTTTTGCTTTCTTGAAAAGGAATTTGTCTGTTTATACTCTAGTAAAATTATAGTATTTTTGCTCATGTTGAAATATGCATATCTGTTATCTTTGTATGCAGTGATGATGAAGAGAACACATGGATACAGACAACAGAAACAGACTGTGTGGACTCTAAACCCCCAGATTCAAAAATCAAGAGTTTGTAAGTTTCATTCCCAAACACACTTTAAATTAATAATTGTAGATAATATAAAAACTTAATATGTGAGCCTTCTCTGAAGAAGAGTTCTACTCTCCTAAAGGAACAGTAATACATAATACAGGGAAAAATGGGTGATTATAGTATCCATGAACAAAATGAAAAAATTATTTCAAGACACCCAATTTTAACAAATGGATTTTTTTTTATATCAGAATGCAGTCTTCACATCCAGTAGACTTGTGTGACACACTGACCTCTTGTGATTTGCACAATACAATACAGGTCTGCTAGTGTGAACGCTGTTAAAACATATATTATAGCGGTGTGCTACTGCCATTCTTGGCTTTATTTTGGTATTTTATGTGAATGTATGCATTTTACCTATATATTTTGCTGTAGAACAACAGTAATGCCTTATGAATAAAATATAGTACTAGCAATCACATGGCTGTGGGCTTATACCTGACTGTTTTATGTGAGTTATTTTGGTGAACACACTGTGTTTTGTATCAACAGGTTTGGAACGTGGTATGGCAAACAGACGGCAGAACCAGGTCCATGGGAAATCATTAATTCCAAAGAAATAAACCTGGTCCAAAAAGACACTGAAAATGCCTGAGTGTCAGTACTGTTGTGCAACTAATTATGCCCTGTCCTGTTTGTTCTTCTATAAACTGACATACAATTCTGTCTGTGATGTTACATCCAATGTAAAGTGTATATGAATATGCTCATAAGAAAGAATACCTATATATTTTTCTAAAATTATTTTTATTTCATAAACTTTTTATAATATGATTTTAAATATACATATGTGTATACAGAATATTTTTGCAATTGTAAATTATGAATAATCTATATCCCCTGTAGATATTTGTAATTTTCCTACGCCTGAAATAAATCTAGGGTACTGCCTGGTAAATGCCTGCTGTATCAGACATTAAGTGTTGAAAAGTGTGTGTGTGTGTGTGTGTGTGTGTGTGTGTGTGTGTGTGTGTTACTGTATTTCTACATCCAACTCGTGCAGATGTTTAAGCGGAGGTTGCCTTCCACACAATTCTAAGGTTTGGGTACACACTACAAGTTTTTCTAACTGTTATCTTAAAGGGGTATTTAGAACAATATTCTGTATTCTACAACAATTATACCTGATCATTGTGAAGTACATAGAATTGTTTGATTGCATCTTTTAAACAGTTTAAATTTACCAAACAAAGCGTAGTTTCAAATGTATGGAATACATGAGGCTCATATCGTCAATGACGCCATCTTTCTTCCTGCTTTATGAGGTCAGGCACTGATGTTGGACAAGTAGATTTGGCTCACAATTTCCATTCCAGGCCAGGGCTCTGTGCGGGTCAGTCAAATTCTTCCACACTGAAGTCCTCAAACCATGTCCTTTGTGCCCTGGGGCACAGTCATGCTAGAATAGAAAAGGGCATTCCCCAAACTGTTGCTATAAAGTTGGAAGGATAGCATTGTCCAGAATGACTTGGTATACTGAAGCATTAAGATTGCAATTCACTGGAGGTAAGGGGCCTAGCCCAAACCCTGACATCAGCCCATAATATTATCCCTCCACCAAACTTCACAGATGGCAAAATGCAGTCAGGTAATGTTCTCCCGGCATCTGCCAAACACAGACTCGCTCATCTGCCTGTTAACTGGAGAAGCGCGATTCATCACTCCACAGAACACACTTCCACAGTTTAGTGTTTGTGTGCTTTACACTACCACTACATCTGATGTTTAATATAGGACTTTGTGATGTGAGGCTTGCATGCAGCTGCCCGGCCATAGAAAACCATGGAAGTTAAGCTCCTGCCGCACAGGTTTGTGAGTGCTGGCGGCTTTTACGCACTATACACCTTAGCAGCCGTTGACCCTGCTCTGTGATTTTTACGTGGTCTTCCGCATTGTAGATGAGTTGCTGTTTCTAAACGCTTCCTCTTTCTATCACTTACCGTTGATTGTGGAATATCCAGCAGGGATGAAATTTCACGAACTGCCTAACTGGAAAGCTGGCATCCTATCCTGGTACCATGCTTGAAGTTACTGAGCTCTTCAGAGCAACCTATTTTTGTATTGCAAATGTATGCAAATAGAGACTGCCTGGCCAGGTGCTTGGATTTATATACCTGTGGCAATGGGTCTGATTGAAACACCAGAAATCAATACTTAAGGTGAGGCCAAATACTTTTGTTCATATAGGAGCTGATCTAGAGTTTTCCGATTTTGTTAAAATTATTTCCTCTCACACCAAGACCTCCCCTTCCCTAATATAAACACAGTGGAATGGGGCATGCTGATGCTTGCATTACTACAAACACCAGCATACCCAAGGATGTCAAGGCATACTGAACCACAGGCACCAGCATATCCTGTCAGCTAGGGTACTACACGGCATGTAAATGTTCCTCCTAGTGACCTAATAAAATATAGGGCTGGCCGTTACTGTAAAAAAAGTTTACATTAAATACAGTAAAATGTAAAAAAAAAAAATCATACATGCTTTAAGATCTTCATCTGTAATGGATCCCTTGGAAACCTTTTAGAGCGACAATACTTATGTCCTGTTTCCAGGACATTCCAGCGCTGACAGTTCTACTGTCAATGGGTTATATTTATACCCTCGGCCAGCGTACGACTATTTCTGGACAGCGACAACACATATTTAAATGAGAAAAATGCCCCTTTTCTCATTTAAATACTGTGGAACTCCCAGTTCCACTGGTGCAGTGCTGTTGGATTCGCTAACAGTTGGATGGGCAGCCTTGCACCCATCTTTCTGTGCTCTCTCGTTCTGAGCATGCTCTGCGCTCGTTTTTGCTGTCTTACATCTGAAATACAGGTTGAAGTGCAGCTCTGGATCATATCTTCTAAAATTCTGGACTTTCATAGTTTAGTGTTAAAAATGTATTTATATCTTCTAAAGTAGTACTCTTTGTTTAAGAAAAAACGTCACTCACTGTTTTTAAAAATTACTCATCCTGTCTGGTCTTACAGATTTATTATTATTTATTTTTTTAAAATAGGGATAAAAAGGTTGTAATCCGGTTCAGACGGTGAGTTGTTGCTCGCTCTATGGTTAGTACTTGGCATGTAGCCTTCAGACAACTGGGATACAAGGGGTAGTAGTGTTGATTTGCAAACAATTAAAAGTATTTGTAGTCATTTTCTGAAAGACCGCATTTGCGCAATCTACGTAAGAAAGATACGTAGATTATGTTAAAAAATTACTACACATGCGAAGTAGTAAAAATTGCTAAACACCAGACACGTCCGGTACTCTGAATACGGGCCTATTAGTCTACTACAGTTTACCTCTAAACTCCATTTTTCATTTCCTGCCACAAGATGGTGCTGCAAGCAGTAGTTTCTATCATTGGCCATTCTCACACTAACCATTGTAAACATGGCAACAACAATGAGCAGATTAGTTAGTCCACATTGTTGGATCACTCATTGAAGAGAAAATCTTACTGTTCTAAAAATTCTCCCTTAATGGTATAGTAACTCCCAAGGGTTAACTAACACAGTCCTACTGATCATAAGCAGGAGTAGCACCACATTGAAATGAATGGATTTAGAAAGAAGCAAGGATTTTTTTGTGTCTTGATTCTCAGGAGTGTTCTGTGCAACTGTATTTTCAGCAGCCCAGCTCGATGATTATCTGATATAGACATCCTGTAGCCAGGATTTTTTCTAGGTCTTGAAATAAGTTTCATTATTTGTCAGATATCTGCTATGTCGTTGCCTTCGGAACATTCTGGGAGTTGTCGGTTTAAAACTCCTATAATGCCAAGGTTGCTTATACCTGATCTGTCCTGCCACTGGAGAGGGGCCATAATAAGGAATGAGGTTCTAGAGTGTGGAGAGTTTTTCCATTGTAGTGCCACAGGAAGGTGCTTATTCAGTATACAGCAGTCATTAAAACTGCTGACAGGTGAAGTAAATAATACCCCTTTCATATCACCGCCCTGGCAATATCCCGGGTTCACAGACCCGGGATATTACCGGGGCAGCAGAGGATCCCAGGGTCACAGACCCCGTTTCACACTGCAGGGCAGACCCGGGAAATTCAGAGACCCGGGTCTGCCCTGTCATCATCAGACAGTGTAATTTGTTTACCGTTGCTCTGGCAACACTTGTTGCCAGGGCAACAGTAAAAAAAAAAAAAAATTGCACCAATCTTGTGCGTTAAGTGCTACCCGGGTTGAAAAACCTGGGTAGCACCTTTCACACTGCACCACTACCCGTGTGGGAATAACCCTTCTTTTCACCCGGGTTGAATTCCCGGGTCTTCTGACACAGACCCACCGGAAGTACCCCTTTCACATCTCCACAAAATTCCCGGGATTTTGGCGAAAACCCCGGGTATTTCGTGGTGATGTGAAAGGGGTATAAGATTGATTACATTGTGTTCTGCTGGAAAATCTTGGGAGCTGACATCCTTGTGGATGTGGTTTTGACATGCGCCACCTTCATATACTGTTGCAGATAAAGTACACTTCTTAGTGGCGTTTTTCCTCTTTGAACAGGGTATTGCACCCTACCACAGTGCTAAAAACGTTCAGGAAGGGTTTGAGAAACATGATAAAGAGGTCAAGGTTTGGACTTTGCTTCCAAAATCTCAACCCGAGAGAGGCCTAACTAGCAACTTGAAACTTCTGCCTACACCTTAGATACCATAGAACAACTTTAGAGGTGTTGAGCTGTTTTGGAGGCATGAGGTAGCCTACACAATATTAGACAGCTGGTTTTAATGTTATGGCTGATCAATGTATAGTGCAACTAGAAGTCCCTTATTCCGCGCCACTAATACCACACCAGAGTTTTTAATAAAAACTGAAATTTATTTGTTTAATAAATATACCACAAATGTGGTTTGGAAATGAGTGTCAATGGAGCTGAATTTAAGGCAGCTTCGTTGGCACAATAAAACGGTATAGCAGTTAAATACAGTACTTATAAGTATACAATGCAATCGTGGATTTCATAGGGTTTCATAACACAGTGAACATGATATAACAGGTATAGTATGGAAATAACTGCAAATAAAGAGCGGGCAGTGGACCTCGACCCGCTTATATTTACAGTTTGCAACAAAACAGCAGGTAAACAGATACAATGATTGAAATTGTTACTTTGAAACTTTAAGTAGGCAAGTTGCCTTGTATACCATAGAGAGACACTGTGCAGATACGTGCTGAGTCTCAACTTATTAGACAATAGGTGATGGTTTTAACGCAAAAGACAGTTAGCACAACTTGTATCCCAGGAGGGTAATGAAACAGATTGGGATCTAACAGGCTTGGGATAGTAGTGTTTAAGAAGCGCAGTCTGATCGTTGTGACAGCCAATACAAATGTCAGTGCTTATAGTCTGGCAGGCCCGGAGTACCAATTATATCCACTGCGTGAGACGATGTGGTGGATTACCCAAAAAAGTATTCTACCCAGTTTGAGGTTCTGTATCCTGGTGCTGCACTGGGGGAACGGCCGGTATCAGTGAGTCGCACAAGTGTCAACAATAGTGAGCTATAAACTCACGTTGCCGGCGTGCTGCTTCTAATCAAAAGTTCACTTTAGATGGAGAACGGGCAACAGCTTCACTCACCGGTTTGTTGAGCCAGAGGGTGGGCGGACCTGCAGTCACTTCAGTTCGTGATGCGCTTCACGACGTCCCGCTGTCAGTTGCTAACCCGGCTCCGGTTTCCAATATCTGCCGATGCGTGTTCTCCTGTAGAGTAGTAATTCTATGTGGCCACTTGTCTTTCTTTGCCCACACTTGTGTTCAATTAAGTGCCGACTGAGGCTGGTGCTAACAGCAGCGGCGTGCACACCGCTGTGTCAATAGGAGAGACTGGTAGCTGTAAATAGTATTCCTGCCGTCTCTCAGAGGTACCTTCCGTGGAGATCTCCGTATAATAAAGGCTATGAGCCTTAACCACCTACGCGTTTCACCGAATAAACGGCTTCTTCAGGGTGTTGGTTAAGTAAGGATACCGTCAATGTTAAAAGGACTGATGCAGCCTTGTCTTTGAATCACTTTCTGTAGTTTCCTGATGACCCTTTGTGGCGGGATTATAAAGGCTGAGGTCCCCCGCTGTGCAGATGCGTCTCCAGCTGTTATCAGTATAAGGCAGATTGCTCTGTATGGGGCACTTAGATGTTGGTTAGTACATTGCCAGCTGTTGGATTTGTCTATGGATGGGCAGTCATTGAGTACTTAGGATGTAAACATACATGGGGCTGTTTAGGATGTCAACCACAAGTTATATGTGGTTAACAGATGTTACCTGCTATACCCCATAAGAAGTGCAAAATAAGTACAAGTAATACTATAAGTAAAGTGAGGCTAATTGTAATATTAACCACAAATGATAGGTGGTAAAGGGTATTGACTACTATATCCAATAAAATTGTAAGGCAGATTTTCCTCCTGCAAACATTATCACCAAAGGGCCTTAATATTGATCTGGATCTGGAACCTTTTCTTTTTCAATGATATACTGTTCCAACCCTTTTGTTGCTGCCTCCAACCTATCTCCCATTCCCCCGCCTCCTCCCAACCTGCACTTTACCAACCCCACCTGCCCCACCTATATTTCCTATACCCCCCTACCCCTCTACCTACCCCCCCTCC
>WWET01000448.1:614979-625408 GCA_011038615.1 Limnodynastes dumerilii | reverse complement strand
TGATACGATACAAATCTTAATATCTATAACTACTACAACTATCTTACTGTTGGGATCAATATTATTTTTAAAATTCAACATTCTATACAATAACCTATTAGAGATGTCTTTGCACATATTTTGAAGTTTTGATACAAATCTTAATATCTATAACTACTACAACTATCTTACTGTTGGGATCAATATTATTTTTAAAATTCAACATTCTATTAACCACAATAACCTCCTTGTGTCATAAAGCGCAGAAAACATATTTGTAACCACAATTCAGTCTCCAAATAATCCCCCTCATTTCTCCTCTCAGCCCCCAAATAATCCCCCTCATGTCTCCCCAGCCTCCAAATAATGCCCTTCATGTCACTTCAGCCTCCAAATAATCCCTCTCATGTCTCACCAGCCTCCAAATAATCCCCTTCATGTCACTTCAGCCTCCAACTCATCCCCCTCATGTCTCCCCAGCCTCCAAGTAATCCCCTTTATAACTCTTCAGTTTCCAAATAATCTCCCTCATGTCTCCCTAGCTTCCAAATAATCCCCCTCATGTCTCTTCAGCCTCCAAATAATCCCCCCTCATGTTTCATCAGCCTCCAAATAATCTCCCCATGTCTCCCCTCAGCCTCCAAATAATCCCCCTCATGTCTCTTCTGTCTCCAAATAATCCCCCTCATGTCTCTTCAGCCTCCAAATAATCCCCCTCATGTATCCCCTGCCTCCAAATAATCCCCCTTATGTCTCTTCCGCCTCCAAATAATCCCCCTCATGTATCCCCTGCCTCCAAATAATCCCCCTCATGTCTCCCCAGCCTTCAAATAAACCCCCTCATGTCTCTTCAGCCTCCAAATAATCCCCTTTATGTCTCCAGCCTCCAAATAATCTCCCTCACGACTCTTCAGCCTCCAGATAATCCCCCTTATGTCTCTTAAACCTCCAAATAACCCCCCTCATGACTCCCCAGCCTATCTATTTTAACACTTTTAATTTCCTTTAATTACCTTTGCTTTCATTCTTCTTCCTTCTCTTACTGTCCCATTTTATGTGTGTCCATTTAGCCTTATTGTCCCCTTTTTATGTGCCTATTCAGCCTCTGTGTCCCCTCCATGTCCAGCCAGCCTTATTGCCCGCTCCATGTTCAGCCAGTCTGATTGCCCCCTCCATGTCCAGCCAGTCTGATTGCCCCTCCATGTCCAGCCAGTCTGATTGCCCCCTCAATGTCCAGCCAGTCTGATTGCTCCCTCCATGTCCAACCAGCGTGACCTGCCCCTTCCTGTCATCTCAGTCACTAGAGTTACTCTAGTGACTGAGTCAATCATTACAGGAGACAGGAAGTGCCCCCCCCCCTCACTCTCATCTGCTCCTCTGTGCATTGTTATTAAAAAGTGACAGCGCAGCACAGGTGGACGGGTGGTTGTAGTGGCTTTTGTGAGCGTATATATGTCCTATATACGCTCACAAAAGTCACTACAACAACCTGTCCACTCGCCCTGCGCTGTCATTCTTTAATAACGCTGCGTAGAGGAGCAGAGGAGAGTGGGAGGCATTTCTTGTCTCCTGTAATGATTGACTCAATCACTAGAGTAACTCTAGTGACTGAGATGACAGGAAGGGGCGGGTCATGGTGCTAGACGGGCCACCCCCTCTCCTCTCTGCTCCTCTCTGTGCAGCGTTATTATACAGGATCAGCGCTGGTGGTATGACTATTGTGAGTTTATGTAGGACTCATGCCCTAAGGCTCCGATTGTGTCCACATCAGCTGGGCACCATCGGAACCTGGAGCATGTGCCCTACAAAACCCTCGTTAGTTACACCACTGGGTGAGTAACCTCTCCAGGTTTAAGGTCAGGTTTGCAGGGGAGGGAGGGTTAGGGTCAGGCTGCGGGAGAGGGAGGGCTATGGTCAGGCTGAGGGGAAAGGAGAATTAGGGTCAGGCTACAGGAGATGGTGGGTTAGGGTCAGGCTGCGGAGAATGGAGGGTTAGGGTCAGGTTGCGGGAAAGGGAAGGTTAGGGTTAGGGTAATGGAAGGGGAGGGTTAGGGTTAGAATTATAGGAAGTTTTGGGGTAGTTTTTTGCCTTACCTTTCGGAGCACCGAAAGTTCGGTGCTCCGTGGATCGATTACTATATGCAATTAAAATCCCAGTCAGTTTTAAACTAGCTGGGAGAAAACGGCTCTATCGAAATAGGGCCATTCTTTCCGGAGACCCACTTGGATCCATGGATCTACCTGCCCAGGTAGATTCAACATTAGATTAATCTTTCATTGAAAACTATTTTTGGCTGTTAATTTAAATAATTTTTAATTACAACATGGATTTGAGGTCTATTGAGTGCATAGAGGAACATGTTTGAGGCAATGAACAATTTTGCTATTAACTTACTAAAACGTGGTATATTTCTATATTCTTGTATTGAAGAAGAAAGGACCAGATTCAGAGATTGAAAATAAGAGAGGAAGATTGATTTCAGGGGAAGTCAAGTTAATTGTATTCTTTGAATTGCTTACTGCACACAGATCATGACCAGCTTTACATTTATATTTATTGGGGTAGATCCAGAACCACGTCCGTCTTCCATAGACGGACGTAATTCACTGAACAATAGCTACTGCGCATGCGTAGTAGCTATTGTACGTAATCTGCGTATCTTTTCGATACGTAGATTGCGTATATGCGGTCTTTTATCTACTAAACACATGCAAAATATCTTTACATCAGAGAAAGAGGCATTACCTAATGATATACATGACTTCACTCAATATGAACTGATACGTAGATTGCGTATATGCGGTCTAAAAGACCGCATATACGTAATCTACGTATCGAAACGATACCCAGATTACGTACAATAGCTACTACGCATGCGTCTAAAAGACCGCATATACGCAATCTACGTATCGAAACGATACGCAGATTACGTACAATAGCTACTACGCATGCGTCTAAAAGACCGCATATACGCAATCTACGTATCGAAACGATACGCAGATTACGTACAATAGCTACTACGCATGCGTCTAAAAGACCGCATATACGCAATCTACGTATCGAAACGATATGCAGATTACGTACAATAGCTACTACGCATGCGCAGTAGCTATTGTTCAGTGAATTACGTCCGTCTATGGAAGACGGACGTGATTCTGGATCCGGCCCATTGTTATTAAGACTTGGGATAGAAAACGCCACCTCTCAACTCTAATACTGCTTGCAACAGATGAAATATGACTCCCCTGCAATCAACATGGTTTAGCCCAGGAGTAACTTTTCTCTCTTATTTTGAAACTCTGAATCTGGTCCTTTGGATCACAGTACAAGATAGTAAAATGATTTTCTCCCATAGTTCTGATAAACAAAGTTTTCTAATTTCAACTGTAATTTTAGCAGCGAGGGCAAAAAGGAAATATAGCACCGCCAACCTTGAATTAGAAACCATTTTAACCTTTAAAATAAACTTACTGGTGCCGACTTCAGTTAACAGGGCGCCCGCCCCACACCCCTAGTTACGGTACTGCATTAAAGCATTTGAAATGGTGGTAAGTTTAAATAAATCAACAGGGTCATGGGGAATAGGAAGTGAGTAAAGAAAAAAGGAGGCTTAACATAAGGTTTAATAATATTTTAAACAAATGAAATATTTTATACTCCGCCTAGTCGATTGTGGAATGTCATCAAGACAAAATGGTGAAACTGATCAACTTCCTGCTTCTCCCTTCCCTCAGTGTCACCAAAGGGCTGGTGTGCTGCCCAGGCTGGAAACAGGAAGGGCGAGAGTGTACAGCTGGTAAGTAATAATGGTCATCCTTGAAAGCTAACAGGACAACTTTAGATGATAGAATAGGATGTCACAGATAACAAATGTTCTAGGACAGACAAGGTTTGGACATACTCTCGCTGTTCTCTGACAAGTACAAGGAAAAGAACAAATGTAATATTTTTTTAGATTACTTTTATATAGTCAAATTGAAATACTATTAATAGGCTAAATCAGCTAAAATCTGTATTTGGCTGATTTGATCAAAGCATCAGGATATCCTATCCAAACATTTTACTCCAAGGGGGACATTTACCAAGGTCGATATGTGCAAAATCTCAGTTTTTGTCGATTTTTGGGGGATTGTGATCTAGCTGCATTTACTAAAAAATACCGTAAATCGCTGAAAATCCCCAAATAAATTGTCAAATTTAGTTAAAATCGCCACACTCTGTGCCCTTCAGTTTTGAATAATATATTATTTAAAAAATTAATTACATTTTATATAATAAAAAAATATTGAGTGTGACTTTGAGTACCATAAGCGTCAGCATGCCAAGTGTTCATGGATTATGTGTGCGATTAAAATAATTATGAAAAATATATATTTTTCTGTTTCACTCACAGCAGTCTGTGAGGGCGCCGATACCTGCAAAAAAGACGAAGTCTGCATAAGACCGGGAGTCTGTCGCTGTAAACCTGGTTTCTTTGGTGCTGATTGCAATTCACGTGAGTACAATTATTGTATGGTGTCTGAAATGAGGGGTGGCATAAACAGCATAACCCACAAATTCACATTAAAGTGAAAGTATTTATGATTTTCTGCATGGTCTAAAATACCTATGTGAATTGGATAAACTCCTCCTATATATATATTGGGTTATGGGTAATCGTGGTAAATATTGGAAAAAATAGAATATCTGGGAAGAAATGCAGGCTGGCTTCCATAGAATTTCGGGACCATTCCTTACCCTCTTCCTTAACCTAGTACTATGTTTATAGGAGATAAAGGGCCGTATTCAGAGATCCGTTTTTTAAAAGTATGCATTTATACGCACGCACGTAGCGTAGAAGGCAACATCCACGACACTCCCCTCTCCCGGCCGTGCAATCGTAGATGTACACCTCCATAGACCACTCTGATCTTTAAGTGTGTACTTACGTGCATATATGTCTTCCATGCGTGCGATTCAGTATAGCCACACCCTCAAGCGTTCATTTAAATGCCTCCCCCCCACTTTCATGTAAATTTTCAAGTACGTATTTCTATGCCGCCCATTCATACGTATGTCCCCAAGTGTGATTCACATGTCGATGCCTAAAGTACTTACGTGCGTATATTCTACGTAACTTACGTAAATAAAGTTACTACACATGCGCAGTTAAAACGTACCTAAAAATAGGCACCCAACTCCACGTGAAAACAGATCTGTGAATACATTCCAGAATACTTATATAGCTCTAATGTTCAAATGATCAGTTAGATTTTAAAAGTGTAGTTTAGGTCATACATTACAAGCAAGTATAGTTAGTGAATTCAATATTCAAAAGGTAATCTCCAATGTATAGATTGGCATGGGTATTTTCATCTAAATAAATAGTGTCTTGGGTCAGAATATGGAAATAAAAGTTTATTTCTTCTCTAGCATGTCCCGACCAGTACTGGGGATCAGACTGCAAGCAAAGCTGTTCCTGCCATCCTTTTGGAAAGTGTGATGGGGTGACTGGTCTTTGCATCTGCTATCCTAACCGCTGGGGCCCAAATTGTCAGAACGCCTGCCACTGTGGCCCACACGGGACTTGTGACCAACTCACTGGACTTTGCCAATGTAACCCAGGCTGGTGGGCACAACATTGCAATAAACAGTGTTCATGCAATCTGGAGACTTCCCACTGTAACCAGACTAATGGGCAGTGTATATGCAACAGTGGCTGGTGGGGCCATCGCTGCAGCATAAAGTGTAAATGCAATAAATCTCCATGTCTGCAAAATAATGGGAACTGCAAATGTCGTGAAGGCTGGTATGGTAATAAATGTGAATACCAATGTGGCTGTGTGCATGGCAAATGTAACCCCAATAATGGCGAGTGTGAATGTCACACAGGATACCAAGGAAAACACTGTGACGCCCCTTGTCCTGCTGGGAAATATGGTCCCAAATGTGAAGAAAGGTGAGTTGTGAAAAATTATTATTCATTAAATTAAAGATTAAAGGAAAATTGTATTTTTTCATATGTGTTTGTATTTGATTCTATTTGCTATGAAACATGCGACTTTACCAATTATTAATAACACATTTTGTGTGTATGACACTCCATTACAGACAGGTTTAAGTATCCACACACCCTTTCATAGGTGGAAAACCTTGGTCTTATTAGAATTAGTTAGAGCTGGGGGAGAAACCATAAATAGCTGCTTTGTGCTGTGGGTAGTGTAACTGATGCCAGCTTAGTAGCCGCTGACCAGAGAGACAACTGTATATATAGTTAGCTGCAGGGACCTGGGACTGTAAATGTAAATACAGCTGTTTGTTTTTAGAATACTCCAACCGCTGAATACAGCTTCCTAACAATAAAGAACAGCAATCTGGTTCAGTAACCCTGTGTGAACTGCATCTGTTTGCAGTGCTTATTGGTATAAACACACTAGTACGCTGTTCTCTATCCTGTCAGGTTAGTGACTACACACACCTTGTTATTCCTGGCATTTATACAAATGATATACAGCACCATCTTCAAATGTCCACATGAACATATTCATGAAAATTCTATATATCATGTAGTCACTTTCATAAGCACTACTTTTACTATAGCTGCACATCACTGAGCTCTACAATTACTGTGTTGTTACATTAGTGAGCATTTATTGTGGTGTATATTGCTGAGCACAGCTATTACTATGAGGTACATACTGTGCACAACAATTATTGTTGTGGTACATCAATAAGCACAACTATAACTGTGGTGGTACATCACCGATCACTACAATTTTACTGTGATGGTACATCCCTGAGCACTAATATTACTAGTTATGAGCATTGATATTGTTTATTGTGGTTTATTGCAAGGAATACAACTACTGGTCACATGTCATGTAAATATAAAGTGGTGATACTTGTACTGTTACAATATCTGTTCAAAATATTTTAATTCATAACAGTTTTAACATTTTTTTTAATGATTTAAATAAACTGTGTATTTTTTTTAAATACTTTTTTTTAATTGAAAGTTATTGATATTCACAGAAAAATATAATGCGTTACACTCAACAATTACTTGGTAATATACATATAATGCATTAATGTAAGGGAACCACATATTCATCAATGTGCCAGTCCCCTGTGCTATACCATAAATAGTCTCCATCCAGTCTGCTTGGAAAAGAAATTAGTCGAGTGTTAGCCATTCCCTATAAAATTTTCAACATAATAGATCTAAATTCCCCTTAATAGGCTCTATACTAAGGGGCTGATCCAGAGATGCACTTACACCTTTTTTTTTAGGTGCAAGTGTACAGCTCGGCTAAACCATTTTTCAAAGTAAGGGGTGTTAATTAATGTAAAAAATGTTGCATGCAGGGAAAATACATTACTTTTACACATAGAACTAAAATACTGCACAGCTTTATGTTTATTCTATAAAATAGAGTTGAGCTAAGAAACTTCACCTCCTAATTTTATTTCTGAATTTACAATTTAAAGCTGCCTCCCCTTGCAATTCAACATGGTATTGCTCAGGTCTACACTTGCACCTAAAAAAAGGTGAAAGTGCAACTCTGAATCAGCCCCAGAGAATCTTATTATGGGGCATCATTTCAACACAATTAAGGAGAAATAAAAAGCATTATTAAGGAAAAAAAAACGTGTATGCCAAATAACAAAGCTTATTATTCTGCCTTGTGTTCAAATTATGACCTTTAAAAATATGTTTATTCATTTTATTGTCCTTAAATTATCCTCCATAATAGGGCTCTATATCTTATGCAGAGCACTCTTATAAGGATGAGAGGCAAATTTTTTTTCTTTTTATTGAAAACCAGGAATGTGATTTTTCGGTGCTCTGTGAAAAAGTGAAGTGCAAACTAGTGCAAAACACAAAAAGTGTACAGGGCTTGGGCTGAAGCCCTCTCCCAAAGCAGAAGAGCTCCGACTATCCCTGCCACTTTGTAGCCAGTAAAGACCACTGGAGCAGACAGGGTTGGTGGGACCCCTTCACTGAAGCTAGGGGTTCCTCAAACTTGTCCCTGAGATCACCATAAGGATCACCCAGCGCATGGCAACTGCGCCTCTCCCTCTTGCTAAGCAATTGGGGAAGTCACAGTGGGCCAGGGGGGTGGAACCACAGGATGAGCGGCTAATATAAAGGCTGATCCCAGTGGATATTTTTATCACAATTAAAAAGGGATAAGGAACAGCAGCATGGTGGCTCAGTGAGTAGCACCTGTGTCTCACAGCGATGAGGTAATGAGTTAGATTCCATGGAATAGGCCTTATCTGTGTGGAGTTTGTATGTTCTCCCTGTGACTGCATGGGTTTCCTCCGGGTGCTCCGATTTCCTCCCACAAGTAAAAAACATGCTGCTAAGTTAATTGGCTGCTGAATAAATTAATCCTAATGTCTTTTGGGCTGGATTCAGACTTAAATAAGTGCTTGAAATTAGTTACTTCTGGGCTAAACCATGTTGATTGCAGGTAAGTCATATTTCATCTGTTGCAAACAGTATTAGAACTGAGAGGTGATGTTTCCTATCCCAAATTTAAATAACAGTGTGGTAGTAAAGCTGGTCAGTATCTGTGTGCAGGAAGAAATTCAAAGATATATCCCTGCATGCAAAGAACACAATGAACTTGAATTCCCCTAGCTCTATGTAAAGACCTGTTAATATATAAATAACTTTATTATGGGGCATATGGAGCCCAATTATGGGAGATAACTTGAACACAATTAATGAGAATTGAGGGGCTGATTCAGAGCTGCACTTACATCTTTTACCATGCTGAACTGCAAGGGGAGGCAAATTTTAAATGGTAAAAACCAGAATTACAATTGAGACGTGAAGTTTCAAATTTATACTCTAATTTATAGATTAAACATCTTTAAAGACTATCAACGAAACGCTACGTAGATAGTGTAAAATAGTTACTACTCATGCATAGTAGCTAGATTCGGTAAATTAGGGAGGTATGTTAAAAAAAGACGGTATTGGGAATCCGGCCCTCAGAGTTTGGGAGTAAGGGTAAAACAGGTGCAAGTGTACAACTCAGCTAAACCATTTTGCAAAAAAGGGTGCTAATTAATCTTAAATATTTTGCTTGCAGGGAAAATACTTAGCTTTTTCACATAGAACTTACATACTGCAAAGCTTTATGTTTAATCTATAAATTATAGTTCAGCTAAGAAATTTCACCTCCCAATTTAATTTTGCTTTTACAATTTAAAGTTGCCTCCCCTTGCAGTTCAAAATTGTATTGCTCAAGTCCACACTTGTACCTAAAAAAATGTTTAAGTGTAGCTCTGAATCAGCTCCCATCTGTCCATGAACTATCTGGAGTTTCAGAGTGTTTCAACACTTTTTTAACATAATTAGCAATTTGGAGGTTAAAAAAAAGATATTAAAACACTCTGAAACTCCAGATTCATGGGCCGATGGTGCCCTGCTACACAGGGCTGAAACTTTGGGGTCCGGGATACAGCCTTGACGCTCCATCCCCTATGTAACATCACCTGTGACATCACATATAGGGGGAGTGCCGTGGACCAGCATTACCAATGGGCCGATGTGCAGTCCTACGTTCAGCTCTCCATCAGTAAGTATCAGCAATAGGATAACTGCTGCTGGTCAGTTTAGGTGAGTATCAATGGACCCCATCTCTCTTTAGGCCTGAGACAAAAGTCCTGGCTGTCCCCCCCCCTGTTGATGACCGGAGATATTTAAATAAACCTCATACAGCTATTGTATATCCAGATTCACAAGATACAGACTAAAGTGCTTCCAATAAAGAACTGTGGCAGAGGACTGGTTAGGGGTGATATTGACACCCCAGAATACCGGGGCTTACCTCATTTCTACTCAGCGCCATAGGGAATGACCTGAGTGCAAACTGTGACTACACATTCAGGAATGCTGATTTCAATTGGATCTGAATACCTCTAAACCCAATATGTGTTATTATTTAATTTAATTATTATTCATTTATTTGTTTACTTTGTCCTTACCAGCTGTGGAAAATGTAAACAGGGCCATACCTGCTCCATAACTGATGGCACTTGTCAGTCCTGTGAGCCAGGCTGGAATGGGACACGTTGTGAATTGCCCTGTTCACCTGGATACTTCGGGGCAAACTGTGCAGAGGGATGTCCAAAGTGTCGTGATGATGACATCTGTAGTAGCAACACAGGAACCTGTCTGTACTGTGATCCTGGGAAGATGGGACCTAGGTATGTCAGCCAGCACAATATCATAACTAGTAAACGTACACATTGATGACCTCTCTGAAGGACAATGCAGATCTGGAGGTGGGCCATCCACACCTTGACTATACTTAATGTACCTTCAAAATGTTTCTACAGCCCCCCCATGATTATTGTTTATTAATACCGCGTTCACATTGCCACTGCCTAAAAAGCCGGCTTTTTAGGCAGGGGGCAGAATTTTGAAAATTTCAAAGTGGTGCGTTCAGACTG
>WWET01000448.1:584444-614962 GCA_011038615.1 Limnodynastes dumerilii | reverse complement strand
GCTGTTGAGGCAGTGGGCAGAATTTAGAAAGTTTCTCTGTGGCTTTTTTTTCTTTTTTTTAGAAGCCGGCAGCAGGGAAAATAGCCGGCTTTTTAGCTCAATCTGAACGCAAAAAGCCGGCTATTGAAAAAGCCGGCAAAAACCCTTCTTTTTAGTCGGGTCTCAGACCCGGCTAGAGAGACCTGGGGTTTGCGTTCAGATTGCCAAAAAAAGCCGGGGTTTTCATGAAACCCGGCAATTTCATGAAAACCCCGGCTTTTAGGTGGTAATCTGAACGGGGTATTAGTCAGCCAAGAAATGTGAGCGCATCCACTCAATTACTAAATACACATACCTGCCAATAGTCCCCCTTTTTCTATCTTTTTGCACCCACATAGATGTGCATTTACCCAATAATGCCCTGGGTTAGGCTGATTGTAGCATGATTTAGGAGTATATCTTTGTATGATCTTTTTGTAACCCTAATGCTGGCAGGTATGAGGACTATTAATATCTTCAGGGCTCTATATTTTTTGTCTCCAAAGATGTGAGTTCTTTTGTCCAGCTGGAAGTTATGGGGACAGATGCCAACTCTTGTGCCCACTCTGTATTCATGGAAATTGTGACCCAGTAACAGGGGAATGTATCTGTGACCCGGGATATTGGAAACTGAGGTATGATACTAGTTAACTGATAGTTTTGTTTATAGACTTAAGTGTTTGAGTCAGGTGGAAAGATCTGTTACACACACATATAAAGTTCATTTTTGGTCATCAGACCTAATCGGTGTAATGTAAGTATTATAAGACATAAGTGACATCATTTGGCTAGGATTGTATCCAGGAAAAATTGAAATGTTACAAATACTCAGTACGGGGTTTAAAATGGGTGTAACGCACTACATAACGTTCACGTACATAACTTAGCTGGCTAACGTGCTCAGAACCCTACCTTAACTTTTCCTGGCGTATATCTCTAATTGTACATAATGTCTTGTCGAACATAAGTGCCTAACCCAGCCTATGCTGTACAATTTACATGCCTCCCTCCGCCCACAATGTGTGTTACGTTGAGATGTCATGCTCTGTCGTACGGAGTTATGCGCAATAACGTACAATCAGCATTACGATGAGTAGCATCTGCTCCGCGCATACACTGTGCATTCCCACAGCCAGAGTTACACCTGTGGTACTGACATACTGTTTTCAGCATTCCAATAAATTCATTTAAGTCTTCAGTGACTGGATGTTATATTTTAATAAGTATGGACCAGACGTCTGATTTTCTCAGATTTCCATGCATTCAGCTTGGTTTTAGTTTGTCTTTCTGCATTCACACACATCCATACTACCTTACTGGAACATTGTAATGTAAACTGCTCCATCCAGACTTCTGATATATGACATTTCCAGCAGCTTCTCACAGGTGGCTTGGTGGGGCACATAAGTGGATGTGTCTTGGTATTACAGGCCCTGATCCATAGTTAGGTACGTTTTCTGACTTCCATACACTACGTACGGAAGTCGCATGCGCAGTACCATTATTTACGAAACAGAGTGCAGCCGGAGGCTTTGGCTAAGCCATTACACAAGATTAAGTATCCCGCATGGAAGGGTTACCTTGCAGGATACTTAAGGTACGGGTACAGAAGTCCATTGGTGCAAGAGGAGATGTTAGCAGAACGCTATCACAAATGTCTGGATACGGCGGAACATAAACAATAATCACAGGGTCACACGCCACATGCATTGAAATGCAATGTTTGAATGTGGTTCTACATTATTAAAATATATATAGGTGTATATTGTGATCTTAAGTATATATTTTTGTTTTTTTTGTAGCTGCAATGAAACATGTCCCCATAGTTTTTTCGGACCCAATTGTTCAAGAACCTGTGAGTGCGGGGATGAGCCTTGTAACCCAACTTATGGAACATGTCTGCTCAGTAAGTCAGCTTTATGTTATGAATAATATCCATTATGACTCTTACAAAAGAAATGTCATTTGCTTTAATAGGACAAATGATGTTAGGGGTCTGGTCCTGTACGCCCTGCATTTGGGAGGACAGTACACAGTCTTTTCTGTAAATACGCCAGAATGTGCTACAGGCCTATGTCTCCCTCCGGGTCAGGCCCATTGGGTGTAAC
Source organism: Limnodynastes dumerilii (assembly GCA_011038615.1). NCBI lineage: Eukaryota > Metazoa > Chordata > Amphibia > Anura > Limnodynastidae > Limnodynastes > Limnodynastes dumerilii. The sequence goes on along the minus strand of WWET01000448.1, from coordinate 612,836 downwards.
TATAAGATGTATTCCCCACAGAGTCAGCATAAGCGCTTAGGAGCTTATCCCAGGCCTCTGAAATGCCTTCATTATGAGAAATGAGTTTTAGCAGGAATAAACAGGCTCCTTTTCATGATGTCTCTGTCCATAGAAACATCCAATAGTTATGAGTTTTGGGTTAACTGAAATCCAAGCATTGTGGCCCCTTTACTGTTCTGGTCTCTGCACCACATCTTCCTGGCAACCTGAAGAAAGATTCCAAAAATGCGATTGGACCAAAATTTTAGAAGTTAAGATATTGTAAACTGCTACAAAATGTGTCTTAAAGACTGCATATATGCAATCTACATAAGGAAAAGATAAAAAATTAACTACGCATGCACAGTAGTAAAAAATTTGAAACTCTGGACGTATATGCTATACGTCCAGTAGTCTGAATACGGCCCACTCTGTTTTACTTAGAGATCACAGGATTGACTTCAGAATTTTGGGTCTGATCCAGATCTCTGTCCGACACCTGACTTCCAAAAACTGCTTGCGGCAGTCGGGTGTCTTGTATGGACCTCGCATCCCCCAGGCAGATGTTACACAAGGGATCTCTTAGCCTATGGAACTGAGTTCCGTATGTTAGAAGATCCGTTCTTCTGGGCGTACCTTAAAATCTGCATTCCTAATCCCTGCAGGAGGGGCGGGGATAGGAACGCAGATGGGGGTGAGGGGTGGCAGTAGGCACTTCTGCATGGATATGTGTTCAGACACAGAAAACATAAGGTAGTGTAAGTGTCCAGAGCTCGTACGTGAAAAGGTTGTGACGGGGAGTTCACTTCCCTCTCGGTGGAGATCTGGATTAAGTCCTCTTTCTATATATACAGACATAGCACACTGCAGTATTATAAGCAAAGGAGAGGAGCAGCAAAGATAAAATATCAATACTGATGACGTACTTTTGATATACCGGTAATTGCACTATAAAGGATAATAATAATAATTGACAGTCACTGTCTAACCATTCATAATTGTTCTATTACAGCAGCGGAAAAAAAAGGAGCAATAATTGCCGGATCACTTGTCCTCTTGTGTCTGCTTTTCTTATTCTGTTGTTGCTGTTGCTGCTGTGGAAACAACCAACCTGACCTTAAAGACAGGTAAATAATGTGCATTCTAATCAAATCATCAATCCGAATGTTATAGCTGCAAATTATTATAAATTATTATAACAGATTATATAATTATTAAAGTCCTTCATCATTACACACAGTGGATGCTGCTTCTGTGGACTGAACCAATCCATGAGCTTATTGATTCTCTTTGGGCCTGATCCAGACCTACGCTGGCTGGCATTAAGACGCCAGCCAGCAGCATAAGATCGGCTTAAAAGCCGATCTGCACATGCGCCGGGTAGATGTTGCCCGGCGTAGCTACGGCAATGCCCAATCGTGATCGGGCGTCCTTAGCAGCGCCGTAGTAACGCTGGAGGGGGCGTCCCCCAGCGTTACTACGTTCAGGTTAGTTTAGGTGGGTGGGGGCAGTTAGTTTAATGAGGGATGGAGGGAGGGGTTAGCGGGCATACGCTCCTGTGTGAGCGTATTTTCCCTTGCTTAGGCCAGCTGAAGTTAGGGTAGCCTTCAGTGATGTAAGCGAGGGAAAATACGCTTGCACAGGGGGAGTGTCGGGCAGAATGCATGCCGATATGCTGTGCTTTACTAAGCACAGCGCATCGGAGTAGGTCTGGATCAGGCCCTTTGTGTCTCCTTAGATTAATGGTAAGAAGAAAATCAATATACTTGACCATTGGTTCAGCCTACAAAATGGCAGCATCTGCGCAAGCTAATGCCATGCTATTAGTGGTTTTGTAAAGCTAATACACAGGAAATAAACAACTGATTACTATAAATTAGTGTTTTGTTTTCTGTTTTCTTGTAAAATAATTTTGTTTAAGGAATTAGAACATCACGCAGGGAAAGTGAAATCACAATAAGGAGATCGATAGGGAAGGGAAAAAGAAAAGCACCGAAGTGCTAAATAGGTTGCAGCAGTTTTATATAGGACATAAATGGTTTAATGAGGTGAAGGTTGGGGTGCAGGTAGGTGTGGAGAGAACTGCAGACGTAATCTTAGGGCAGGGTACCTAGGTTTTGGTGTAGTGTGACTCCCAACTCTCCCTATTTTGGCAGGACTCTCCCGATTTGATCCCAAATATGGATGGTGGTTTGACCAATTATAACCATTTGTTTACAGAACTGGGCAGAGTTTGGGTTGAACTGTGACAGGGCTGATTTTGTCCAGCTTTTGACGGTCTAAATGTTGGGAGCTATGTGTTAGGAGACTTAAGCTGGCCATACAGTAGAGCAATTATCAGCCTGATCACCCAATTATCGGGTGATTGAGCAAATAATTGCTGTAGATAATGACCAAGATCAAATTTTCAAATGCCAAATAAACGCGCCAGAAACGCTCTGGTACTATTATTTGGTCTTTTGACATGTTTGAAGCTGAATAGCTCCCTATTCCTGAAAGGTGCTGCTACAGATCTATGTACATAGCTACACACAGCGCGGCTTCGACTGATCCCTGTCTGTATTACTCCCTACAATAGACGCTGCTGCATATCTATGTACTATGCTGCTCTGACAGCTTTGAAGGTATACTTCCAATCTGTCAGAGCAGCTTTGTACATAGACCGATATCCCTGTCCCCCTCTTCTGCTAGGATTATCGGTTCCAGCAAGAGAGGTGTATTGGGCCACCCCCTGCTTAGAATGGTAATCGTCCTAGTGTATGGCAAGCTTTAGAGATTGTTGAAAGATGACAATAGGGGATACTACTGAGAAGGTGGCCGTATAGTAGAACGATTTTTGGTCACAGTGGGTAGTATTCGGTAACCAGGAAGATTTTCCGCTAGAGAAAGGTCCTGATATAGGCGACACGCACCACTTCCTGCTGTAACCGATAATTGTCAGCCCCCGGGAAGCCTGTCAGTCTGATGAGAAAGCATATAAAATGGGTATTCTCTGTACTATGCAAACCTTTGTTCATTCTGCCTCTGATTACTAGAAGAAGAGTCATCTTCCTTTCAGAATATCAATAGAGTGTCAATAGTTTCCTGTGCTTGGGTAGCTGCTTACCTGCATTGTTTAGTAACGATCAATCCCTATCAAATAATTGTTACCTTGGGGCTGACATCAGACAAGAATAAAATAACTGGACCCAAGCTTTTCAGGGCTGCTTTATCAGTGTTTAGAAAATCTATAGCTATAGCTGGGGAATAGCTATTCACTTTCCCCAGCTATTCAGCTTCAGGTACATTATTGTTTCCGCGCCGCTGCCTGGTATGAAACCAGAATTTTGTTGGGTGACCCCCCCCCCCCATTCCAATTGTGGAACCATCTTCAACTATGCCAGATTTATTTAAAATATATAAAAGAGTGCTTGTGGTCAAGCCTGAGATCTTTGGGCTTAAATTCAATATGAGTGATGTATTATGGTTTCAAAGCTGTTTTTTATTATTATTATTATTATTATTATTATTATTATTATTGACATTATTGATGTATTGATATGTTATTTTGATGTGCTGCAATAAAAAAATTGAAGAAAAAAAAATCCATCCTGTAGATGTGCTCTCCACCCTCTGCTGTGCCAAGTGCCATGTTACTGATGCTGCTGCAGGGTTGGGAACCCAAGACAAGCAACCACAGCCCTGCGGCCCCTCCCTTTCAAGCACCTGGTGCTGAGAGCTACGTAAACAGACATTGCTATGAATTACAGTTGGGATTTTTAGGGATTGCTGCACTGAGCTGAAAATAACAATGAACGTATTTTGCAGCGTGTTATCCTAGATCTGATCACATATATTGCTTGCTACTCACACTAAAACCTCCATCATTTTTCCTGTGCACCAATTTGCTTGTTTTTGTAATAAATCAAACATGTTGAAACCTCATCCCTGTATTCTGACAGTAGCCTGCCACCTAGTGGACACTATTGCAGTTGTTGCATACAGCAGCTGCATGCAGGTTACAATCAAACCACCGTACCACATTCAAAGAGCACAAGAAACCTATCCCAAAACCCTTTGGACTGGATCCATAAGAACGACAGCTGACTTACACATATCCAGGGTTGTCGACTTTTTATTTCTTCTCTCGGAGGGAAGAAATTGATGCTGGTATGGGGGCGGGGCTTAATGATGACATTTATGTGAATCACGTCATTAAACTCCGCCTCCTTTCAATCACTACTTCGATTCATAGTGTTTCTGTGGGTGGGCTTCATGACAAAAATCACGTCATCAAGTCCTGTCCAATCCCTAGTAATACTACAGATTGCTGTAATGAGAGGGACTTGCAGGAAAATTGCTTGCTTCCGATGTGTGCTCTTGTTAATCCCGTGCCCTCCAACATGACACCTTTCATGAGGTACAGAATATTCTGCTGCTGAGCTTCCGTCACTGGTTTTAGTTAATTAGCTGATGTTGAAAAACATAGTTCTCTTCAACAAAGGTGGTTACCCTAGTAACTGATAGTTGAAAGCTCAGGAGTAGAGCATTTTGTACCTAATGGAATGGGTCATGTTGGATGGTCTGTAATCCAGGAGTCGGCAACCGCGTGTGTAAATCAGCTGTGCGTTCTTACTGCACATGCACTAACCACACACTTACACATCAGATCGCAGTACAACTAATGCTGCATTCCGATGTGTAAGCATTCTCCGATGTGGGGGTGGCACATGCAGATCGTACAGTAAGGGCTTTTTTTTAGTATGATCTTGCATTGCCTTAGAAGGCCCACATGAGAACACTTAATGCAGGGTTCAGCACGTGTAAGGTCTGTTCGTGTAAAGTGAGTGCGGGGGTGTGCTACATCCATAATTCAGTCTTAATTGTGGATCCAGTCTAAACAATAAAATCTACATGTTGTATGTTACAGTGAAAAGATGTGAGATGTAAATAATGGTTATCTATAGTAATAACATTACTCACCCAGGGGCTGATTCACAGTGAGTAATGTAGGACCGGGTCTTGAATTAATAACAATCACAAGCACATAAGTCCATTGGTATGGAATGGAGTTACGTGCATGCGTTTAGAAAGCCTGTGCGTGGGAGAGTAACACAGTCGCCTCGCACACCTTCCGTGCTCTGTGCGCTACACTAAATTTTATTCACCCACCCCCACGCAAAATGGAGCGGGTGCGTAATGGAGAATTGTATGCAAGGGCTTAACCAAGCCCTTACTGTACGATTTCATACATCCCCCACCCACAGCACATATACCTGGTGATAGCCTGCTGCCGGTGGCCATTACGCATCTGAATGCAACATCATTCGTGTTTTGTTCCCATATGGAACACCTTCTGTATGCACGCGTTGGCCATGTGTGAGTGTCGTCACCAAAGGTGCAATTTACACCAAACAGGCACGCGCAAAACTAACAACTGTGACACAGCTATAACCTTTTTATAGCAAGCTGCCCTGTTCTATTGCAAGTGCTGTACATGATAATCATTATTTTGCCATCATTATTATTTACTTCAGGTATAGGGTATGAATCAATAGTAGCATCTTCTGCATCAGCTATATATTAAGTGTACGTCCCGTAAAAACATCTACACTGTGCTTGACCCAGCATGGCTAGACCCCTTCTGTGCTAGATTGTGTAGGCCTATGGATCGCACTTATATGATCTGAAAAAAAACCCTGAAATATATGAAATATGGAAGCTCTGAGTCAGTCCTCCCAGCCCCGTCCACAATAGACTCCACAATACATGTGATGTAGGGGACAAAAAATGAAATGCTGTAGCCCAGAGGTTTTTAAATAAAATTTAATTTATATATAATTTATATTATTTTTATTTTATTGATTTTAAGGTAAATTTTCTTCATATGCCATTCAGCCTCCAAAATATTTTAATAAATATGCCCTCTTCCATCTTCACATACTGCACCTATATAAAATACAAATACAGTGTAACTCCTTTAACTTTGCACAGTCATACCCCGTACCACCAGACAGTAATCTGGTGGTACCACCAGTAGTAGAGTGCCAGTAGCTGAGAACCCTTGCTCTTGTAGAGCCCCTGAGCCCATTATCACAGTTACCTTACTGTATGTCATATACATTGTTTTCTCACTGCAGAGTGTCTAAGGGAGACGGAGGATGTTTATCAAGAATGAAGCACAATTTCCAGGGAGCCTTGATGAATATGAGCTCCCTCTTACCATGTTGTTCCATTGGCAGCCCTAAGGTTTCCTGGGTTACTGGTAAGATGTGTGTACTTTATTATAACTACTAAGTAGAGTTCATAGCTCATGAAAAGGTTGAATATGTTCACTGGGCATTTTCCAAGTCAATATATCCCTAAGACACATGACAGCATTCAAGACTTGTTTCCCTAACGCAGGAATCACCCTCTAGTTATATACCAGCCATGGATGAGTATACACGTTTCAGAGAAAATCTCTTTAACAACAAAACCTATACATTATTTCCTACATTTACAGCAGAACACTTTCTATATAGACTCCTATCTATATACTGTAGACATCCATGTGTTCACAGTCTGGGTTTTCTGAAGACATTTTACTGAGAACCTAACACAGGTTATTAACACTAAACTATGGAAGTAAAGTGTTTGCTCAGCTGTGATGGGTTGGCAGCATTCACTCCTTACTGAATGACTGCCCCCAGCTGTATGCACACATAGGTGTGGGAGCTTAGATGACCACTCCTATCGCTTGCATGGAATTCCAGTGCTTTCTTTAGGATTTCAGAACCGTTTTCACTTAAAATGGCGGCATTACGATTCCAGGTCCACACTGTAATATGGATATATGTATATTTCCCACTTGCGAGCACATCCTGGCCCCGTGGGAAGCTTTTGGAAGTGTCATTTGTTGGAAGTCTGAATTGCTTGGATTGGTTTCTGATCTGGTCACTTGTATGTGTGTGCAAATCGTGAAATTTGTATCTTTCTGATCTGACCGCATAGTAAACAACCACTTCTCAAAAGTCTGGTTCTGGTTCATAATTCCATAAATATGTATAATCTACCTCTCAGCATACTTTAGTCCCTTCTGCTCACCCTTTTATTTTTTAATTACCCCACACCAACACATACATATCTGGCCCTAAACCAGGCATAGGACTCTTTGTCACTCCATGTGTTGTGAAACTACAATTCCCAGCATGCTCAGACAACGTTTGTATAACCGATACCAGTTGTATAAATACAAGGGATGCAGGGGCTATGGCTTCTATGGGGCCCAGAGGTGAGAAGGTCCAGCTGCACCACCTAGGCCCTCTCAGATATTTGCTATAGCACCCGGCACTGCCTAGCTCCACCCCTGGCTAGTACCTTGCAAAGCACAATGGGACTTGTATTTTCACTAAATCTGGAGGGCCACTGGTTGCCTATACTCATATCAGATAAAACATTTTATAGTTCTAAATTTCTGTACTATTTAAATCTCTCACAGGTAATTGCTATGGGAACAAGTGACTGCATTAAGCTCACAATGGGCCGGATCCAGAACTACGTCTGTCTTCCATAGACGGACGTAGTTCAATAAACAGTAGCTACTGCGCATATACGTAATCTGCGTATCGTTTCAATACGTAGATTGCGTATATGCAGTCTAAAAGACCGCATATACGCAATCTATGTATCAAAACAATACGCAGATTACGTACAATAGCTACTACGCATGCGCAGTAGCTACTGTTTATTGAACTACGTCCGTCTATGGAAGACGGACGTAGTTCTGGATCCGGCCCAATATCTGTACCACATGATGGTTTTTTACCAATCAGATTTGACTAATATGAGGAAGTCATAATAAATGCTTACTAGCCAGGCTGTATGATATTGACTCTCACATTCCAGTGCTTTATCTTCCAGTTTCTCATCATGACACAGAACTTCCATTCAACCACAGTTTTATTGAATCACCTTCCACCGGCTGGTTATCTGAAAACTCTTTTTCCTCATTTGAGTCAGATGAAGATGGTCCAGTCTACTGCGTTCCTCCCAGAGAAGGTGACTACAACTTTTCATCCTTTTGTACACTGGAATCGTAACTGATACTGAGATAATATTGACTGATGCTCAGAGTGGATCTACAGGTCTCTTACCTACTAAATGACTCCATTTATTTATTTATCCTGTCCTGTTTATTATTGTTCATGAGAAAATTCATATTTATGAACATTAATAGTGAGTTAATTAAAGGGTTTTATGAACTTTTCTGTGAAAACAAGGAAACAGAACTGAAATGCAACCTGCAAAATATACTGTGAACATATTAATGCCTTAGGTCATTTATACTTCTGCATGACTTGTTATTCAGTACTCCGGTCTATTTCATAACACTGACAAGAGACCTCCTTTTTAGGATGGTTGGCATTGGTAAGCCTCCACTTACTGTTCACTATGCCAGTTTCAGGGCTCTCTGTGCATGCATGGGCCATAGAGGGAGGAAATCTTTCCTAAGGAAAAGCCCTAAATCCAGGCCTATTTTGATAAACAAACCACAATACACAAGATACGGGGATAGATCCAGAACTACGTCCGTCTTCCATAGATGGACGTAATTCAATGAACAATAGCTACTGCGCATGCGTAGTAGCTATTGTATGTAATCTGCGTATTGTTTCGATATGTAGATTGCGTATATGTGGTCTAAAAGACCAGTAGCTATTGTTCATTGAATTACGTCTATGGAAGACGGACCTAGTTCTGGATCCGGCCCACAGTGCTTAAAATAAGGTACTTCTAAATCAGTTGCATTCCCCAGATAGAATGAGGGATTTCCGAAATAGGGGCATAAGAAAGTTCCTTTTCGGATGTCCCTATTTTGAATACCTCTCCATTTTAGAATTTTTTTTTCAGAATGGGTGAGTATGCCAATCGGTATACTCACCCATTCCTTTTCGGAAACACCGCCACCGCTACCGCAGGATCCGCACCACAGGAAAGGTGAGTAACCTCTCCAGGGTTAGGGTCAGGCTGCAGGGAAGGGAGGGTTAGGGTCAGGCTGCGGAGAAGGGAAGGTTAGGGTTAGAATTAGGGAAAGGGTTGGGGTAGTTTTCAGGTTTACCTTTCGGAGCACTATAGCATAAGCAATCGAAATCCCAGCCAGTTTGAAAATGGCTGGGAGGAAACGGTCCTATTGAAATAGGCCCGTTCTTTCCGGGGACCCATACATTATACATGGGAATGAGAGCAAACAAATGTATTTATTTTTCTGAAGGAGGAGATACTCATCAAGTAATAATGCCCAAGAAGACATTATGTATACCTCAGTTTATTACTATAATATCATTACATTATGGGGTGATATGGTATTATGATCATTAGTATTACCAGCTTGCCCACGTCCCACTTTTTGCCAACAAACTCCACATTCAGTTTACCCACATTTTCCTATGCTAGATAGATAGACTAACTAAAGATAGCAATAATATAGAATAAAAATCAGTAGAAAATAAATTTACTTTGTCTTGTTTTTTTGCCTTTTATTTGGGGATGAACAGAGTCCCAACCATATGGCCTCTCCACGATAGTCATTGATGCTATTTTAATATTGACAAAATAAATGTATGACAAATTTTATGAACTGTTTATAATTTATATTTTATTGCTTTTTTAGAATAAGGTATATAATTAAAGTTAACTATGTAGCATTGCTGTTTATTTTTATATGCCTGTCCTGCAATATCCAGCAAGCTCTTTCCATCTTCAGACTTTTTGCATGCATAAGGGGCATTCTCACATGGCAGTTCGATTCCCAGACTAGGCCTTATTAGTGTGGAGTTTGTATGTTCTTCCCGTGTCTGCATGGGTTTTCTCACACACATCAAAAACATGCTGGTAGGTGACTGCTGACTAAATTAGCCCTAATGTCTGTGTGAGGGTGTGTGTGTCTATGTATGTGTTAGGAACCTGAGTAAGTAGCTCCAATACGGTCAGGGACTGATGTGACTGTCTAAAGTTCTCAGTAAAGCGCTGTGGACAATTTCTGGTGCTATATAAATAAGTGTTAATAATAATAATAGATGGTGACATTGCTGAAGGAGCTTGCCAGGAATTGCCAAGGACAGGAAAGTCCTATATCTTACAAGTGGTCTAATAGAGAACCAGTTACAGTCTATACAGCGACAGTAACAAATTTGAAAATAACAAGTCTGGAACCCTGCTACCTACTAAAACAGGGTTTGGACAAGAGACAAGAACTAAGCAAAGTGCTGTGGCTTTGCTAAGTGTCTGTAAAGAGAGAAGAAATACTAAGAAAATTTCTATTTTCTTTGTATATCTGCTATTTTAATCATTTCTAGAATTGCAGTAAAAATAATAGGGTTTGTTTGAGGTTGCCTACCATATGAGCACTCCGTTACTAATTTATGGTGCATTCACTTATAATATCTAAGGCAGTCCACATCGTTCTAGGTAGATATTAATTCATATCTTATTTTATTGTGTTCTAGGAATGTCTGTGGCTGACATAGATGGGTTTCAAGAGATAAGTTCTAAATGTAATGTGTTCCCAGAAGCAATGGCCCTTAACACGGATGACATCTCACTCCCATTTTCTATACCCAGGACTTCTAGCATTGCTAAAGCTAAAAGACCATCTGTCTCATTTGCAGAAGGAACCAAATTTGAAAGCAGAAGATCCTCTACAACAGACACACCCAATCTTACTCGAAAACCAAAACTTGCTATAAGTCTTCCAAAACTACCCTCTATACAGTCACAGACCTTAAACAGGGACGAATTACAACAGTGTGAACATAACAATGAGACCAATGACAAAATAAGCCCTACTCAAGAACCAGAGGATCATCCAAAGCTTCAAAGAAGTGTCCCAGTAGGGCGTCGGAGGACTATGTCCAATGCTCAAAAGTCATCTTATAAAGCCGAAATAACAGAGACTGGATTAAGAGAGAATAACATTGAACTAAAAAGAAAAAACCACAACATTTCAACTGTATATGTGAGTGTTGGTCATCCAAGAAAGCTCTCTAAGCCTCGAAGAAAGTCAGAAGGTAACGTAGACGGAGCAGTTCAGGCTATGTTGAAACGTTTGGGCAGTTTTCAGAAAGGGATGCCAAAACCTATAAGGAAAAGTATGTTGCAGCACTCAAACTCCAAACTTTCACAGCCAAAGCTACCTTGTGAGGAAGACTTAAAAATGCCAACTAAAACCTCTTCATCTAGTAGTGCAAAGTTACCGGGCAATCAAACAAAGAAACCTAGTATTCCAGCAACTTCCATCCTTCCAATAAATGAGGATGGTACAGACACTACTGGCAGCTTTGAAAAGCCTGATAACTTGTATTCTAACCTACATGATCCAGTAACTTTGGAACAAGCCCAAAATGCTGAACACATTTACCATAGCACATATGATGCAGAAGATTCAGAACCAAAGTATGAAAACGTAACTATAGCAAAAAGCTTTAATAACAGTGAGGTGGAACAATGTTCTTTGTATGAGGATGCAGAAATGAACTATGAGAGCTCTAACTCGTAACATTTTATATGTAGCGTATCTGATTTTTATCAGTACACTGTAATTTGAGCCAGCCTTTTTATGTTGTTGTTTGTTTGAGGTTTTTTTTAATAAGAAATAAATAATAAATCATTACTGATATTATGAAGCAAATTATTATTATTAAGTTTTGGGTAGGTTATATATAAACTGATTTCTATATATAAAAAATTCCCAGTACATTTCATCAATTGAATAACTAATTTTATTTACTTTACAAAATATATGCAGATAAATAATGCTGAATATTGAGTTAATGGGCCTGATCCAGAGCAACGCTCGCAAGCGAGCGTACGACGAGCGTATGCGAATTTTCGGCAAAAAATTCGCAATGCGCATGCCCAGTATGACAGCTTCCGGTCGCCCGAGCGTCATGAGCGAATAGCGGGCGTATCGTTAGCGTATTTTTCGCTCGCTGGGCGTATTTTTTTTACGATGGTCGGCTGGGCGCCCGTTTTACTACAGGGAGGCGGGGATAGCCATTTAAATTGTACAGTATGGGCGTGCTAAGCGTATTTTCTCAGCGTATTTTCTGCGAATTTTCGTACGGCCGACGGTCGTACCCAGTGTAGGGTATAGCCGCCGTAAGCAGGGACTTTACTATGGGAGTGCTAGGGGCGTGTAGGTTGATACGCCCGAGCGTACGTTCGCATTCGCCCGTCGTGCGAATTTTCGTAGCGCTGGATCAGGCCCAATGAGACTATAATTGATAAGAAAAGAGGAAGAATTAAGTATCCATTTTACATCATGCTGATTATATGGACAGTTAGGTATAGCACAAGTAGCCTTAGATTTTGTAAGTATATTTTTTTTGGCATTCATTATGTTAGGTAACATACAATCAGGGTCGGCACGCTGCACTCTGCGGGGGAATGCAATGCATCCCAGCGCCATGCTTGAGAGACGCTCATCCACTGCTTCTCAGTGTCGACAGAGTGATTGCAGCCAGTGATTCCTCTATATAGCGGCGCTGTGCCTGTCAGCTGTGTCTGTGACAGGCTGCAGGCTAGGCCAATAAACTTTCTGCCCCATCCCCTTCCCTTCCTTCCCATTACAGCCCTCCAGTGCTCACATTACAGTGGGGTCTGGAGACTTGATGTGGAATACTGGGGGGCTGGAGACATGGGGCTGGATCCTGATCTACAGACGCCTTACGGCCACCCGAGGTCAGTACAACCGGCATCGTAGCAGGGAGTGCATGCCCCTTGCACTTCCCGCTGTTACGTGTTCAGAATGCGGCCTTCCCCCGTCCTGTCCCTTCATTAGCATGTCTACCTCCGCCACGGCAGAGATACGACATGCGTAATGGGAGGGAAAGCCCCCTTTTCGTAAGACCTGGCATACGTAACGCTGACACTTACAGCGTCGTAAGAAGGTTGTGCGCATACACACAACCTTCTAGACATGGAAATTACGTATGCATACGTAATTCTCTTGCCGGAAGTAGCCCAGGATATGCGCCATGGTCACTGGTGTTCAATTGTTAAACATATGGGTGCAAATTAAAATTTCGCAGGGGGGGGGGGGGAGCGCAGAACACCCTAGCACCGGCCCTGCATACAACACATAAAAAAGACAAAAAATTGTATAGCGATTCCAGATAACTGCAATGTAACATATGTAACAGAAAGCAATCTCACCAGTCAGACTGTGCCTCGCCGGTTTCTAACATGAAGGCTTTTGTAGGTATTTTAACAAAGAACATGAACCTTTAGCATTATCTAAATGAAACAAAGGAAAAGGAGCAATGTTGCTGGGTGCCAGTTTCCTGTCTGCCGATTGGAGGATATTATCAGCGAAATTAGGAGGTTTTTGTTTATTTTTCATGTTTTTATTCAGACATCGAGACAGATTTACATTTAATATGCAAGGTCACATATTGTTCCAAAATGTCCATGGCCTTGACAAGTATTACAATACATGAAGGTACAATAATGAATATAAACAATATAATAATGTTATGTACAGAAAAAAGGTGGCTTGCATATTGATGGTTTAAAAGTTACACTAAGTAATTATATCTGCCTTGCATTGAAAGACCTGAGGCCAGATTTACTAAACTGTGAGTTTTGAAACAGTGGAGAGTTTGCTCATAGCAACCAATCAGATTCTAGCTGACATTCAATACAGAATGCTAGAATGCAATAGTTAAATAAGATCTAGAATCTGATTGGTTGCTATGGGCAAACTCTCCACTGTTTCAAAACCCACAGCTTAGTAAATCTGGCCCCTGGGCCTCAATAACTGAATTGAGATTGCCGCAACAGGAGAAAATTTTTTTATATAAACAGGAGGTAAATAAACAACTCTACAGTAAATAATACTGGACCATATTCATACTTACTCTTTCATTTTAATTTTAATTAAAATTAAAATGTATCTAATCACACATAACCAAATGCCTAGTATGAACTCTTTCTGTAAAATTAATTCCTATTAAAGCATGTTCATTAGATATTCAATTTATTGTTACACTGTATGATAAACCTCAATACATTTGGAAGTGGTCAGTGAGGATACAAGCCACTCAATTATAAGAAACACTTTACCCAAGCAGTTAGTTTACTTATTTAGGTTAGAGCAGTAATTTGTACATGTGTATATCGCAGTGACATTTTATTGGCAAGTAAGTAAATGTCATTCTCTTTTTTGTATCAACTGCAAAATAATATGATTTGAATATATTTGAATGTCTTCAAATATGCAGATCTGGGCTCATCTCAGCATTCAATTTCCACATTTCATCACAGCAGTGTGGTCACCTTAAGAGTGTACTTAATGCAACAATACCATTAAAACTTTGTGAGTTGGTGTTGATTTATTTCTTTTAAAATAAGAAACAGGAGCTTATCTACCACTTGGCTTAGATGGCTCACTAGAGGTTCCACCCTCGGCCTTAGGCACAGGTGACATGGTGGAGCACAGACCTGCACTGGATGCTGGTTCATCTGGTGCAAACTTGGGGCCAGATTTACTAAGCTGCAGGTTTGGAAAAGTGGAGATATTTATACCTTTTGGACAGTGTAAGAATTATCATGTGCGTCAGAGGGGTGGTGAGGGAAGGGGTTAATTTTATTATTATTGAAAAGAAAAAACCCTGCGGTCAGAGCTAGTAAAGCTCCAACTTCTATTTTTTTATTTTACCAAGGCCGGCTTTCTGCGGCCAATTCAGAGGTGCGTCTTTCTAGAGTAACACGCACCTCTGAATAGTATGGATCAGCCCCAATGTGTGAACTTGGGAAGGCTGGTTAATTAAAAGTGAAATGGGGGCAGGGGGAGGGTAATTCGGTGTAAACAGTGTGCTAACTTTGTGTAAATTTAATGTGAACTGGAAAAAAAGAAGTTGATTTAGTTGGAACTTTAGAGAGGGGGATTCATTAAGTGTGAAGGCAGTAAGGAGTTAATTAATGTCAAATTTTAAGCTATTTTGAATTGGAAGGGCACTCTCCATCCTAGCAGATCAAGCTTCTGAAACAAAAAAAATATTTTTTTTAATTATTATTTGAAATCAAGTAATAAATTAAGTAATTTTATTGTTAAATCATTATTTCATTTAAATGTAAATGTATATTTATTATTGTTTATGTAAGGTCTAGTCACTGGTGTGCTCTCTGTATTGTATATTGTGGTGTACTGCTGCCACTTGTGTTTTCTGTGCATAGCGGTCACTGGTGTGTTTTGTTTATTGCAATCACTGATGTGCTCTTTGTATTGTGTACTGCAGTGAAGTATGTTGC
Organism: Limnodynastes dumerilii; assembly: GCA_011038615.1. Lineage (NCBI taxonomy): Eukaryota > Metazoa > Chordata > Amphibia > Anura > Limnodynastidae > Limnodynastes > Limnodynastes dumerilii. The sequence goes on along the minus strand of WWET01000448.1, from coordinate 597,566 downwards.
CTAGGGCAGTTACTTTTGTGCACTCTTTATTGCAGTGCGATCACAATGTCTTCTCTGTATTGTATAGCGGTCACTTTTGTGCTTTCTTTGTTTTATGATATGCTCTTTTGTGTATTGCTGTCACTGGTGTGCTCTGTACATTGTGTTACTGGTGTGTTGTGGTGACAGGCAGATGAGTGGTTAAGCAGTGCATAAAGTAAGTATTGCTGCAGAAGATCAACCAAGCTGCAGCTTGTGTGCTCTGCAGCTGCTCTGCATGGGTTAGGGACCATAAACATGTCAGAGAGGCAGAGCCACTGTCTATGTAGCTGTCTATTTAGCAACTAATTTGGTTGTGCAACAAGTAAGTAATAAGACTGCACACTTGCAGATAGAGTTGTGCCACTTAGCAAAATATTTTGCTAAGGGGGAGGTGTCATTCCCATAGTTTGTCAGGGCACACTGACCCCTAGATACACCCCTAATAAGCACAATGTTGTAGTCTTTTGAATGCTTTATTTTACTTCACCGCCAGATTTACTAAGCTGCTAGAAAGGAAAAGTGGAGATGTTGCCCATAGCAACCAATTAGATTCTAGCTGACATTCTCTAGTATGTAACAGGAAAGTAAGCTAGAATCTGATTGGTTGCTATGGGCAACATCTCCACTTTGTTGTAAATTCAATAGAAAAATGTAATAAGAAAAATGGGCCATATAGAAAGATAATGAATCATTTTTGGGACCCGCTGGTAAGCCAATGACTAATTAGAAAATGCGTAGAAGTATATGCTTGCACCTAAGAGTCCTCTAGATGGGTGTTGGTTATAAGACATTATGGGGCTGATCCAAAGTAGGAAGTAACAGCAAAAAGAGAGCAAATCTGCACCTGGGCAAAACCATGTTGTATTGCAGGTGGAAGCAAATTTAAAATATGCACACAGGATGAGTTGGCAGGTGATGTTTTGTAGTTCAACTCTAAAAAGATAAAGTATTTCTGTGCAAGAAGCAAAACCAGACAGTGTTTTCCCTGCGTGCAAAAAAACTTAAATGCATCTTCAACCCTAACATTGTAACATGGGGCTGGATTCAAACCTCTGTGCCTGTATGACATGTGCCTGTCTGTCTGTACGGAAGAGGTGAGAGAACTCTCCTGTCACTCCCCTCTCTCATGTGGATGGTAGCTCAGTTACGCTGCCATAAGGCAGTCTTAAGTCTGTTATGCGGATCAGCTGTCTGTATGACTGCTGATCCACACGGCAATGTTAAACCCTGCCCAAATTGTAAAGATTAACTGCTTCCCCCTCTCCCACCTTACATAGGGGGAAAGCAGGGGGGATTCCCTAGGGAATCCCAGCTGCAGGGTAATTAGCCAGGATCCCTAGCAAGAAGGAATGCTGCAGGGGAAACCAGCACAGAGACACAGTTACATGCTGCTGCCATATGCAACGTGTAACAGTTTAGGCTCCAAAGGGGGTGTGCCACCCTGATGGACGAGTCTATAGGTGTTCCGAACGAAAATTCTGTACACATGGATATCTGTAAAGTAATAGCGCGCTGCCAGAAAATCAGACAAATTCTACAAATAGCTTGCAAAATTCACCTGATGTTCTTAACTATAAATCCAGTTTGTCTGGGTTCAGATTCCCACTTTTTTGAGCATTTACCTTGTGCGTCATAAAAAGTGATATGGGCTTCCGGTGGGCGGGCCAACTAAGATGGCCGCATTTTATTGAGTTCCTCAGGCATTAATCAACATTTTGTGCCATCCGGGGTTAATTTGAGCTTATACCACCTCAGCTCCCCAGTGATACTTCGAGGATAAGAGCAGGCAAGAGTGGAGTTCTTCCCCAGCTTCCTGTACCCATATTCCCCCGAAGGACAGCCCGACATCTGCGAGTGCTGCGGCCCCCGCCATCTTGATATGGTGTGTGCCGCTATTTATTTGTGGATCGGCATCCCCCCAAGCATCCCTACGGAGATAAAGCTGACCTTTGAGTCACCCCTGTTCTGCGACTGGAGCCTGAAATCGGTGCCTGAGCTGATTGGAGTGAGGCCCCTGACCGCGTGATCAGGGGCCGCCTGAGTGGAGTTGCGGCCTCCCCTGTATACCTTTAGGGTGCGCTAGTCCAGATTCCCCCCAAGCATCTTGGATCAGCCATGTATGCCTCTGGATAAGCTGCCCAGCCTGACTTTGGGGAGTGAGCTGATATACCTTGGGGCGGCCTGGAGCCGCGGGACGCCGGGCCAAGGGGCAACCAACTTCTCCCCTCTTTGTGCTGACTCACCAAGTCGCCTGCATCAGCCGCAGGAGAGGCACTTAGACGTGATTCAGACCTATTGCCCAATAGGAAGCTGGAATTCCTGAGCCGGATGACAGTGTAAAACTATTGCCCTCTATAACCATAGCTGTACTGTAGGCCTTGAACTGAGCTTTTGGTACTGCTTTAACAGTATTACCAGCCCTTCATCTTACTATTTTCAGCAATTACTGGACCCTTCCACAGTTTAGGATCTGTGCCTCATAAAACAAGCCTGGTTTCCTGATTGGAACTGTAGTAGTTACTAACCCACATCCTACTGGAAAAAGAGTGCAGCAAGATATTGTCAACATATCCACTTTTCAGCTTTTCTGAGCCTATTGTCTCCACCACGGCTACCAGCGGGTGGCACTGTTGAGCAATTTTGTTATTTCTGCTAATTTATAATTTGTGAAGTTCTTAAAGTCTTAGCTCTGTTCCTACTCATTGTTTGGAAATCTAGCTTACCAACTTTTTAGCACGTTATTATTGATAGTGTCTTATTTTTGTAATTGAAACTAAATTTGAGAATGCACTGATTGGAGTCCCAGTTTAGTGCTTCTCCTATTCTGTGATCTTTACTTTCACGTTTCAGCTTTTGAATGGATAAATTTGTGGGTAAAGAGGCCACAGTCAAAATGTCGAAAAAAAAGAGAGGCCAGTCGGCTAAATCTAATACTAATAGAAGCACGCAACCCCTCACCTGAATATCCGCCCTTATCCCTGCAACAAACACAATCGACCCCGCTGGCGCAACCTAATTCTCAGTCATCCACTGATATTGCGCAAGAGATACTAGCAGTTATTATGCCCTCAATAGAGAAGCGCCTTGATAGTTTTCAATCTAACATGAATATGGTGGCACTGCAGCTTGAGTCTCATAGTAAAAAAAATCACTGTGTTGAAGTCGAGGGTGGTGGGGGATGTGGATGACGTGGTGCTGGAATTACAAAACGTCGATACCGCCAAAGATTATATTATAAAATCCTTGCAGGAAAAGGTGGATGATTTGGAGAACAGCCACAGACGCAATAATTTGCGTTTTATCGGTGTCCAGGAAACGGTGAAAGGGCCAATTACTAAAATTTTTACAGGCTGATTTTCCTCAAGCCCTAGGGTTAAATTCCCCTCCTATGACTATTGAAAGGGGCCACAGGTTGGGCCCTGAGCGCCCTGAGGCTGCGGGCAGGACACGACCTGTTATCGTCAAATATCTTAATTATCGCGATAAAGAAGCTATGTTGGCGGCGTACCGTAAAAAACATGAGGTAGAAATACAGGGATCAAGGCTCCTCATCTTTCAGCATTTCTCGACTATTGTCTCGCAAAAACGTAGAGAATTTTCTCCATTATGCAAGTGTCTTTTTGAGCACCATGTACGTTTTTCACTTTTGTATCCTGCAAAATTAAGAATTACTGATAATGGGCAGACAGTAGTTTTTGATAATCCTGCAAGAGCGAGACAATATATTCAGAGTATGAATATTCCTGACCCATGACGGTGAAGATCACATCACAGGGGTATACACATACAATATAAGAGAATTAATACTAAATAAGATTGTTAGGCCTATCGCAGAAGCTGTTAGGGCTAATGTGTGGACCACGCGGTTGTTTACTGTTTATTTTGTTATATGTTTACTTTAATTTCTATACGCTTGATTGTGCCCATTTTCCTATGGACACAATCACAAAATGTTATGGTTTGGAAAATTTTGGAAAATGGAGAGTTTGGAGTTTGCTTTCTGTATTTAAATGGACACAGAGTGATTAATCAGTACAAAGTATTGTTATTAATGCTGAATGTTATGTTTTTTTCACATGTTCGACTGGGCGCAGCTGCCCCTTGCAAGGGTTGGATCTTCTTGGTTTTCCCGAAGGCTGGGGTGGGAGACCGATAACTGTGAGCACAAACTGTTTGATACATCTGTTTACGAGAGGTATAGGATAATGGCTTTGCCACAATCTAATTAATAGGACCTCACACTCAGTGCACTTTGTCTCATGGAACGTAGATGGTTTGAACTCCCTGGTTAAAAGAAGGGTCTCATCACATTTGAAATCTCTTAGCCCAGATGTGGTGTTTTTACAGGAGATGCACTGGTCATTATCACAGGGGACCCTTTTACGGGAGTGTATCTCAGCACCTTATTTAACCAAAAAGCGTGGGGTAGCGATTGTGTTTCACAAGCGTTTGCAATACTCCATTTTGGATACAGTGCTGGATCCTGAGGGATGGTACATTTTGTTGGATGTTGATATTAGGGGAGACCGGTACACACTTTTAAACTTTTATGCCCCCAATTTCTCTAGCGCAGTTTTTTTCCAAGAAATCTCTCACTTATTGCTCCAGCGTAATATAGGTAAATTGATTCTTGGTGGGGATCTCAACACAGCAGATAATGTTAAACTTGATCAATCGTATTCATCTCCTAAGTTCTCGCCTCATTCTTCAGCTAATCATATTAACTTACTTAGAAACTTACACGCTTTATGGGACCCCTGGAGGATCTTTAATCCTTTAGATCGCTCTTATACATTTCACTCCCCACCTCATAGGACCTTTTCCAGGATAGATTATTTCTTGGTCTCAGATTTAGTGTTCCCCCTTGTCATTTCAGCTGATATAAAGAGTATTCTAATCTCTGATCACGCTAAGATTTCCCTTACTGTGGGTACTAGCTCACCTCAGATGAAGGGTTACTCTTGCCGTTTTCCTTCAAACTTGGCACGATCTGAGAACTTTGGTCGTCATCTTAATGGGTGGTGGCTGAAATTTGCTGATGACAATATGGAACACTGGAATGAGCCAATACTGTTCTGGGAAACATCCAAAGCTGTTCTTAGAGGTCGTATTATAGCTTATCAGGCCAATCAGCGGAAGGAATACAGGAAAAAATATTCTACCCTACATGAGGCAATGTCAGGGGCTTATAATGCATATGTCATTGACCCTTCGGGGGTTAATTTTGAATTATATAATGTAGAAAGACAACTCTTGGAAAGCTTCCTCTTAGGTAACGTCCAACTAAAGGTAGATTATTCCACACATAAATACTACAGGTGGGGCAATAAGGCGAGAAGATTTTTAGCGACCATGACCAGATCTCACAGAAAGCGTCAACACATATTGACAACTAGAGACCAGACTTCCAGCAGAATAGTCACTAGTACAGAGGATATAATTAACAAATTTCATTCATACTATGAAAAAGTATACACTGCTATACCAGATAATCCTGCATTACATCATAGAATCTTGGAGGAGGCCAGACTACCAAGACTGACTCCTGAACAACGCAAGGTTCTAAACGGAGAAATAACTGAGGCAGAAGTCAGGGCAGTGATTTCTTCTCTTCCCAATAATAAGGCGCCAGGCCCTGACGGTTTTAGCGGGGATTATTTTAAACTGTTAAAAGATCACATTTCTCCGCATTTGACCTCCCTCTTTCAAAAACTACATAGGGATTCGCCTCCCTATCCTTGTTTTAATTCGGCACACACAATTTTCATATCAAAACCTAATAAAAACCCAGAAGCGGTATTCTCTTATAGACCCATAACTGCTTACTCAAGATTTCAAAATCATGGCTAAAATCATGGCTAATAGGTTGCAATCCATACTTCAAAAATCTATTATGAACAAAACTATCAATTGGGGTTTGTTCATAATAGATTTTCTGTTAAGGCGGTACGTACTACTATAGCGGCAATTGTGGAGGCTTCAGGCTTTCAAGGGATAAAAATAGGCAGCAATGAAGTGAAGATCTCAGCATTTGCAGATGATCTGCTCTTATATATTTCTAACCCCCAACATTCCTTGCATCTAATTTTAGAAAAGATCAGTGAATATGGGACTGTTTCAGGCTTCACAATTAACAGGGAAAAATCGGTGGCAATGCTATTGAGCAAAGATACCCGTCCGAGATGGGGGGCTAAAATGCAACTAACGTGGGCTCAGGAGTATTTTAGATATCTAGGTGTCCTCATGCCTAAAAATATACATAATTTATATAAGTTAAACATGAGAGATATAATACGGACCTTGCTGGAGGAGTTGGCTTCTTGGAAACACCTTATGTTCTCTTATCTAATTAAAATGATCACTTTCCCCAAGTTGCAATACCCTCTTCAGATGCTCCCTATTGTATTGTCTGACAACGATGAAAAACTAATAAATAAAGCGTTCCATAGGTTTATTTGGCAGGGGAAGCGCCCGAGAATAGGCCTAGTTAAACTTCAGCAGACAGTTTCAGATGGGTGGATCAATTTCCCTGACTTAAAATTATATGGATACGCTGGAATATTTCGTTTCATTAGAGACTGGCTACACAAGGAGGAGACATATTATAACCTTTCTATAGAACAATCTTTTCTCCCAGACCAGTCTTTAATCTCTTTCCTTCATATGCATAAATATGACATGTCAGAGGAGATTCTTCCCAACCCACTGTTGATGTTTGCGTGGAAGGTCTGGCATGGTATTCGGCACAAGAGCAACCTTAATAGCCATTGTTCACTTTTTCTTCCCCTAGTGGCTAACCCGCATTTCCAATGTGGCTGAGCTTGCTATCCTTTTAGAAGTTGGTCTGAGTATGGGTTCCAACATATTCGCCTTGGTTGATACACAGGCGAGAAAACCGCACAGGATAACTTGGCTTAGGAATACTCTTAGTTTCCCACCGAGTCATATTTTGGCTCTACATCAAGCGCAACACTATGTTAGTTCTATGATAAGAATGTTAAGCCCGCATGATATATCTAACTCTCTAGATACGCTTCTATCCCAGCCTATGAGAGGTAGAAAAGCTATTTCCTGCCACTATAGACATTTATGTCAACCTATTGACCATATTAAGTTGAAGATGGGAATGCTAATTTGGGTGGATTTATTTCCACGACTTACTCTCAATACCATTATGAAAACTTTCACACAATCTATTTCATGTACAACATCTAGTTCCTACAAGGAGATGTTTTATAATATATTTCATAAAGGTTACTTGACCCCTCATCGACGTTTCCTGATGCATGTTTTAAATGCCAAGCGGGAGGGGCCGACACGATACATTGTTTGTAGGCATGCCCCTTGATTAGACGGTTTTGGAACCAGGTTGTACATTTTTCAAGAGCCAGTCTCTCATTGCGTTTACCGCTGACATCGGAATGGGCGGTTCTAGGTGTGACCGATGGTTTTCCTGGCATTACTAAGGGTCAAAGAAAGATGGTAGCAATAGTGTCTGCAGTAGCCAAAAAATGTATCTTACAAATGTGGATAAAGCCCGATCCCCCGAGTATGGCTCTGTTTAACAACAAACTTTTCTTTGTATTCAGGATGGATTGGGTGGAGACCTCGCTAAGCAAAGAAACACACACAGAGGCCTTTTTTGAGCTATGGCAACCTTTTATTAACCTCCAAATACAATTAAGTTACAAATACAGTCCTGTTTTAGCCAAATTGGTATGAGACTAGAATGTTTTTCAATGATGTTCCAATTACATTACATTAGAACTTCTGTGACTTTTTCTTTGGCTTGAGGGTTCTCGGTGGGGGTACAGTATATTTGGAGGGGTAGCCGCGCCCTGGTAGTCAGTTTGATATGTTATATTATCAGATGTTGATGATGCAAACTTGCTTATCAATGTAATCCAATATGTTACTGCACTTATTTTTCAGTTGTGTACTTACCTCTACTTTTCCATTGCTGATTTTGTTATAATACGCATTGCTCAATTGTGTCCAAACTATTGTATTATGCCATTTTGTTTCTTCAATAAAAAAAAGTTAAAAAAAAAAATAAAGTGATATGACTAGAAAACGTTAATATTTTGCTTGGATGACACCATAAAAAATATATTTAAAGTCCCTGCTTGTAAAAGCTGTATATGTAGATCATAGCCTTGTAGATGCAAGGTGTTTATTTTATTAACAAATTAGAAACTTATTAACAGAAATGTTTCTGATGTTCTGAAACATCCTGTTTTGTTGATATTGTTACATTTTATAGGAACAGTGTATTAATCATTTGATCACATATTTGTACAACAAATAGTCATTTAATGTAGTAAGATTGACCATCGTGCTGTGGACTTTGTGCTTCAAACAAACCCAAAGTTCAAATGGCATAGAAAAGTGGATAGAGTCTTATTTTAGACTTATTTTAGCAGAAAAGTGAAAATGCTGGATTTTAACTTCACAATTTTATACAACTTCCGTGCGTATGGATCATGTTGCGGACTGTTTTTCATACTGTGGATCTGTATAATTGCAGGCTAACTAGTGAAAAACATTCTATCCCATCCTCCCATGCAGATTAATGACTCTTTTGCTGGTTTCTCTTAGTTAGTTTACAGTGTAGGTATTCCCTGTCTTTGGTAAATGATTCCATATTTCCGCAATTTACCTAAGTCACATAAAGTAGTCTGTATGAGACATTTTTTGGGTGCTCAGTTTGTTTATTGAACCTTTGATTTGATGGATTACATACTGAAACTGATTTTTTGAGTAATTGAATGATAGAATATCATATATATATATATCATATCATATTTATCTGTCCTGGGCAGTGTGAACAGGCCTCAACAATTCCAAGAATTACTATTATTATTGTTTATTTATAAGGCGCCACAAGGTGTCCGCAGCGCCATAAAAAATACAACAAAATACAATACAGACATACAGGGTAGGGATGGACAGCATGCATAGTATATATTAAATACAATACAACTATAAAAATATCACAAAAATACAATAAAGTGAAGCAAGCACAGAACGCAAGGCAAAATACGAAGTGTCAAGCTTGGAAGATCAGGGAGCAGGAGATAGAGTGCAGAAGGAGGTTGAGAGGGAGCCACCAGGTGGGGATTGGGTAAGAGGAGGACAAGAGGGTATGAAGTGATTGGGGAGTGGTGGAGGAAGGAACAACACTAACACATTATGTGGGAGGGAAGAACTAACAGAAGACATAAGGAGGGGGAAGGAAGTGGACTGCTGGTGTGAGCGGAGGAGAGGGGGAAGGAAGAGAAGGGATAAATGAAGGATGCAGTGAGGATGTTAATTGGAGGAGGGGTAGGCTAGCCTGAACAGGTGCGATTTGAGTGAAGGCTTGAAGACCTGCAATGTGGGGGAAAGTCTGACTGAAGGGAGGTCATATCAGTGCAGAGGCGCAGCACGGGAGAAGTCCTGGATACGAGCATGAGATGTGGAGCTCAGAAAGTGCTTGTTAGAAGAACGGAGAGGGAAGGGGTGTGCATGTTGATGAGGGAAGAGAGGTAGGGAGCAGTGAATGAGGAGATGGCCTTAAAGGTGAGGGTAAGGAGTTTAAAGAGAGGTCTGAAGTGATAGGTCACTTTCTACCATCATGGCATATGTAGAGTGCTGGCCAACCTATAGCTCTCCATTTTAGGATATAACTACTAGTATGGTAGAACAAGCAAGTGCTTGTATTTTTACAACACCTGCAAGGGATTTAGTTGCCAGTGTGGCCAGTTAAATTCCTACAATGATACAGCCGCCAGCTAAATGGTTTCTGCATCATTGCTGAAATGCTACAGAAAATAGAATATTGAGACAAATAATTATTTCTACCATTTCTCAATAGCGACAGTCTGTGTGAGCTGCATCAGGCTCAGGTAAGGGTTAGAGTTACATATGGGTGGTTAGGGTTAGGCTTCAAGAAGAGAAGGTCAGGGTCAGTGCTAAAGGGTTAGGCTGCAGGAAATGGAGGGTAGGGATTAAGCTGCGGGAAACTTAAAGTTAGGAGTAGGGTCAGAATGCAGGTTCTTAACCTGTCGGTGGATAACTCTTCGTGATTTTGGGAGTCACATCACCGCAACTGTAGCAAATGTGCCACTGTCACAAAATAGACAATGGTGTCGGCAAACCACGCCCCACCTGGAGAGTCAGAGTGCTTAGGAAAAATTATTCATAAAGAAATTACAAACACAGGGCCAATTTACTAAACTGCAGGATTGGAAAAGTGGAGATGTTGCCCATAGCAACCAATCACATTGTAGCTCTCACTTTCTTTTTACATACTAGAGAATGTCAGCTAAAATCTGATTGGTTGCTATGGGCAGCATCTCCATTTTTCCAAACCCACAGCTTAGTAAATCTGGCCTCGAATGTTAATATATAAATATACCTATATAAGCTGTTATGAATTTTTTATGTTATTCAGGGTAAAAAAAAAAAAAATTTGATCAATTTCCCTTATTTAAATCACATACTATTACACTAAAGTGGTGTTGTATCCCCTTGCACTATAAGAGTTAGGATACAACGGATATTGGATACAGATCTCCACTCCACTGTGTCCTCACTCACTGAAACTGTTCAATAAGGAACCCAATCAACCTAAAAAACACATTGGGAAATTTGGACTGCACAGAAAAATGTAAAACTTTCACCAGGGATAAATCTTCATTCCATAACAATATATAAATATGTATTTTGTATTTAAAAAAAAAAGCAAGAAACTGAACACAATGGTACCCATTTATTCATAGATGAAAAGCTTAAAATAAAGCTTTAATGTACATATCCTTTGCCAAATATAAATATGTCCACACCTTTTACTAGCCCCCCTCCTGCAGGAATATTAGATCTTTCCAAATTGTAAATGTATTCACTTGTTTTGGCTTAATATCACAGAATTTCTGAATTCCAGTAGAGGGTGCTATGTTGCTATTTCATTCCTCAGAGTATTTACAAAACTTGTTTATGGCTCTGAGCAACAGCTTTTAAATAGAGAATAGAGTCCTGTTAATCTCAAATCTTCCAAGAGATTTGTAGAAAAAGAAATAAAAAACTCAAAACTACAGCTGGTTCTCTGAATACAATCAGGGGTTTAAATTTATTCTCAAGTCAAGTAATTTATAGACTTTCTGTTCCATGAACCTAACTAAAGGAATAATCTATTATTTTGGTAAATGTAGAACATCTGTAGGAAAACAAACAATTTCCAAAAGCTTTGCATTGGGAAACTGTGCTTTACTCAATCTGATGCACTGCACATATGTTTACATCTTTATAAATGTAGACAAAAAATACATTACTTTTAAACATATTGATTACAGTGTGTCAGTCATAAATAGAGGGTACTGTGTTGAGGTCCTAACCACATAAACAACGATCACATAACTGACTTTACTGGATGGGGTCCAGGTTCTCACACACAAATGACTAATGCAATACTGCTTTGAAAATAACACAGAGATCCTGCATTGTTTCCCTGGCTTGTCCTTACTCACCCCTGAATTGTAAAAACTCCACTGGGTGGGTTTTACAATGCTATAGCTTGAAGGCAGACAATAATTATACATCAGCAGTATCAAGGAAAACTGTCTTTTTAATGTATCAGAACTGCTTATTATTATATAACTAGTCTAGGCCTACCAGATTGATGGCAAAAATATTCCCCATTCATTTCTCTCCAGCCTCCCAGTATTCCCCAGCATGTCTCTCCAGCTCCCAGTATTCCCCATCATATGTCTGCAGCCCCCCAGTATTCCTAAGCATATTCCCATCATGTGTCTCCATCCCCCCAAGTATTACCCATTCATGTGTCTTCAGCCCCCCAGTTTGCCCTATCATGTGTCTCCAGTCCCACAGTGTTCCCTATCATGTGTCTCCAGCTCCACAGTATTCCCATCATGTCTCCAGCCACCCTGTATTCCCCAGCATGTCTCTCCAGCTCCCAGTATCCCCCATCATGTGTCTCCAGCTCCACAGTATTCCCCAGCATGTGGCTTCAGCTCCCAATACTTTACTTACCTTTACCTATTTTTCCTTTCATTAGCTTGTCCACTGTGGTGCGGTGTGTGACGCTGACATCATGCAGGAAATCCCTCCTGACTGACACTGACATTCAGTATCAGGTGTGTCGGTGGGAGGCCTGCAGGGAGAGAGTGTGAGAGGAGGGAGTGAATGGGGCTCCCAGAAAGTAACTATTCTGCTCCTGACCATTGGGCCCAGGGCCGGATTAACGAAAGGGCAATTGGTCGCCCCAGGGCCCCCACATACAAAGGGCCCCCACATACATCTAGTCTTCACCGCTCCTGCAGCTCTCTAAAAGGATGGATGTTAGTGACTGACATTCTCTTCTTAAGTACACTGTATCTCGTCAGTGGCTGCGATAATTTGCTTAGGAGGAAGATGTCAATTACGGACATCTAGTCTCCTAGAGAGCTGTAGGAACACTGAAGACTGGATGGTGGAAGCAGTTACAACACATGCAGGCTCACCGGGAGATGAACAGCATGTGTGTGTAGATATATCTCTCTCTACATACAGAACTAAGGGCCTGATTCAGAGATCCGTCGGTGATTGGGCCGCAAATATACGCATCTAAGTGGCAGGTCGGAACAGGTTACACCCACCAGAATAAACAGTCACTCCCCTCGCAACCTCCGGCCGGAACTAAACTTCCACCTCCATAGACTTGCCCTAACTGGCCGCACTCACTTTCGACCCGCTGTGTATTAGTTGCGTATATTTAGGGCCCTAACTCTGTAAGCGCGCCACTTTCCCTCATCTAAATGCCCCTCCCCCGCCCATTTCTATGCAAATCCTTAGGTCCATATATTTCCGCCGCACTTAGGGTCGCATTAGTCTCCGCCCGATTCACAAGTCCGACCTTAACTTCAACGTACATGGCACTATTACTACGCATGCGCAGTTAATGCAAAATTGATCCGGCCCTAAATATACGCACAGAACTATCATTAGTTCCGGATCTCTGAATCAGGCCCTATATGTTTGCATACAAATAAACAAAACGTTGTGTGTGTGTGTGTGTGTGTGTGTGTGTGTGTGTGTGTGTGTGTATGTGTATATATATATATA
>WWET01000448.1:561121-584211 GCA_011038615.1 Limnodynastes dumerilii | reverse complement strand
TAGAGTTTGCTCAACTCAATTTAGGTAATATGGAGCAGGTGCTGTAAGGTAAGGGGAATTTACACAAATACACAAAAAGACACCCCAGCACTCTTGCAACTACCCAGCCACAAACCATAACTTTCTATCTTTAAAATAAAAGTCAGAGAATTTGTTACATACATCTGCAGATATATGATAAGCCACCAGCCACTTAAAAGGCTTCTCTGTTTTGGTGGTCCTAACTCTAAAACTGCCCTAACTTTGGGTCATATATCATGTATCATCATTTACGTAAATTCCCCTTACCTTACAGCACCTGCTCCACATTACCTTATAAATTGATTTGAGCAAACTCCATTTTGTGTGTTTGTTGTAAAGCTTATTTGGGATATAAGCTGAGAGGAGGTGCTGTCTCAGCGTAGCTGTTTTGGAGACTTGGGGGACCTCTGCGGGGGTGAGCTCTCAATTTAAAAATACATGATATGTGACCCAAAGTTGGGAATCGGACAGTTTTAGAGTTAGGACCACCAAAAAGAGAAGCCTTGTAAGTGGCTGGTGGCTTATCATATATCTGCAGATGTACAGATGTATATAACAAATTCTCTGACTTTTATTTTCAAGATAGCAAGTTTTATATATATTTATGTAAAAAAAAAACATCTTAGTACAAACACATATATTTGGTACTCGGACCACTGTATGGTGGTATTTAGGGCAACTGGGCATGCTTGTAAGGAAGGTAGCAACCATACTTGTACTTAACCAGGGGCAATACCAAATGGCATAGGTCATAATTAAAAAAGTATTTGGAGAGCAGAATGGATCATGTAGAAAATGTACTTTAAAACCACTGCAAAATATGTAAGGACAAATAAAATAATAAAATGTCTATTTGACCTGCAAAGTGGTGCTTCCCCTGATTCCATAGTGGGTAACTGGTACTCCCTGGAAAAAGGTTGAGAACTGCTGCTCTAGGATATGGCCCCATGACATAATGCAATGGTAGGGACCATAAAATACAATGCTGGCAGAGATGGCATGTGTAGCACACTTATAGGACTTTCTGGTATCACACTGACCTAGATGAACACTATACAAATCTCAATGGGCTAATCTGGAATAAATCATAAACTCCAAATGTCCTCTAAGTGCTGCATTATTGGACGGGCTGTTTGTCTACACAGTACTCAAAGTGGGACAATGTATATCATACTGCTATTTCTCCTAATGCTTTAATAGTTAATCCATTTCTTCCTTTTCATTTATATTTACTTCTGAGTAAATTTTTTTACCACCCCTTATACTGTAAATTTCAATTTTGACTGCTGTTAATAAAAACATTGCCTGAATGCTTAATTGGTGTCCCTAAGATTTAACCATTCAGCCTTATCACTGTAGTTGCATGTGCCAAAAATGACCAAACACATTTATGTGTGAATGAATGTGTATAATTAAATCTGAGAGACATCTGTTTACGAACAGCTTAAATATCAGACAAATATTGTAGAACCAAATGTACTCAGCAGATGTCCCTCTCACACTTCAATATCATGAAATCCACACATCTTTCCCAGAATTACACATGGATACATTAGTGTGTACAGAAAGGATCATTGGCCTGTAGAATAACTTGTAGTAAGTAATATGAAGGGATATGCGATGTTGACAAAACAACCAGAATATCAAATACCAAACACAAACATTCATTTGGTGACTACAGGTGCAAAAAATTGAAGAATGTCACATGGTAATTTGGTCAAAAGGAAATTGTGAACTAGGACCATTAAACAGGAGCTCCCACTGAAGAAGCCGTGGAGAGGATATGAAGGAACGATCCAGAAGTACAACACCGTTTAGAACAATCATACACCTTAATACATATGTACAGAGAGTGGTCTACAAATACAGTTAAAATGTTAATCATTATAGATAGTGAAATATAGTTATCAGTAAGTAATTTGCACATGTCTAATAGATCTGCACCTTTAAATTTAAACAAAAAGCTATCCAGGTACACGGGTGTACAATAAAGCACTTGTACAAATACTGTAAATGGTCTCGGCAGATATTACATGACCTTATAAGGAGTTAAACACACAGATATGCTATTTAAACATTTTGGCTATTTTATAGTTTGGTAGCTTACAAACTATAAACATACATAGAGCATCTGTATTTGCCTACCTATATGCAGCCCTAGATGAATCTGCTTTGTCATATAGTGGATTGCCTGGTTTCTGTGGATATAACGTTCAGAGCAAATCAAAAAATATTTAAAATTCAAACTTTTCATTTTACAAATAAGTAAAATAGAAAAACAACTAATTATCACTAAGTACAAAAAGGCTTTAAAATGACAATTGTAATGTTGCCATATACAAATGTTTGTGGTACATTGGTGCCATTTTATTCAGCCTCCTGAGTTATATGTACTTGTCATTACTTGGGTTGTTTGTGATTGTTTTTGATATACCATTTTAACCTGCACTTATTTATTACTTGAAACTTGATTGAGTCACATTGTAAAAATGGGTGTAATAATGGAGTAGGGTTATGCCAGGTGATTCCTAACACACACCAGCAAAATGTATAGCACCATATTAACCTCACTAACTCCAGTAACTGTTGATGCGTGGTCTTGAATCTATAATTAATTTGTAGGGATAAAACTGCTCTGAAAGTCCAGGAAAATAAAGTTAATGCAAATCATTTTATACAAGGAAATATGGCCTGTAAGACTTGAATCTGAATGTAAATCAGAAGAGAAGCAAGAAAATGCTTTTCATTTGTAATTAACATGGACGGTTGGACTATGCATGGCATAAAACTTAATATATAATAATATACCTCCCAAGTGTTCTCCTTTATATGGTCTGTAAAAGGGGCTGGGCTGGGAAAAAGAGTGTGGTTTTGGTGCAAACATGATGTTGGTTGCCGCTGTGAACAACCGGTTTTTAAAAGAGCCGTTCTCTCCAAGCCTTTCACAAAGTGTCTGGGAAATTGATTTCTTTTGCCTTGCCGAGGCAAAGTAATTGATCTTCCCCAGGACAAACAGGCAGCAGCAAATAGTAAGTATAAATCTAATCCCAATCCTTTTCCTAATCCTACCCTTACATTACCTTCTACCTCCCTTCCCCCGCAACCTGGCCCTAAGACTTCCCTCCTTGCAGCCTAACCCTAAAATGCCCCATAAAGTCAAACTCACCTCTGGTTGGTGTGACAGGTCTGCGGTGGCCTTTCTGTAGAATGAATGGGTGAGTATGGCTATTGGCATACTTACATATTCATAAAAAAATTTTTTTAATTAACGCAATTTTCAAAATAGAGAGGAAAATTAGCTTTTGGCTATGTCTATTTCTAAAATAGTATTTTGATAGCAGTGACTGCCACCAACGCAAACAGTAAGTTAATTCTGTAGGTACATGAAAACCTTCACTATTTGTGTTACCTCTAACCATGTCCATGCATACTTGAGTGAATAATGCGAGCAGCTGACATCGGCACCACACACCTCTCCTTCTGGGAGCAATAATCTTGGCAGGTGAGGGAGGTCCATGTTCAGTTAACTTAGCTGACTGGCTCTGCTGAATTTATCAGGCACTAGCATCGGCTATGCTTCTAGTGTCCCATAAGATCAAATAGTTGTAACAGAGCGTCTTGGGTATGATTAATGCCTGTATGAAAAATCCATCCTGACCACTCACTACAGCAATTATAGTACCAAACTTTCAATAATTGTATGTACAATTATTATGGCCAGCTTAAGATGTTTTTCTATAAATTAGTGGTTCTTAACCTTTTCTGCGGGTAGTACTAGTTACTATAGAACCCATTCAGCACTCTGCATACTTTAATAAATAAGCCATCTGCTACAACCTATTGTTAAAGTACAAGTAAACCTGCTACTTCCTGATAAGCTTGCCCAGTTGCCCTGAGTACCACCAGACAGTGGTCTGAGTATCACCAGTGGTACTAGTACCACTGGATGAAAGGTGTGGGTCACCGCTGCGAATGGCCCTTTTTCGAAAGGTCTGTTCTCTCCCAGCTAGATGCAAACTACCTGGGAAATCGATTGCTTTTGCCTCGCAGAGGAAGACAGAAGATGCTGCTACAAATGGTGAGTATGAATTTAACCCCAACCATTACCCTTCCCTACAACCTGACCCTCAAAATGTTCTTCCATTACTCCCTTTCCAGCAGCCTAAGCCTAAATCTCCCCAGAGTGTTACTCACCTCTCCGGTCGGTGCGACAGTTCTGTGGCAGCATTTCCAAAGAACGAATGGGTAAGTATGCCATTCATACATTTATTTTTGCTCTATGCATGCACACACAACCCGCTCTATCCAAACTTCATTAAAATGACACTTTCAACAGTGGAGCAGAGTTGCACTCTCAAGCGAACATCTCTTGTAATTACAATGTACATTAAAGACTTACCAACGCCCTGCGTTTGCACAAGTCTGAAAACTTAAGGAAAGGTATGGGTATCAGAAGAGGGTGTAGATCATCGTAGCGATCAGCCCTATTTCGAAAAGGCCGTTCCGAACTAGCTTGGAAATCAATTGCTCATGCCTCGAAGAGGCATAGCAATCGATCCCCGGAGCACCGAACACGGTGCTCCGAAAGGTAAGGCTTCCCTACTCCCTTACCCTAAGTCCCGGAGAGGGTTACTCACCTCTCCGATGGTCTGGTCCGGGCAGCGCTTCCGAAAATGAATGGGTGAGTATGCGAATCACATACTCACCCATTCATAAAAAAAAAAATAATTCTGCAGTTACACATTCGAAATATTTTGCAATATGTAACATCGCAGCGGGGATTCAAAACGATCAGAAGAATTTAAGTGTGAGGGGAGTTGCTAGCAGAGTGATTGCGCAGACGTCTGGACCTGGTAAACCTGCAATTACTGGTCCACATACATGATAACAACATTACCCCACTACCTAAAATCCGAGATGTGGATCCATTCCCTTGTTTATAATGCCCTTGGATTGGAGATAGTGTCACCATAAAAAGTGTTCCAGGATCATTTAATAATTGTTCTCCATACTTTAGATTTGCATGGAAATAACTTTTAAGAAAACCATTAAAAATCAGAAAAGTGGTTTATCTACTATACATGCTTAATAAATGAGTTCCTAAACTAAATTTAAACATTATCCTACAATGTTTGCAAGTCTGTTTTGTTTTCAAACTACTATCTTTTTAAGGTTTAGCCAAAATCACATTTGAAGTACTGTTTAACTACACAGACATAGGTTTAATGTAGGTCTTTGTTTGGGAGTCAAGGGAGATCTCCTTATGTCTTTCTTGGCTTTTTTTTTTTTCTTTTTCCTGTGGGTGATGGTCTCGGTCTGTTGTCTTCTTTGTCTTTGCTCTCATGTCATACTGGCTAGGGTTTCCTGTAGAAACTAAACAAAGACTTTACTTAAGCAGCTACATATCTTAGCAGGAATTGCACAAAATGTGTGCATTCATTGGCACAGAAATTGTTATAAACAAAAATATTTTACAGCAGGTGAGCATTAGGACAACCTCTTCTCTCATCACAGTTGTTTTCACTATTGTGCTGCTGAACTATGTGGTGTTGTGTGTGCCAGGTTACATATCAGCTTAACTTAACAAAGAAAAGTAGAAGTTTCCAGTGTAATAAATTGCTTATGTTAGCTCCAAAACATAAATATTAAGTTTCACTATTAAAACAGTGTATTTGACCATTAATAGTGTCTGTTGCATTGTTTATTCAATTAAACACAATTATATGATGTATATGTTTATGGTGCACTGAGTGATTGAAATAAATATAAATATATAGAAACACATATCGTTGTATTCTCTACTCTCACTTTATTTTACTGATTACTTATATGTATTTGTTCATCTCCTCTCTATCTAGACGCCTTCCCATTGGTTCCTTTCTGTCTCTAGCCCCTGTCAGCCAATCACATGCAAGCACTGTTTTTCTCAGAAGCTCCGCAATAAAAAGGACCTGAATAAAGAGATGAGAAAACAAGTCGGTCGGGCCCGAGAAGAAGAAGAAGGGGCTGCGGCACTGGAGCCTCTCCGTGCCAAGGAACATTAAGATCAGGCGGCCACCACCGGACCCGCACCTCCACCAGAAGCAAGATTCAGCACCGGACTGGTCAGCATCCAGTGTCCGCACACAAAGAGGCCGGTAAGATGGCAAGCGCTGGGGTGCAGGGGAGAGATGTCCCGCACAGATCGGGGTGCTGGGGGCAGGGGATGGCAATGACAGGTGTAGCTGTGACACAGGTGAGGGGAGAACGGTCAGTGTCCCGGGGAACTTATTCAGCATAATGCTGCTGGAGACATCTCACAGTACTGCGGTATATGGAGGTATGTGCCCTGGCTCTGCCTCACATCACCCCAACTCCACAGACACGGATCACCTGGCCCTGCCCCACAACACCCCAACTCATGGATCACGAACATGGATCATCTGGCTTTACCCTGACATGTACACTCCTACCCCACAGTCATGGATCACCGCACCTGTAGACACTACCTCACTCCCATTCAGCTGTGGATCACCCCGCTGTACACCCGGCACTGCCCCCACTCCTCTCCATAGACATGTATCACACCCACTTCACTGCTCACCCCTCCACTTTATACCCCTGCTCTTCCCCTCTCCGCTGTTGTCCAGTAACATGCCACCCCCTCCCCATGTATCACCCCAACTATATTCCACTGTTCTGTCCCACAGCAATGTATCGCCCCGCTAAACCCCGACACTACACACAAGGAGCTCCCGGTCTTTCCTGCCCGTTGTATTGCCCCTTTCCTTTCTGCAGTTACCACTCATGTTAATTGCCCCACTAGTGTAGGGTGATACTTCCCGTGATTGCCGATGCTATGAGTCCTCCGTGTTTATACGGGTCCTAATATCCGTGTCCCTTGCATGCCCTGCTGTACCATCATCCTGTATGTCACCCCTCTCCCAACCTTCAGGATGCCCAGTAATGACAGCAGCCCCGTCCCATGTCACTACTGCCCT
Source organism: Limnodynastes dumerilii (assembly GCA_011038615.1). NCBI lineage: Eukaryota > Metazoa > Chordata > Amphibia > Anura > Limnodynastidae > Limnodynastes > Limnodynastes dumerilii. The sequence continues at coordinate 577,210 of WWET01000448.1, read as the reverse complement.
AAGTCCTGCCACGGCTACATCCCAGCTGTACAGGTATTCCTGTGTTTTGGCATTCTCCAGTTCGTGACACGCACAGAGCACAACGAACCTTCGTCCTCTGTCAGACCCTGAAGTGAACCACCCGCCCCGGTGACTCTAACTGCACTGTCACTGTCCTCCCGCCCAGCGCGCCCGTTCAGCCTTGCGCTTTCCCGGCTCCCTTCGCGTGCACTTCAGCCGCAGAGCCGCACACTCGCGCCTGCCGGTTCAAACCGGCTGCTCTGACACCTGTCCCCTCCTCGTGCCTTGCTTCCGCTCGCTGTCCAATCGCGGCGGGTCCACGAGGGCCCGCTACCCAATCCCTTGTCAGGGGGCGGGTTTTGGAAGCTGGAGCGCGCTTATTTGCTTGTTTCACCACCGCCGTGCACTAGTTCGGGCGGTTCTCTGTTAATAGTGTGATAACGGGCTGCGGGTAACGGAGAACCGCAAAAATGGTTGTCCCGTTATATTGTCATACTACAGCCGCTGGTTTTAGCGACACATTTGATGCATTGCATTCCGTGTCACATTTGATTTTAATTGTAGCACTGCAGTCTGGTTATATAGAACATGGCACCTGTTCCCTGATTATATGACGATCATTATAATCTCTTAATTCTATCAGCATTAATCTCTACTTTCCAACAGTTGATATTGTACAATATTTAAGCTGCTAATTAAGCATTTCTCTGAATAAGAACGATGAAGCTGAAATCATTTAGATAATAAAGAGATATTGCTTCAAAGATGTATGTTAAGCTGTGCTTTTATGACAAAAAAAATGGATCTTTCTGTTTATTACAAAAATATCCTCAGATTTGTAAGAAGCATGTACACACAATAAATGGGTGATCATTTTTATGCATTCATTGATTTTTCTTGAAGCTAATTAAAGGCTATTGTATTGTATGCTCTTAATTTTAATGTAAGTGAATAGAAGACTAGACCTTGTACACTGGGTTCTATTCACTAACTTAATTTTCATGCATTAATGGCTGTTTCCATGTGAAAATTATCATTATATAATGAAAATGGTGTTAGATGTATTTACAAGCCATTTACAAAAACTGCAGTTTTTGTTCTCTAAAGTGCGGGGTGGCGTTTTATAACATTTACTGTCAGCGCAGTTTTACATTCTGCTCCAAGAGATAAGATAACGCCATGTCAGGATGGTGTTATTGTAAGTTTTCTAGCGATGTCCCAATATATCCATCTTTTCCTCCCTCTAATAGCTGTTATTAAAGCTAGAATTCACATGTCAAATGGAAAACAAAAAACTAATATACTTGAAATTTTCAAACCGCCAAAAGAGAGGCAACAGCGTATGCGCTGGGCTTCATTCACACTTGACATGAATAACGAGAACAAACACAAAATGGAAGTTGCTCAATCAATTTATAGGTAAATACAAACAGGTGAATGAAAGGCAGGGGTAATCTGCTAGCCACAGACACAAAGGAAAGAAAATGTCTTCGCAACACTGCCATGAACCAGTAACAGACTATACTGTCTGTAAAATAAAACGCAGAAATGTCCGTTACACATATTTGCGCAAATATATGATAAGCCACCAGCCACCATCAAGGCCTTTCTGCATATGGTGGTCCTAACTCTAACAATGAGAGTCCCAATGTTGGATGAATAAAGAGAGCCTACGATATCTGCGAACATCTCGCAGATTATTGCAGGACCTCCTCAGACAGGTGTGTGTTAGTAAATCTTGTGAACGAAGCTGCCAAGCTATGAAGATAATCAGGCTTGGTTCCGCTTTGTCCACTGAAAAATGGTAAGGTAAGTAAAGAGATCACAGTTTTTTACTAATGATCTCTTTCACTCTCTCCCCTCCCCCCTCAAGGGCCACTACAACAATAGTGGGGGTTGCCCATGGTGCAAAGCTGAAGCGTAGCACCAGTAAGTTAATTTTTATGGTTTAACTGGTTACTAATTTAAGGTTTCCAGTTCCAGCTATGACTCTGATACTGTGTAAGTGTTTTCCACATTCAAATATAAAATTCATCAGTTTGTGTTAGAGGGTAATTGCTCATTGGTTAGATTTGAAAAGGGGAAGGTGCAACTGGGGTCCGCCATTTCCGTAAAAGGCATCGCAGTTTATTCACCAAAGTTACACAGCCGCGTGCCACCTGCCCCTTAACAACCTAATTGTTTCCAAATCCTCTTGCACTTTAGTCTGGAGAATCCTTTGAATACATGCTTTTAAAGTATGCTGCTTTGCATATTTTTTTTTTACTACTTTATTTATGTTTATTTTACATTTTATTGTAAAATTTGTGACCTGTCTGAATAGTAGAATAAGAGGAAAGGTGTTATTGAAATGGTTAAAGGATTGAATAGTTTGTCACTTTGCTTATCTGATGTTTATATAGCCATAAATGGAGCTCAGCATGGGAAGCAATTGGCCTGAAAGGAAACTGTTTAGTTATGTTTGTCAGTTTCCTCTTCCCAACAATGTTGAATCTTTACCATGGAATTAAACCATTAGATCTTTGCCCCATTCAAGTCATTCAAATGATGACAACGCTCATTGACTTATCTTATACCTTGTTAAATATTTCCCTATCAGTGTTTTATGTGCCTTTTCTGATATGTTGTTGTAGAAACAGAGGGCTCATTAGGCATACGTTGTTATCTTAAGGAAGGAAAACAGCCACAGGTTAAGGCTTCTCACCTAGAGATGTAAGCAGTGTATTGGAGACATTGCAGCACCCCTTGTGGGGTGAGTATTGAATAATAATGGAATTGAATTAAACAAAGGAATTGTGTCACAGTCCAAATATTGCAAGGGGCATGCGTTTGCTTATGAAAGAGCAAGTAAAAAAAATAAAGAATTTTTTTCAAAGTAATGATAATTAATGCTAAAAACACTAATTAGTGATATAATACTAAGAATCCTTTAAAAAACAACAACCCCTCACAGCAGAAAGAATTCCCTCTAATAAAAAACATAAGAAAGAGCAGGCTACTGGAAACAGTAACTCCGTTTCTGCTTTAAATCTGATCATTCTCTCTGAACATATATATATGTGTTCAGACCTTATTTAATCTCTCATTTATTGTTTTTCAGACCGACATTGTCTAAGAAAAAAACAGAAACATGGCACCAACATTGGCTACGGCGCATCGGCGCAGGTGGTGGATGGCATGCACTGCAGTTGTGGAGAACCTATTCTTTTCTGCTGTGCTTCTTGGCTGGGGATCACTGCTCATCATGCTGAAGTCTGAGGGGTTCTACTCTTACATGTGTCACTTTCCAGGTATAAATTAAATTATATGTATTTTTACAGGATATACCAAATGAGTACTGTAAGCTGTATTTAGGACTGCTCGAGGTGTCCTTGTGCCCCTGCTCTAGTTATGAAAGCTTTAATTGTGATGACCATTGTTTGCAGGCGATTCCTTGCAGCGTCTATCTGATTTGCCCATATACATTTTCATATTAAGATAGTGTTTCACTGTTGAATGCACAACAGAATTATCAAAGGAAAAACAAACATCTAGATCACGTGTAACATTAAAACAGATTGCTCAACATGTTTTTTCATATTGTCTAGAGCTCTGTCTTGGCTCAACAAGACACTATTGTTGCGAGTCCCCGCTGCGAAAGCTGTTTTTCGGCTGTCTCTATTTCGAATGCGAGCCCTCTGAGAATTTTTTCTAGGATTGGATGAGTATGCGATTTGCATACTCACCCATTAATTTTCAGAAGCGGCGCCACCGGGGACTTAGGGTTAGGCGGCATGGAGGAAGACTTAGGGTTAGGGAGCAGGTTGGGGGAAACTCACCTTTCGTGATCGGTGCTTCGGGGATCGATTGCTATGCCTCATCGAGGCATAAGCAATCGATATCCCAGCCAGTTCCGAACTGGCTGGGATTGAACGTCCCTTTCGAAATAGGGCCGTTCGCTACAGGGACCCACACTCAGACACTATAATGTACCTGTGTAAATTTTATGCTTATATATGTCTCCTTTTGTTTGCTTTACTTTCACGAAGGACTTTATTACAGATAAATACTGATATCATTTTATTTCTCTTTTCCAGTAAATTTATGTCTGTGCTTAATAATATATTTGTCTTATTTCAGACAGAATAAATATAGATATCCTGGTAATGACTATCACTGTCTGTTGCTAGGAGAAACCTTGGTCAGAGGCTTTCTGTGACAGGAAATCCTAGTTACATGGACTATATAGGTATAAGCAGTAACAAAATCCTAATGCTGTAAACCCATATTACTAGGGAGCTCCTAATAAACAGATCACATATAGTCTAACATAACTACAGACCGGATCTAAACTTAAGAAATGTGGACATATTCCGCCCTTTGTGAAAGGAAAAATCTGCATTACACGGTTGTGTATTAAATTGTACAGTAAGGGTGTATAATTCAGATTTCAGCACCATCCCAGCGTAAAATAGGGAAAACTCAGAAAAGTGTATAATATGTAATAATAAAATAAGAAGATAGTGCCCTGCTCCATACAAGCTAGAGGGTGCCCTCCCCTTGCCCGTGCGGAAGATAGAATACTGCGGAGACCTGGCAGCAGAGGTCAGGATCTGGTCCTATTAGAGAAAATAATGCTAGCACTTTCCTTACAAGCCTCATCATGGTTTATAGACAAACAATTGATTTTTTAGGCACTGTATCATCAAAATGTAGCTTAGAGCAGATAAAATGAAAAAAAAAAAACATTTCAAACAATTTTTTTCCATATGAAAGTAAATACTGGAACTAGTTATTTAATTTTTTTCAATATACTTTTACCATGCAAGAATTAAATAGAAATTGTCTAAATTGGACATGGTAAATTAATAATTGACCAGGGCCAAAATGCAGGCCTTTGTAGGGTCACGTGATTATCTGGTTTATTCCCCCCCCCCCCCTTTGGTCCTTTTCTTATTCTAGCATCACTGAGTTAGTGTAGGTCTGTATGTGATTGGATGGACATTGAAGGCCTAATCTAGACCTGTGTTCTGTAAAACTGCATGGCAATAATAGGAGGTCTATGCAGGATCCAGGCGCAAGCTAAACTGCAGCTCTGGGTCCCTTTGAAGGTATGATAGGTAAATAATAAAGTGCAGGGTAGTTTACTGTTTTGTGTCATGGAAATGGTGACTGTACTTTGTGTGGTGCTTCATTGACACTGTGAATGGATTAAAAATCTAGTCACCAATTAACTTCAAAATAGATTAAAAATAAATCAAATGAATAAATAAAATTAGCCCGCTGCGCATGGCTTTGCCATGGTGCACATTTGCTCCTGGCTTTGCTGCTACTTCCAAGTCTGGTTCAGCCACATAATGTCACAATACATTGCCTGAAGAAAACAAATCAAAACCCAGCATACGCTTTCAGGTGCAGTTTCACATAGATAATAGTTCTTCTGACCATATGTTGTTTACCGAATATGATACCTCTTGGTGTCTAAAATACTTCAGCTTTATCTCTTAGTAAGTCCTAAGTATATATTTGGTATTTGTATAGCATGTTGTCAACACCCACTTTTCTAGAAGCTGAATGGATTTTGTGTTAGTCATTGGAAGCCAGATGGATATCGTTTGCCCCAAGGGATAGTGCAAGGCTTAATCTATGCTAGATCTTTGCATTGCTCTGTATTTTCACTGTAGCTTTCTACTTTGCCTGTATTGCTCCATTCATAGTAGGCTGATGTATGTCTACAAGTAACACTTAAATAGCCATTCAAATTGCTCTTCCAAATTCACAAATACTTAATATTCCGTATGTTAATTTATAAATGATACCTACAAAAGAAAGTGGTCTGGATTCACAGTTACGTAGTTTTCGTCTTCCGTACGTTGGTTTAAGAACTGAGCTACTACACATGTATAGTAGTTTACTTACGCTATCTGCGCATATACCCATTTCTGTATGTAGATTGCGTACAGAAATGGTACGTAGATAGCGTAAATAAGCTACTATGCATGTGTAGTAGCTCAATTCTTAAAACAACGTACGTAAGACGAAAACTACGTAACTGTGAATCCGGACCCGTGTCTCTATTTTCGCTAGGGTATTTGTTTCCCTGCATACCATGCCCCTTTTTATTGGAATGGACATCATAGAAAACCATACACAAGGCAACAATGTAATGATTACTTATTCATGTTATGTTGGGGCTGTGCAGGCAGGGAAAATGCTTAGATTTTGCACATAGCACTGACATACTACACATATTTATGGAAGCTGAGCTAGAAAATGTTACCTCTCAACTCTAATTCTGTTTTCACAGTTCAGAATGGTTAAGCTCAGTCAGCACTTGCACCTGTGTTGCCATTACTCTCAAACTCTGGATCAGCTCCAAATTCTTGATCAGCCCACTTAAGTTTTCCATCAGGATATTTGCTTGGCTTCTTTGTGGCAGTGTTCCCCATCATTGCTTATTTATATAGCGCCACAAATTGTCTGCAGCGCTTTACAGAGAACATTAGGCATTCATAGCAGTCCCTGTCCCTATTGAAGCTTCATACTAAGGTCCCCAACACATACACTCACACTCACAGACTAGGGTTAATTTAGTCAGCAGCCAATTAACCTACCAGCATGTTTTTAGGAGTGTGGGAGGAAACTGGACCACCCAGAGGAAACCTATGCAGACACGGGGAGAACATACAAACTCCACATAGCTAAGGCATTGCCCAGGAATCAAACTCATGACCTCAGTACTGTGAGACACAAGTGCTACTCACTGAGCCACCATTTCTTCCTATAACGTTTTATTAAAATCATAACATATTGGCATTCAAGATTATTGGATTGGGAATCATCAGGAATTGTTTCACGAATATTTACAGGGAAATAAAGGAAAACACAACCTACTGCAGTGCATTTGTTTTTTTTTTCTTTTAGAAAAGTGTTACTTCTATGAGATGATACAGTTTTAACTCTTTATATAGCCTAACTGTTATAGTTGAGCTCTAGTTCTCCACAATTAAAATATAGCACATTTAGATGAGCCTAGGTAGATTGTATGCAAAACTGCCTGTCATTTGCAGGTAGACTGGATAATAATATGCCTCATACAGACTTTGAATTTTAATAGATTCAGTCAGGAGATTGGTGCCTCGTGAGTCAGTTACTTATAGTAGATGAACTGGTGTGAAATGAGTGATGTGAAAGCTGCTCTATCTAGAATATCATTGCCATTTCTCTAGTCAATCTTTCCTCTGACAGTATCATTACATAACCAGGACAAGGCAACAGTCACTGCATTATGTGAATCCCTTCTATTATTCCACAACAGGCATCATTTAGTCATCAGCACAGACACACGCACTCACAAACACAAGAGGGTGGGGGATTCCATGTAGCCATTCTCTCATACAGAGATGCAAATGTCTAGAGGTTTGCATTAGAATGAGTGCATGGTGGATGTAGCTGTTTCTTCCTCATGTAGTATATAGCAAAACAATTTATTGCTGTCAGTAGTCTATTAGCAGACATGTTTCACAATACTAGACAACTTCTTATTTCTTCACTCCAGGCGATCAGGGGGGTAGAAGCTGCTTAGGCAGTCTTCAGGAACTTGATGTCATGAATGACATCATCAATTATCCCACAGCCCACTCCCACACTCACTGAGCAACACTGGGTCACAGGGGGATTGTAGATGGAGCCACAATACTAAATCAGACAAAGAACTTGGAGCACAGGATAAGCCAATCATTTTATTATATAATACAATTCATAAAGTAATAAACATGAGAAAATAGTATACATAAAAAATATCACACATTAAAATAATGCTAAATAGCTAAAATCTAAGATTATCTTAATTCTGCAATTTACATTAAGGTACACCATCAAGATCTGCTGCCACTGTTTCACAAGCTGTGAATAACAGCATTGAGCAGTGGGAGTGGGGTTTGGTGCAAGAATTAGTGTCGGCAAACCCTGCTGTGGGCCAAAAGCGGGTGACTTGCTCACTCTCTTGGGATTCTGGGAGGACTGTCTGAGGTTCAGGAGTCTCCCAGGCAATCCAGGAGAGTTGGAAAGTATGGAACAAGTTATGTGTACATTTAAATAAAGTTTATCAAAGGAAAAAAGATGTAGTGACCGTACAATGAAACAGTGGGAGTCACAACTACTAAACTGCTTTCTCTGAAATAGAGACAGACGAAAAGCAAATTTTCGGCTATCACTATTTCAAAAATAGTGCTATTTTGACATATTTTTTTTAATGAATGGGTAAGTATGCCGATCGGGAGTCTTAGAGTCAGACTGTGGGGAGGGGAGTCTTAGGGTCAGGCTGCGGGGAAGGGAGTCTTAGGGTCAGGCTGCGGGGAAAGGAGTCCTAGGGTTAGGCTGCGGGGAAGGGATGGTTAGGGTAATGTAAGGGGAAGGTTGGGGTTTAATTCATACTGTGTCGTAGGATCCTCTTTCCTCCGTCGATCGTTTGCTTCTCCTCTGCGAGACAGAAGCAATAGATTTTCCAGCCAGTAGCCAGGTGAAAACGCCCCTTTTGATATTCGTAATATAATTATACCTTTAACAGTTTAAAAGACTAATTATAATGAGGTATTGCAGAATTGTTTTGTAAGTAAACCATTTATTTTGGCTCAGCAATGTACATGCATAATCTAATGTTTTTCTTCTATGCCATTGAAAGTAACAGGACCTGCTAATAGCCCACATGACATTTAGAACTGCCAGCAGGTATATATGCCTTTTGCAGGTTTCAAACCTTTACACCTTGTCCTGTCACATAATATCATTAGCATTTGACTTTACAATGTGGGCAAAGGACAGGAACTTTTTCTTAGTTTAGCAATCCATTAAGTAATTCAGCCAACGCCTGTACCATAATGTGCTCTAAAATCTGCTGTCACAGGCATGAAATTGAGTAGATGGAGCATAAAAAATAAGATATGAAAGAAGGACTCTGATCACATCTGCATGTACTCCTGCTATCTCTCCAGAAACAGCATCTCAGCACTCCAGGAGCTGCCCTTTGGACTGTTAAGTAAATCTCAACTGTCTAACAGGCAGCTCCCAGAACTGCTGAGTGTTCTGCTGAACTTTGGCTAGAAGCAGGCATCCAGCCTAGTCTCCATCTCTGAGATGATCAGTGCGTGGAAACACGAATCAGTTAATTACACTTGCCTGGTTTTCTGATGCTATTAGCAGATTTTAAAATGCTGTGGCATTCATGCCACATTTACCACCATGGTGTCAGTTTTGCAGTGTCATTCATAATGTAGGGCCCGATCCAGACTTGCGTCTGTCACCCCAAATACACACGTGTGTTTTGAGGAGAAAGTACATCCAGATGTCACACGCGTTATAGGCATTATGATGAAAGGGGCTGTGATTCCCCTCTGCCCACCAAGGTGAGCGGGGAAAAGCATTTACGTTGTACAGTAGGGGTGGGTTTAGGTATTTATGAGCGGACGGGTCGCTGATCTGCTCATAGGACTTAAGGCTGCCCTATGCAGTGTAAGTCACACAAATATCTGCCTGAGAGAGGAGAGTGATGGGGAGTTCACTCTCCTCTCACATGCATACTGACAGACCCCCATATGTATGGAAAGTGGCCCTGATGATAGAGAAGCAAATTCTCTGAAATGTTGGAATAAATTGTGACCAGTGTTTTTGCATATGAAGAAGTCTGGGAGTGTCTCATATCTCTACTGGGGCTTCTACTACAATTCTTGCAGAGCACCTTAGCAAGTTCACTGTCTGTTATGTTCAATGCCATTTTGCATCTATGATATACACATACATACATATACACGTGCATTTGTTTTAAACACAAGTTTTTACGCCTTCAATGTAATTAAACAATACTGTTTTATTGTTTTCATGCATGTACTATCATCAGTAATGCTGGATAATAAAGCTAGATAAATGCCAGTTTGTGAGAAGTTTTAGACTCCACTCATTTCTTTTCAATGTAGAGAATGTGTGAATGTCATGTACCACTTACCCACTATAGAGTCATGTCATGTACCACTTACCCACTATAGAGTCATGTCATGTACCCCTTACCCACTATAGAGTCATGTCATGTACCACTTACCCACTATAGAGTCATGTCATGTACCACTTACCCACTATAGAGTCATGTCATGTACCATTTACCCACTATAGAGTCATGTCATGTACCACTTACTCACTATAGAGTCATGTCATGTACCACTTACCCACTATAGAGTCATGTCAAGTAGCACTTTGCATATCATGTATACACATACCCATGACCCATATATGTATTTTTAGGGTTGTTGTTGGTTTTCTTTTTATATATTTTTGCAGTGTTTTTAAGGTGCATTTTTTTTTACATATGCCATTTAGTCCACAAGATATCAAGATATTTTATAAATGATGTCTCCAGCCATTTGGTATCATATCATCACAACGTTTCCCAATTGCCCTTAGTACCACATACCAATGGTCCTAGTACCACCACTGGTATTAGTACCACTGGTTGAGAACCCCTGCTGTACAGAACCATTTATATAGGCATTACCACACGCAATTAGATTGCATCTAATTCCTATTTTGTCACAGGCGGACATTTAAATCACTCAGATTTACAACAAATACGTATTTAATAAAGCATTACAAGAACACAACTGAACAGCTAGTATTTACATAGTCTCATGCATTATAAATATTATAGCACGTTGTAATAGTCTATTCATGCCAAGGATTTTTTTAGCCTTATTTGCTACATTTATGGCCTTTTTATATTACAAGCCTCAGATGGTTTTGATGGTTATTTAGATTCCAACAGTTAAATGCCAAAGAAAAGGTCAAGTTCATTGTTTGTTAGAAAGATGATATTTGAAATAAGTTCTGCAATGACTACACTGTTTTTTTTTAACAATTTGTAGATATTGTTATCTGAAAGTACATATGCTTAACGCCATATCATTTCTGACAGCAGCTGCTAGGTATAATGTGCACTCTCAACAGTTGTGTAGCGATGATATAGTTCAATGTGAACTTATTTATCACTGGTAGCCCGCTGATGGGGTGTGAAATACCAGGGACACTCAGGGGGGCTGACCCAGAGCTGCACTTTCATCTGTTTATTAGACTGGAGCACAGCCTTAATGAGCACAGCGCATGTGTATGCTCAGAACAGGGAGCGAGCACAGAAGATGGGCACACTGCTTCCCATCCTCCTGTGTCTGCATCTGACTGCACTGTGCTAATAGAACAAGGAGTTCCACCATATTTAAAAGTGAAAAAGGATGTTTTTCTTATTTAAATAGACGCAGGAGCACTGTGAACATGACATTTGTGTTTTAAAAAAAGTTAGTTTGAATTAAATTGATTTAATAAATAAACATTAAAATATTTTGCCTTTTTTATATATATAGTTTTTTGTTTTTTTTTTATGCCAGCATAGCAGCGGTATACAGTTACTATGCACGGGCATTAATGCACATAATCCACAAAGCATTTAAATGGGTTATTAAATGCTGCAAATGCATGTGTGTATAAGTCTGAGCCTCTGTCTCTACGGCTCCAACTGTGGGAGGGGGGGTACACGTCACTATGTCCCATCCAGAGTTGTGTGTTTCTGTGGAAAGCCACAGTTTGTGTGTACGGAGGTAGTATCGTGAGTAGTATCTGTCGGTCTTAGAAAAATGTTGTATTGTGTGCCCAGCATAAATGTTGTTCTGGTTTATACTTGCACCTGTTTTGTGCTTACTCCTAAACGCTGGATGAGCCCCATAGATAATAAATAATTTTTCTGTTACTTTAACTTTGTTTGTTCCTTGCCAAGTTTATTCTATTACTTAGCTTTATGGTGTAATAATTGCTTTGATAAATGTGTAATTAATCTAGATAAGGAAAATGTGTTACAAGGGCCTAATAGACCTAAATATATTATTCTTTTAGTTTTAGTCTACTGTTGCTTTGTCTTAATAATGGGTTTTTATTTTTGACGTAGGAAATTGTGTAATAGCTTGCAAAGTCATCAGAAAGTCTAATCTCTAAACAGAACATTTTTTTTTTCTGTCAGCATTTATGACAGATAAAAACTAGAGTCATATTAAACAGACTGAGTACATTTTAACAGGCTTTTAGCGCTTAACACATATCCGCCAACAGTTTAGTGACCTTGCCCATGTGTTCTTGTTAGCCAATGGGACTTTTCCAACAGAACATTCATTCCATTATTTAGAAAACATCATTATACCAATGTCAGAAGGAATTTGGGCTTGAAAATAGTACTTATTGTAACACTTATATGACTATTTTAATTTGGTCAGCCCTGTACCAAAACTAACATTTTAGCAGCAGATATAAAATAGCAGACTCAAGCTATGACAACAAAGTGAAGCATTGACATGTATAAAAAAAAAAGGAAAATGTGCCCCAGGATCCTGCTATTAATCAGTAGCTAACCTGCCATTCTGTCTGAAAATAAATGGCAGAACTATTAGTTACACACATTTGGAAATATATGATAAGTGGCACCTGCCACTTTAAATGATTTTATACTGTGGTTGTACTAACTCTGAACAGTGAGAACCCCTATATTAAACCAAACACCATCTATCATCTGACTCATCTAGAAGCACCCTTTAAAGTCTCCACAATTGTTTACTTGGACCAGAACCTTCCGGCAGCTGTTAGTTCCAGACATACTACAAAACTCCAGTGTGCGGGGAAGGGAGAGTTAGAGTCAGGCTGCCGGGAAGGGAGAATTAGGGTCAGGCTGCGGGGAAGGGAGGGTTAAGTTTAGGGTAATGAGATGGGAGGGTTAGGGGAGGGTTTTTTTTCCATCGAGGCATATGCAATCGAATTCCCAGCCAATTCGAAACTGGGAGTGGGGACCCCCACCCAAAACGGTGGTTCCTAAATTAATTTATAGGTTAATGTGAACAGGTGCATGAATGGCAGGGGTAATCTGCTTTACAGAAACAAGGAAACATTTTACTAGCACACTGCTACTAACCAGTTGCTAACCAGCCATTCTATTTGTGAAATAACATGGAAAAATATTCATTACAAACATTTGCAAATATATGATAATCTTACTTATTGTGTTTATCAGAACTTCCCATTGTAATACTGGCAGTCCAATAAAACTAGTGGTCTAGTAATACTTACAACAACTCGGGATACTCTAATATCTTTTACATGACTATACAAGCTTTGGAGACCTAAAGCTAAATGTGGAAATCCTCCAAATTATTTTTCGAATGTTCATTACAATTACTGTATATCATCATACAAATCTAGTAAAATTGAGGCGCAATAGCAGAATTGTACATTATATACTATATAAAATGCAGTAACTGGTGAAAATGCTTAGTATTTTCAGATGCATACACATCTCATCAATCTACAATCCTTTATCAAAATAAAATATTATTGGATAGTTTACCTAACATACACACAAGAATTGTTTGCTGGGTAATGTTACTCAGTATAGTTGGCACATGGTTTAATTGTCCAACATAACTATGTATTTTTTTCTCTGCATTTAGTGTAGACGTGTCAAACTTGTGGCCCTTTCTTTTGCAGCCCCATCTAACTATGTGGACCACTGTGTTAAATGCAGGGACAACGCAAAGCAGGGCCGGCTATTGTACCTGCTATCAGCCGGCCAGCAGTTACACAGGACAGCTGATAGCAAACCCCCTTTCCGCTGTCCTGATAGCAGGAAACAGAATGCTTTATGCAAATGATGCTAAAGTGAAATTATGTCACGCCAGCACCACAGTATAGAAGATGGCGCGCACCGCCGAGGCAGCAAAGGAAAGTAAGGTATAAACATGGAAGGCTGGAGACTAATGAATGGGGAATAACTGGGAAGTGAAGCCATACGAATGGGGGAATTACTGGGAGCTTAAGAACAATGATTGGGAATACTGGGCGCTGGAGACACATGATGGAGGATACTGGGAGCTGAATGGTCATAATGGGGAATACTGGGAGCTGGAGATGCTGTATTGGGGATACTGAGAGCTGGAGATGCATGATGGGGAATACTGGGAGCTGGAGAAACTTGATGGAGAAAACGGGGAAGGCAGAAAGGATTTTTTTTTCTTGTGGCCCTCACTTTGATCCATATAGGGTATGTATGTGTATGTGTGTAAATATATATATATATATATATATATATGAAATTCTAAGAGCTGGCATAAGCTTCCACACTCTTCTACTGTTATTTCTACTGAAAATTGCTGTTTCAAAAGGGCACTTTATCTCCACAACCGTAAGCTTTCTCTCTGTGGAACATTCATTGGTTTTTATGGGTTGTGTTCTCTTGCATTGTGCATCTCCGTAACACTACACCTTTCAAAGGTTAATGTTCCTTTGTTGGAATGTAAACTATTGAAAATGATGGAGCCATTCGCGCTAGAAAAGCATCTAAGTGCTTCATTGTTATCAAACACTGATACTATTTCCATGATGCCAAGCATAACAATTGCCATCTTGTCCATGGACTTCCTGCAGACTATGCATTCACTGCTTATTACTCCAGAATTCAGTTTTTTATTACTAGGCTTTAATAATTAGTGCCCATTATTTTAGTGCATTACTCTTTTCTGTATACAATTATAATAGAAAATGTTTTGTCACTTAAAAAAAAAAAAGAGTATTCATTTATATTTCTTCATGTTGCAAGCAGTTCTTGCATTATTTAGACTAGGGATCATTTATCTCTACAGACAATCTCTTGACAGTTCTTGTGTCTTTCAAAAGTATATATTTAAACAGACCATGACTGGTTTGCTTGCTGCACATTCTTGGTTTATTATCACATTGTAGGATTTTTGGGTATGTCTCCCGTTGAGGGCAGTAATTCCTAAAACGTGTATCTAAGCTGATTAGACCATGATTGCAAATGAACCTGGAACGTGTTCTCTTTCATTGTACGTTTCAGTAAGACTACACCTTTCAAAGGTTAATGTACTTTTGTTGGAATGTAAACCAGTGAAATTTTGGTCACATAAAAATGCATCTATGCAAATCACTTCCTTCAACCATAACATCAGAATTGACTTATTCATAAGCCACTCTATGGGCCCTATTGCCTGGCTCTCACCAAACCAGATCCTGCTGTTGTCTAACACTAAACCTTCTCTTGCTCCCTGGCTGTTGCTAAACCCAATGCTTCTGAATGATTGTCGCTAAACTTAGCCCGAATGCTTTGCTGCCACTAAACCCAATCTTAATTAATCATTGGCTGTAAGTAATCTATATCCTGTTTGCTAGGCTGTCACTAAACCTAGCACCTAGATGATATCACCATAGTGTCCCCCTGTCTGTTAATAACAGACTACCAAAATTTCTGTTCACCAAGTTGTAGATCCAGACCTAACTACGACAGGGGACTTACGCAAGTCCCTTGTCTCGGAACATCTGCGCATGCACAAAGTTACATACGTGAGTACTTACCTAGAAGGGGCAGACCATTCATTTACTATGGCTGTATTTCTGCCACACAGGCAGAGATAGAGATGAGGGGTCGGGGCGAGGAAGCTCCGTTACGACTAGGTCTGTGGCTGTACATACAAAGACCTAGGGGCCGGACTCACACTACTGGACGTATTGCATATACGTCCGGAGTTTACCATTATTTGATACTGCGCATGCGTAGTGTATTTTAAGTACTCTACGTATCTACGTAGATTGCGTATATATGCAATCTACGTAACTTAAAGATACCTAGATACTACGCATGCGGAGTATCAAATATCGGTAAAATTCAGACGTATATGCAATACGTCCGGTAGTGTGAATCAGAAAACTTAAGGTAGGAATCTGGGGGTCTGGATCTGGCCTCGTGTATGAATGGGTATTTAGACAAGTGGTATGTTACAAAACAAAAGTGAATGTTTTAGACTAAAATATCTACTATAAACCAAAGGAATTTAGTATCTGTAAATCTTTGTAGCAGTGAAGGTTAACTTGTGCTACATTTGTGGAATTTTCTCCTATGACTATCTGATAAAATAAGGGTTGTAAAATACAAAACACCATCTATGAGTTTCACATACTCCAAGGCTAATGACCCGGAACATTGGACACATTAATGTATGTGTATATATCTATATATCTATA
>WWET01000448.1:541048-557646 GCA_011038615.1 Limnodynastes dumerilii | reverse complement strand
TCTGTCGCAAGTTTACATGTGTATGATAATGCAAGTCTTGAAGAGACGGATTGCGTTCCGTTTGTAGCAATGATATGTGTGCATATCGCAAAAGCTGACCGGTTGCAGTCCCCGGTCAGAACTTCTCATTTCCGAAATAGGGACATCCGAAAATTCATTTTCACATACTCACCATTTTTTTTTCAGAATGGGTGAGTATGCCGGTCGGCATACTTAATCCATTCTCAATTGGAAATACTGCCGCCGCCGATACCCCTCCACCGCCGTTATTGCCGGACTGAGGGAAAGGTGAGTAACCTCTCCAGGGTGCGGGGTAGGGAGGGTTAGGGTCAGGCTGCAGGGAAATGAGGGTTAGGGTCAGGCTACAGGGGAGAGAGGGTCAGGGTCAGGCTGCGGGAGATGAAGGGTTAGGGTCAGGCTGCGGTAGATGGTGGGTTAAGTTCAGGCTGCCAGGAAGGGAGGGTTAGGTTTAGGGTAATGAGAGGGGGGAGGGTTAGGGTTACAGAGGGGAGGGTTAGGGTTTGAATTAGGGAAAGGATTGGGTGACTTTTTTTACTTACTTTTCAGAGCACCTAAAGCTCGGTGCTCCATGGATCGATTGCTATGTCTCATCGAGGCATATGCAATCCAAATCCCAGCCAGTTCGATACTGCCAGTTCGAAATAGGGTTGTTCTAAGCGGGGACCCACACCCGCATCCAGTTCTAATGCAGAGAAATTAAGTAAAATTTGGAGCTGTGCTATTTAATACCTTTATTGATGACATAACACGTCTTATTGAGTGGAAAGTATGCTTTTTTGCAGAAAATACAGGTATGTAACAGAGTAGATACACCAGAAGGAGTAAACAAATGATTAATAATATATGTGAACTGAAAGAATTGTCAAGAGTGTTACAAATACAATTTATTGCCAAGCAATTTAAAAGTCATGCATTAGGGGAACTACATTAGAAACTACTGAGGAGGAAAGGGATCTAGGATGCACTATGACTCAAAGGTAGTCATGTGACCTAATGGTAGCCAAAGCAACAAAGCAGTGAGAAAGTCAAGTCCTTGGTTACATAGAGAGAGAAATTCATAGCAGAAAGAGAGAGTAGTAATGTCATTTTATAAGTTATTGGTACAGACTCACCTGGAATACCACGTTCAGAGATTGTGCAAATAATAGTAACTATGAATGGCATGTGTCACAAAACATTCAAAGATAGACTAGGGGATAATATACATCTATAGAATGGAACAGAAAAGGGGGAGGGGGTTTATGATAGTAGCTTTCAAATATATCAAGTGGTTTAACCAGGTGCAAGAGGGTGGCATTTTTCAACCGAAGAGATGTATTAAACCTAAGGACATGTGTTTAACTGAAGTGTGGTAGGTTTAGAGTAAATGTGCAGAAAAATTGACTTTACTAAAGGGTAGTTGATAAGTGGAATAGCCTCTGATCTGATGTTGTATAGGCTATCACAGTAGAACAATTTAAACAGGAATTGAGTGTTAAATAGCATCCAGGGGCAGCAGGGATGGGCAAAGTGGCTATTATTTGCTGTCACATTCTATGTTTCATTAGGCCTATACACCTTTAGGTTTTAGCAGCACTTAAAATATAAAATGTTTGTTTGTGTGAAAGATAAGTTCACACACACTGGAACATGGTGTGTCTTAGAACACTGATCATTGGCTTCTATAATTTAGTTTTGTACACAAGTTGTAATAACAAGAGAATATATCACTGCTCACTAAACAATTCTTGGCACATGAGAAAGTTCAAGGTCTAGAGGACACTTTGTCCCTCTGTGTCAGAGTTTGTTGGCAAGCATTTTATTCACTGTGTTGCAATAAAAGTTGTGCCTCCATCTTTACCTTCACAGTATGATATTGTTATTTGTAATATGCATGTATAAGTAATGATGACATATTAAGTTACAGGCATTTAAATTGTCATTAGTTCCTAGTAAATATTAATATTAATAAATATTGTCATTGGTTCCTAGTAAATAGAAGCGTAGGCAACCTCAGGTGTTGTGGAAATCATGATTTGCTGGGTATCCTCTGTGTCTATGCTATGAGAGCAGACTGGGACTTCACAACACATCACCTGGCGTGCTTGTTATGTTTCATCGCGTAGCGTATTTTCTATGCACTCCCCTAGACACTCCCCTCGCTCGTACGTACTTTGGCCGTTTTTCACTTGCCAAACCCTATCTTAACTTTTCAAAGTGCAACTACTGACATGCGTAAAGGCTGCACATATATAAGTGCCTAAGCACGCCCATACTGTACCATTTAAATGCCTGCCTCAATATTTCGGAGGCGGGATGAGGCATTTAAATCGTACAGTATAGACGATGAAACGTAATAACAAGCACTTAGGTCTGGATCTAGCCCTTTATTTGGCCGCCAGAAAACGTTAAACCTAGCAGTAGAGTAATTTTGCCCTCCGTGTTTTACTAAGAGGTCCATAGAGAGATTAATTATGATGTCTTGTAATACAAACAAACCCTTTTTTGTCTTGGGAACTGAGCCAGAATCCTTGAAAACCGCAGCAGTGCTGAAGACACTGGCAAGACCTTTCTCCAGACTGCCTGTTCCTTCCACAGCTAAAATGGGCCTGTTTACTAAGAGTACTACCCTCTGCTGTGCTTGCACTTTCCTAAGGCTGTCTACAGTTCTTACTTGCTATCAATAACTAATAGCCAAGTGTTGCTTAGGAAGCAGAGACATCCAGTGGCATCAACCACCCTAGTGAACTCTATTACTGCTTGCACCATTACTTAACTAACCTTTCACCCACATCTGTTTCCTGTTACCTTATCCGTGTTTTCCTAAAGTCAACTAGACACAAAGGCAAAACTAATGGGGGATGGGAGGAACGCTGTAAAGATACAAAATGTGTGCATCGTCTGCTTCTTTCTATATATTTACCATGCCCTGTGTAATTATTAACATAATATGTGTTGTTGTTCCAGGCCAAATCAATTTTTGGGTAGATACTATTTATTGATTTTTTGCTGACCTTTGAGATAATATTTATAAGATGGCTGTGTTTGTTTGTTTTATCTAAAAAAACAATGGTTGATTTCAAATAGTGTAAAGATTCTCTAAAAGAATCCTCCATTATTAAGGTATAACTAAAAACATTCATTCCAAAGAGCCCTCTCTTCATACATGCATGCACACATACCTAAGAGGGGCAAACAGATGACAGACATGACAGACTGTGTAGCAGTTTTGTGTGTGACCCGTCGACATAGTAGTGATTTCTTCCCTCAGTTGACAGGTTAGATTTAGTAAATAGCAAGAGTGCTAAATCATCATTTTTCTACAGTTTTAAAAACAATAATTTTCCAGGAAAGAAAACTCACCATGTTTAGAAAATTGCTGTTTTTAAATAGTATACCACTGATGTCTGTATCAGCTGTAGGCTTCTGTGAGGCACAACATCTGTTTTCAGAGGTAACAAAAAGTTCCTGGAGGCAGCCAAAACTTTCTCCAAAGTTGTGAATAGAACTAAGCAAATGAGTCTCTGGCAACACAGCGCCATTTTTGTGCCAATGCACTTCAGGAAAAAAAGAAGCTTTAAACAAAATTAAGTTTTAGGTTTCAGTATATTCTGTGTATGATTACTTTTGCCTTTGCTTTTCTTCCTCTCCTAATATAAGAAAAACAATCTTTGAAGAAAAACAATCTTTGAAGTGTGTTTTTTTTAGTTAATTTTTGGCAGCAATAAAATAAAAGTGTAACGAAAAATGATTGAATACAAAGCAATGCACTGCATGTTCAATATTCTAAGTGACCCAAGGTAACAAGTAATGTAAGTATGCTGGGCCGTATTCAGACCTCCGGCCGCATTGCATATGCGGCCGGAGTTTACCGATATGAACTACTGCGCGTGCGCAGTAATTTCGTTACGCTATCTACGTTACTTTTTGCAACGTAGATTGCTTATACGTGGTCTTCGAAATTACTGAGCATGCGCAGTAGTTCATATCGGTAAACTCCGGCCGCATATGCAATGCGGCCAGAGGTCTGAATACGACCCACTATACCTAACAAATCTAATAGATGCAAAAAGCTGTAGCTTTTATCGCGTGGAGCATTAGTCTGTTGTACTACAACACCTTTCCATGACATTATATCATGTTTGATTAACAGTTTTGTCTCCTTTTGTATGCTTAATGCTAGATACCAAGCCATTTTATGAACGCAAGGCAATATATTGTTAAATTGCTTTGCATCTACAGTAAAGTGACTGTTTATAACTGTAGATACGATGTATATATCTAATTAAGTGTGTGTGTGTGTGTGTGTGTGCTTGGTTTAAAACCTCCTTTCTTTACATCTAATGGTAACATTTTTTTCCCTGTTTAGAGAACATGACATCAAGCAATTTCTCAAACAGCAGCTCTCTTTTTTGGAATGAGACAGACAGAGAACAAATAATTGAACTGAATGGTTGGCTGGTGTGTAAAGAGCAAGATGAGATGTTAAATTTGGCTTTTACGGTGGGATCCTTTCTACTCAGTGCCATCTCCTTGCCCCTGGGTAT
Source organism: Limnodynastes dumerilii (assembly GCA_011038615.1). NCBI lineage: Eukaryota > Metazoa > Chordata > Amphibia > Anura > Limnodynastidae > Limnodynastes > Limnodynastes dumerilii. The sequence goes on along the minus strand of WWET01000448.1, from coordinate 553,099 downwards.
CATCATGGACAAGTATGGGCCACGCAAGCTGAGGCTAAGTGGAAGGTTTGTATCTTTTAGCACATTGGGTTTATGGTATTTTCATATTGCTTTCCAGATAATAATAATGTTATCTCTTCTCATTACAGTGCCAGTTTTGGTGTTTCTTGTCTGTTGATTGCATATGGAGCAAGCAATCCCAACTGTAAGTAAGACCTATCTAACCAAGTATTGCCATTCTTTCTTCTACATATAAAATATATCTATTCTCCGACACCTCATTAGCCCAACGTAAAACCATTTTGCTCTTCTAATTTTTTGTGAGCTATTAAACAGAGAGTAACATTATATTATAATTTTATGTCACTTTATATACCATGTAGACATTAAAATAGAGACACACTGCAACTCCTGCCCTAAAGAATTCATTTATATTTAACTAAGGCACTATTATATAGCAGCCTATTATATAACAACCATTATATTACAGTAACAGTTAATTGATAGATGTTAGACTGAAATATCAGCTAATACTGATCCATTTTTCATTTATGTCCTTGACAGCTCTGTCTGTGCTGATCTTTGTAGCCTTGTGTCTGAACGGCTTTGGTGGGATGTGCATGACTTTCACTTCTCTAACAGTAAGTCTGAGGCTACCTTTATTGTAGATAAATAGATGTTGCTGTGGACAAAGCGTGTAACTCATACCCTCCAACATTTTATAATAGAAAATCGGTACACCTGGGGGCGTGGTTTGTCCAGTTAAGGGGCGGGGCTTTAATTTCCTTTCATTTGCATGTATGATAAGGCGTAAAATCTCATTTACACCTTATCATATGAGCTAAACACTCACAGGAGAGGGTAGGAATCTGTGCCTGCAGCTCTGCTATAGTGCTGGAAAAGGAGTATAGGGGGAGGGAGCAGCTGGGCCACAATCCGGTACAGGAGCCCTTTTAGCCGGTACAGACCTTTAAAAACCGGTACTGTACCTGCTAAATAGGTACAGTTGGAGGATATGATAAGTGTGTACTGTTTGTGATGCTGGTCTGTGTATTGTACATTGAATGTAATGCACATCACATGCATATCTTTAATATGATGTGTGAAAGTATTCAAACAATGTCAGACACATACATTAAACATGCTTCTTCATACATTAGGCATTTTTGTTAGCTCCATTGCTGTCTTTATGTTATTTGATATGACTGAGGCCTGTAGAACAATGTACAGTTGAATCTTGATCTAAGACAACAGCAGCACAAAGCTGTTCTGAGGGGTCACTGAAAACATGCTTATTCATCCATCCACATGCATATAATATAGGAAAGTCTGTGATTACATAATGGTTATTTATAACCTGATACCAGCTTGATGGGCTTAGAACACTGTTTGATCAGCTGCAAGAGTGAGCTTGGGCAGCAGAACCAACAAGTCTTGTTGCTTAGGGATGTCAGTAGGTAAACCACACACTCTGCCATAATGCTTCTTCTGCCTCATTGCCCTAATTAGCAAATTGGTTAGCTCATGTGTATGATCCCTGTTTGCTTTTCCGTGCCCTGTGTTTTCTTAATCTAAGTGTTTGTTTATGGAACACTTAAAATAATCCTTTTAGGGCAGTAAATCCCAATTCCGTTTGGATGTCTATAGATGTCTATATCTGTATTTTGCTGTAATTGTTATCGCTTGAAAAGGCAGACAATTGTTTGCGTTCCCTCTATTAAAATATGGCAGGAGAAGCCCTAAGGAGCAAGCATCTTCATGCCTTCAGCCACAAGGCTCCAGTAATGGAGGACCGCGTATATTTTTAGTAAATTACCTACTACACATGCGTTGTAGGTCATTTACGCAATCTACGTACCGCTTAGGTACATAGATTGCCTCCATGCAGTCTTTAAGGACCACACAGAGTAGTTTATGTAGGGGAGTGATTGGGTAGAAGAGGGAGGGGGAGGGATTTTGATTAGCTGGGGAGGTGGGGCAAGACAATGTCCATGTCTCTTAAGAAGGAATCTCCGCACGGTTAGATAAGGGAGCCCTATGACACTCGTAAGTGCCATTAGGTACCTAAAAAGGGGGGCCTGATAGGGGCAGGACGGGTGAGTTAGGGGCAGATCTGTCAATGAACACAATGAGTTTGCTGGTGTTTATCTGAGCAGGATTTACAGGTAATGTGTACTAGGTAACAAGTAAGCCCAGGCAGCACTTCTTTTTATATATATATATATATATGGAATGTTACTTGTTTACTGCGCTCTCTTCACATATGTAGAATATTTATTTACAATGGATATGGCAGCATCCTAGGCTTGCTCCTGTAAGATGTTATTTCAATTAAAAGTGTTCATTGAAAATGCAGTGCAATTGTCCCCTTCATCGGTCCTTGGCAGCATGTAGTCACCCATCCTGTCTCACAATAGAACAGGTTTGTTAGTGCTAGTACAATATATTAGACTGTTTGCTTTCTTTTTGTCCCCCGTAGCTTTTTCAAACCAGGAACATGTTGTTCCCTTCCAATGTCAGATACCAGGAATATCTCCATGTGTAAGCTGTCTATTGACTGAACAACATTTATATTATTTGAGAGAAAGTCAGTTCAGTGAATCTCTTGGTGTATTTTATTATACATGTATATGGTCATTAATAAATGTAATTTTACTACTACTTCTCTCTTGTAACATAGTAACATAGTTGATGAGGTTTAAAATAGACACCAGTTCATCAAGTTCAACCCATTTTGGATCTCCTGCGATCACTAAATTTATATTTGAAGTTAATCCATATGAAGCAACCTCCAAACTGTTGCAATCTGGAAAAAATAAAAAATAAAAAAAAATCCCTGCTGACCCAAGATGGCCGTCCTATTTCTCCCTGACTCCACCACTGTCCTTTATTTAAATATGTGGTCCTGGTAACCCTGGATGTGATTTCTGCTACTTATTTATCTAACCCTTTCAAGTGCAACGGCCATCACAACCTTTGCTGTCAGTGTTTTCCACATCCTCACTGCCCTTACTGTAAAGAACCCTTTACTGGTTGTGAAACTTCCTTTCCTCTAACCTTAGTGGGTGCCCCCATGTCCTGTGTACAGTCCTTGGGGTAAAAAGTTCCTTTAAAAGTTCTCTGTATTGACCCATGATGTATTTGTATATAGTCATCATATCTCCTCTCCTCTTTTCTAAAGTAAACTTGTCTAAATTGGCTAGCCTTTCCTCATAGTTCAATGACTCCATACACTTTATCAATTTTGTTGCCCTTCTCTGAACCCTTTCTAATTCCAAAATGTCTTTTTTATGGATTGGTGCCCAGAACTGAACTCCGTATTTGAGATGAGGCCTCACCAATGATTTATATAGTGGCAAAATTACACATTATTTAGTTTTTGAGACCACACCTCCCATTTTAACCAGCCATTGTCTATACTCAACACTTCTATTTAAGATTTATTTATTTATTTATTGTTGTTTTAAATTAATTTATATATTTTTATTTTGGGTAAAGCCTATAACAGATTAACGCTCAACTATTGTGTGTTTTTTACTTCTGCCATACAGTAAGCCAAATGCATGCGTCTGACATAGAATAGAATCCAGTTACATATAATAGATATATTTTTCAAATGGAAGGACTGAACCAAACTACTGAAATAGACAGGACAATGGCGGCTCGTATTGTCATTTGTCACTGTTCACACCAACTACCATTGGATCAGGAGCAACAGTCTCATTGGGTCCATAAATGTGCCAGTCTAGACTAAACTGTCTAATCTGCTGTCAGTATTTCAGTGTATGGGCACTGCGTATTTGCGCTGGCGTAATCTCTATGCACCCCCCCCCAGAAACCCCACTCGCTCGTACGTCATTTGGCCTCTTTACGCTGCCCAATCCCTACCTTACCTTTTCATAGCGTGAGTACTGATGTACGTAATGGATTTACGTATGTGACGGCCTAACCCGGCCCATACTGTCCATTTTAAATGCCTCCCTCCGCCTACAAAGCGTAATTACGGGTGTTGTATTGATTCCCCGGCCCCTTTGTTCGTAGTTACGTTGATGGTACTTACGTTCAGCGTTACATGGCGTAACATCTTCCGCGTGCATGCGCAGTACATACAAATGGGTGATTGGACGTCATCGGCTAGCGTAAAAAGCTCAGGATCTGGCCATTTATCTTAAAGTTACTTCCGATAACTTACCTATATAGTAACTACACAGGTTTCTTACCAACATGATAGATCAAGATACATAATACTCTGTTACAAGGTGCTCCTCAGTGCTGGATAGATTAAACCCCAGGCAAGAAAAGGTCAGCTTGTGGTTGTTCCCTCATGGAAACAGCTGGAATCGTGACATGTACTTCTTGGATTCATGCTTTGAGATCCCTTTCAGTATCAAAACAGAAAACATATCTTACATTTCAGTTAAACAGTTGTTTACAGACAAGAAATACAATCTCAGGCCAAGTCTTGGCTAAACTTAGAAAGTAATATACCAGACTTTGACCTGATAAAATTGGCAGTATTTTAAGGTGGCACATCTAAGGGAGGGGTAAGATAATCTGTGCCAGACATAGCCCACTGCAATACAGACCTCAGATGCTCTATATCCTAGGATCACATTTTAGGTCAGGAATAAGTTACCTATAGTACTCAAGCTAGTGTGAGACGACAAGTTTTTATGGGGTAGATCCAGACCTAAGTTGCTTTTACGTTTGTTGACGTAGCGTATTTACGCTATCGGAAGTACTATGCACTCCCCTCACTCGATTTACCTTTGCCAAACCCTAATTAAACTTTTCAAAGCGTAAGAACTGACGTACATAATGCATCGACGGACGTAACGGCCTAACCCGGACCATACTGTATGGTTTAAATGCCTCCCTCCACTTACACAGTATATTTCCGGATGTCGTATAGAAGACACGCCCTTTCGTCCGTATTTACGCTGAAGTTACGTACACGATCAGTTACGTTGTGTAACTTTTGCCGCGCTCATACGCAGTACATACAAATTGCTGATTTTACGTCAGCGGCTAGAGTGAAAATGCTACAATACGTAGCTCAGGATCTGGTCCCATGATTGGACGACTTGTAATTAAACAACACCTGGCTCTTAAATAACACAGGCTTTTGCTGATGACCTGGCTATAGGTTTATATTATGATTTTTAATGGAAAGAAGAAAAGGGACCCAGATTGTAGCCTATTGTATATTAACCTTATAGTATACAAAAAAATCTAACAATCGGCGCTCCACAACCCTGAAAAACGCAGCCGTTAAAAGGCAGAACCTGAACTGCTCAACAATAAATACAAATACAAGAAAAAGATAACAGCGCTGTGCTTCGGGTAAAATGTAAAAAGGGTGTATATTGTCATTTCCAAATCTATGTAGTGTACAATTTTCTTCCATTCCTTTCTCCACGTTTTGTCCAATGCAGGGTATACACCGTTGGTATAGGTGTACTTTTAATTAAGCCCCACTATAAAGGAGGAGCGATTACCCTTGCATGATTAGCCTGAGGAAGTGACTGATTACGTCACGAAACGCGTTGCTTTGCTGCCCGTACACTGTGAGATACACGTGCTTGACTCTTTCTCTGACCTGCTGCTGGATCCTCCACTCTTACTGTTGCCAGACTGTTTTGGATACTTGCTTGTGCCAAACACCGGAGCTCTCATTGCTGATACGTACCGTGACGGTCGTCTCTTGAGTTGGACGTCGGGTCCGGTACCTGCAATTTTGTCTGGACACCATTGAGGATGGCTTCTTAGCATGGTCTGCTGCCTTGGAGTCTGCTAAACCATTTAGCAACATCGGGCTGGCCACCCGGTGTTGTTTATTTATATCAGGAAACTTTTGCTACATAGGAGGACTGTTTTTCTCCCTTCAAGAAGTTGGGTAATTCCTGCTAGTATTTCCTGCTATTAGTATTAGTGCACGAGTCTATTTTCGACTGTTTTCACATCTTTATCCGAGGATATATACAGCCTATGCATATTATATTGCTATTTCTCACAGTGGGCATTTTATGATAGTTTACGATCTGTTTTGATCATTTCATGTGGATGATATTTTTTAAATTTCTATTTATTTATTATATATTCTTTATATTTTATTTTCATTATCTGATTTATTTATTTTTAATAAATGTTTTGATTTATACACTGGTGTTGTTTTCAGCCATCTAAGCTATTTTTCAAATTTTATTGAGGGATATATTTCGTAACATTATTGTTATATACTCCCTAGTTATCTACATTTATACCCGAATCACAGCGCTGTTATCTTTTTCTTGTATATTAACCTTATGACTTTGATTCTTAATGAGGGTTTTTGATGCTTGGAAATCTGAATTGTTGCGATAACATACACCTCTATTTCATTAAAATATTTTATTTAAAAAAAAAAAATCTTTTCGTGTAATATGTTTAAAGTTAAGCTTTCTAATGACAAGAAGGAAGAGGGAGTAGCTATGCGTTTTATTTATTGTCTCTACAGAAGAGACAGCTAATTCACAGGTGAAGATCATTGTCATCAGTGGAATGTGGACCAACATGTGTAGATCATTGTGCAGCTAAGCAGCTGGTACTGTTTGTGTGCAGTTGGTAGAGGGGGAGGAGAGGACTTACTTTTTGTTCTCAGTTTTAGGAGATCAGACAAAATTTGCTTGTTTATTTTTGCAAAGCAGAGAGATTTAGGGATGACTCAGTGAATGTGCCCATTTGGAAGGGGATTTGTGACTGAAGACAGGTCAGGGAGAACTGATAAGAGTCCCACATTGAGTGGAAAGTAGAACACACTGGACAAGGCCAATGACTACAGGCTGTTTTTAGAACATTGTAAAGTGAAAATAATTCCCTCTAACTCATTTTTTGGGCATCCCTAAAAGTTTGATTTGTTGTTTATGTGATCTATGGTTCTGCAACAAGTAATCACATTGGGGTAGATCCAGAACTATGTTTGCCGTACGTTTATTCGCGTAGCGTATTTTCGTGTGCGTACATTCTATACACTCCCCTAGAAACACCCCTTGAACGTACGTATTTTGTCAAGATACGCTTTCCAAGCCCTACCTTAACTTTTACCAAAGTAACCGCAGTGATCCGCACACGTACGTATGGGCAACATGTATTTACGCAGCTAAACACGCCCATACTGTACACTTTAAATACAAACCCCCGCCTACTTAACGTATTTGAGACGTATTTTTGACTCATGTAAAATTGGCACGCCCACACGTAAGGATTTACGTGACACATACGTGAATGGCCCATACGTTCACAATTACGCTACGTCACTGTGCATATTAACTATGGTGCGCATGCGCAGTAATTACCAAAAGGCGATTTTACGTCTCTGCCACGCGGAGAATGTTAAATTCGCTCACTAGCGTTGTTCTGGATCTGGCCCATTTTGAGTAAAAATAAAGGTAAACATGAAAATTCTAATGATTTACTCTGAGGGGGTGGGCTCATTTATCAGCATTGTACCTCATATGTGCGGTAAAACACACACATTACACCATTAGCAAATAGATTTTTGTTCTTGATGCAATAATAAGCTGGCATTACCTGGTTATGTGAGTGTGTAGGAGTGAGTAAGAGACCATTGCTTTTACAACTCTAATCATATATGTTGCTAAGTAGTAGCACAAGCATTTGCTCAATGTTTTCTAAATACATTTAGCTTATTTCTTAGTGTGTGACATAATTTTCACTACAAAAACATAAATAGATAGTTCCAAAAGTTAAATTTATGTTATATTCTGTAAGGAGCTTCATTAAAACACACCATGGATCTGATCCTGGCCTCCATGTATTTTCCTAAGTCTGTAAGTCACATGAGAGAGGGGAGAGAACTCCCAGGTGCACTTCCATGTCCAGAACCCTCCCTCAAAATCTCTGCACAGATCTACATCCGTCCTTCTGCCACCCACATCCCTTAATCTGCATGCTCATCCCCCTCTCTGGCAGGGGTTAGGCATGCTGATTTCGAGTAACGCCCCTCCATGCGTAAAACCTATTGTGTGGCACTGAGTTCCGTACGATAGGAGTTTGGATTCGGAACATCAGGCACGCGCATGCACAATCACCGCAATATTTGCCGGCTTCTTCACCAGACTTAGGACAATGTCAGATGGACACTTCGGAGCACTGCAATTCTCTGACCAGGGGTGTCATCATTGTAGACACCACCTTAACTGATCTGGGTGTGGACATTTTTGCCTCCTACTGTGAAGCTTTTAATGTTGGTTTTGCCTATCCATGTTGAGCACAATCAGGTGCAGTGTTAGGTGGTGACTTGCTCCTCTTCTCAGTCACAGTTAAGGAATTCCTCTAGTGCTTTAAATTAACTAGGTGACACATGAAAGGATTACATATGAGAAGAACAGATTACAAATTCTCCTAAGTTTATCCTCAGCCTCACCCATATCTGTATTATGAGGCAATGCAGGTGTTATTCATGCCATTGAGAGTCATGTATACTCACTTGTTTAATCACAAATTATTTAGCACTTTCGTTTGTTTATATATTAATGATCTCATTCAGGGGTAAATAAACTTTTTAGTCTAAAATAGTGACCTTGGTCCGGATTCAGTGACGTAGTTTTCGTATTGGCCGCGCTTTAGACTCTTTAGACCGCGCTTACGCAATCCACGTACAAAAATGGTACGTAGATAGCGTAAATAAACTACTACGCATGCGTAGTAGCTCAGTTCTTAAACCAATGTACGTAAACTACGTAACTGTGAATCTGGACCCTTGTCTAAAGCAGTTGCCAACTTTTAATTTTATCCCTCCAGGAGTTTTCAGAGGGAAGAAAGAAATTCTGTTATGAGGTGTGCCTTGATGACATCATTATATGCAAATGTCCTTAAGCCCCGCCCCTTGTCTGTCACAACTACATTCAATACTTTGAATAGGGATAGGGCAAAGCTTGGTTATGCAAATCGCATAATCAAGCCCTGCTCATCCTTAGTAACGCTAGGTCTGTCGCAGGGGGCAGGACTTGAGTTTCTGATTTGCATGGTAATAGCCTAAAGCCCCTTTGGGGGAGATTTGCTGTCTTTCCCGGGATACTGAGAGATATCCGATGGCCACATTTTTTATATTGTACTTTACAATTTTTAAGCAACCATTCTCATCCATCCCTGCCCCACTGGAGTTTACAGTCTTTTCCTAAATCCCCCTCCCCCCACACACACACAATGGGCCGGATCCAACATCTGCGCATGCAGTTTGTAAGTACTAACGTACGTGACAATGTACTTATGCTGAAGGGGCAGAACCTTCAATTACGATGGCAGTATCCCCGCCTAAATAGCCATGTAAATGAGGGGTCGGAGCAGGGGGAGCCCCATACGGCCGCAGACGTAGTCGTAAGAGTTAAGGTAGAAATATGGACAAGTAAGTGTTCAGATTTCCTACCGACAGCAGGGAGTGCAGTGGGCGTGTACACCGATACAGGAGCATAACTACGGATCCTTGCACGTGCGCCAGGATCTACCCCAATGTGTATGCACGATTGATTTGCCAATACACCAACAAAATGTTCCAGGAACACCTCCGACCTGTAACTGGATTGGTCAGTTTGCATATGCAATATGTCCAAGGATTGCTACACAATTTCCCTTGATACCAGACTGTTTTGTCAGGAGCCAGGGAACTAATGCTAGTGTTTACCCAGCTTAATAAATGTATACTTTCCAGACTACACATAAAATAGAAATTATACCTGGGTATGTATTAAATCCTGTGGCAAACAAGTGTCACAGTCTATACTGACCAAATATGAAAATATATTAGCAATGAGCTGGGCACACCTGCTGCATGTTAAGCTGGGTACACACTATACTTGTTTCACCCAATAATTGGTCCAATCAAATGATTAAACAACTGATTCACACAATATGCAAGTGTGTATGCATGCACGATCAAACGATATTGTGTAATTGTTAATGGCATTGGGCTGGATCCAGACCTTGTTAAGTGCACAAACTTAGTTACTCCTGGGCTAAACCATGTTGATTTCAGGGGGAGCCAAGTTAATTGTATTCTTTGCATGCAGGGATATATCTTTGAATTGCTTACTGCACACATATACTGCCCAGCTTTACTATCACACTGTTATTTAGACTTGGGCTAGGAAACATCCCCTCTCAACTCTAACACTGTTTGCAACAGATGAAATATGACTCCCCTGCAATCAACATGGTTTAGCCCTTGAGTAACTAAGTTCATGCACTTAACAAGGTCTGGATCCAGCCCATTGTTTGTTTGAAATGATTTTATATACAGCTTAATTTGCCCGATGAACGCTGCATCGGCAGAAAAATCGTTGGAGTCTGTTGTTACAAAAATCGTTAAAGAAATTGGATCATGAGAGACAAAGTGTAGCGTGTTCCCAGCATTACCGCCTAGCAATATCATTACAAGCTAAACTGTACAACCACATCTCATTGACGTGTAGCAAGTTGGGGTTTCTCCCCACCGGACAGCCCTTTATCAGAATGTTGCTGGTTTATTTAGAAGGCCATTGAAATTGAGAATGGATTGAAATACTTTTCTGTAAGCTGCATGAGCGGATCTCAAGCTATCTGCTTTTGGGTCGAGGGGGCTGTTTTTATTTCAGATGGTAAAAACGCAGCAATGGACAGATGTTTCTGGGATAAAATGGGACACGATGGAAGGAATGACATCAATGCATTCATGCTTCTTGATTGACTTGTAGTTAATCTTTGCTTGTTTAATATTTTGACTGTTTGTTTTTTTTATTGACAATCCTCTGCTTATATGCCTTATGGCGCTGTGGAATCATGTGACCACAGCCCCCCTCCCCATATAAACTATAATAATAATAGTTCCATATGGGTTTTATGCTTCAAAGGAGCTTGTGTTTAGAAAAACCTAAAGTCTTCTTGCAATGGCAGGAAATCATAACGGTGTCTTTCATGATAACCATGCTGTGCAGTTTACATGAGAACAATGGCCAAACAATAAACGTCTGTCTATAGACTACCGTATAATCACTGTCAAATACAAGTCGATAACATCTTTTCATTTCCGTTATGGCCCGAGCCTTCGATAAAAGCCTTCAGCATAGCTGTGTGAATCCATTGTGTGCTGTCCCCTGTGAATATAAGAAAGTGCTAAAGTCTTGTCTCACTTCTTTATTACAGCTGCCTAATATGTTCGGAGACTTGCGCTCAACTTTTATTGCACTGATGATCGGATCATATGCATCATCCGCCGTGACATTCCCCTTCATCAAGGTGAGTAATTACCCTCTCATTACAGAACGGGTCAGATCCTAAGAATCTGTGACTTCTAAATGTATTTTGTTGGTTAACACAGAGATAAAAGAGAATGCCTTGCTAATTGCCAACATTCAAAAGCATTAACATTACTGCAACAAAGTTTCTGCCATGAAGGTTATTCAATTGAAACTTTGTTACAAAATGTTTCATTTCTGCAGCTGAAACAAAACTGTTTCCAAGGCCCAGGGGCTGTTGCTGTCCTATTATTTTCATGGTGCTTGGAGGACACAAGTCAAATTGTGTTTACTTTGGATGTTTATCCCTCTGTTACCATACTAATGGACAATTTGTGAAATGTGACTTCCCATAACCAATTACAGGCTTTTGCAACAGGTGACTAAGCATGACGGGAGTTACAAGCCTAGGCCTATGCTGTAAATCAGTTACACATTTAGCTGTGCCTTAAATATATTATAGGCCTTTTTTAAAGTAACAAAAAATTAAATACATTTTTTTAAATTGTTCCTGGAGATTTTTGTTTATAGCGGTCTATGGGCCTGATCCAGACTAATGCTGCCTGGCGTTAATACACTGAAAAGCCAATCTGCGCATGCGCCGGGTAGATGTTGCCCGGCGTACCTACGGCAAAGCCCGATCGAGGATCGGGTGTCCGTAGTAGCAGCGTAGTAACGGCAGAGGGGGTAGTTTAATGAGGGAGGGAGGGGATTTAGTAACTAAGCTGCTGTCCCAGTGTATTTACTCTTGCTTATGCCGGCTGAAGTTAAGGTAGCATTCAGCGTGCGTAAGTGAGGGTAA